>CM059446.1:28802166-28867166 GCA_030390025.1 Squalus acanthias | reverse complement strand
GGAGGGAGGGAGGGATGGGTGGCTGGATGGAGGTATGGATGGAGGGTTGGATGGATGGAGGATGGATGGAGGGATGGATGGAGGGCCGGATGGATGGAGGGATGGATGGTGGGTTGGATGGAGGGATGGGTGTAGGGATGAATGAAGGGTTGGAGAGTTGGTTGGATGGAGGGATGGGTGTAGGGATGAATGAAGGGTTGGAGAGTTGGTTGGATGGAGGGGTTGCGGGATAGATGACTGGAGGTTTTGAGGAATGGAGCGATGGATGGATGGATGGATGGATGGAGGGATGGATGGAGGGATGGTTGGATGGATGGAGGGATGAATGAATGGTTGGATGGGATGGAGGGATCGATGGAGAGATGTATGAATGGATGGATTGATGGATGGATGAATGGATGGATGGAATGATGGATGGAGAGTTGGAGGGATGGATTGAGGGATGGATGGATGGATGAAGGGATGGATGGATGGATGGATGGAGGGATGGATTGTTGGATGGAAGGATGGATAGATTCAGGGATGGCTGGATGGCTGGAGGATGGATGGAGGGCTGGATGGATGTATGGATGGAGGGAGGGATGGAGGGAGGGCTGGATAGATCTATAGAGGGATGGCTGGATGGATGAATGGAGGGATGGATGGATGGAAGGAGGGATGGATGGAGGGTTGGATGGATGGGTGGATGGATGGATGGATGGATTGTTAGATGGAAGTGTTAGATTCGAATTTGGAGAAACCTCAGATGGAGACGGAATTGAGGACAAGTTCAGAATTTATTAAAACAAACAAAAGACTTGTGCACAAGGGAGAGCCACTCAGCTTCCTCAAGCTAGGGGTGCACTCTCTGAGGGACAAGTAACGGTTCATTCAAGTTGTACACTTCTATAAGCACCGCCCACTTACTACAGAATGGGGGCGTACACGTACAAACAGTGTCACTACAGTTACTCTTTATTGGTTCTGTGGTTAGTCACTCAACTGTCGGGCCCTCACCTTGAACTCGGATACCCCCTGACCATGCCAGTCACAGATGTTGGTTATCTCATCCTACTCCCCACATTCCTGCTGTTATCTCTTCCCCTTTGTAGGTATAGTTTATAGTTTGAGAAGACATGTTTCATCCTTAACTGTCGGACCAGCAGGAGAGCTCAAGGCCATAGTGGCTTATGTGCCCAGTGACTGGAACAGTGTTGGTTGTTAATTACACCCTTATCTCTTGGGAGGCCAGGCTGTGTTTCGACAATGGCTCTACTGAGGCTGTGAATACACACATTCCGAAGAGAGATAAGGGAAGGGGCGCCTTTCAGTCTAAAAATGTGCTTTAGTTAGCTAAACCTACTCTATGGGTAAAATAGAGGGTTAATGTAGTCAAGTATCCCAGAATTCTTTGGGAACAAGCTGGATCCTTCAGTCCCCCTTCCAACCCCCGGAAAGGACCCTTAAAGTGGGGTTGGAGAGTGTGCTCTCTACGCTAAATAGTGTGATAAGCTGGTGGGTTTATAGTATGTCAGGAATGCATATAGGTTTTCCCGGATCAAATAGCACGAATGATGAAGGTTTACCTATAACCCAACCCCCCCCCCCCCCCAATTTGTTCTATACTTCCCCCCTAGGCCTTTGGCTATTCCAGGTAGGCCGCACATTTGTTGCATATGGTCTGGTGTGAATCCTGTCGGGGTGGCCTCCCGTCGAGGCACCAGGTATGCATCAGATGAGTAAAGTTAATATTTAGGCATTCCCAGATTCATTATACGATTGCTTCATTATTCATGCACATGATTTCTCCAACAAGTTGTCAAAATCATCATCTGAAACGCTTGGAGTAGGAGTAGTACAAGCATTAACAGTTTTAACCACTTGCTTTGCAATTTGTTTCGCCCGAGTCCGTTTACATTTCCTGCATGTCATACATAACAAGGTCAGGACAACTACTAACTGCACCACGACTAATACATGTGAAATCAGTCGAATCCATGGATGGATCTGTATCTTTAGTCCCCAGTCCCAAATGTCATCCACCCATGTGGTCACCTTGATCGCGTCGATATCTTTCTTCAGATCCGTGTTCCGTTGTTGCAGAGTATAGTACACCTTCTGGGAGAGCCGTATCTCCTTCCGCAACTGCCTCAGGTGTTCGGGCAGTGGGGGTATAGGGTACCCAAAGGTGTTGATATAGTCCCATAATCCATACTTGATATCTTCAGACACTTGAAGAAAGGTAATATTAAACTGGTGTATGTCCACCAACTCCTCATGTCCAATCCGTACCGGAACTGCTGGTGTGAAGCAGAACTCTGAACTGGGGCTGTCGCAAGTTAGATTGGCATACTCAAATGTCTCCAAGTTGGTCGTTACACAGTATTCGCCTTTGCCGGCGTACGCCACCTGGGTGGGCTTTGAGGCTGCGTCCAATGCCTCCATGGTGCAGTTAATTTCCATGCCTGTGTTATTAAAACTACATTGGGCTTGCGGGCTTTGGCTGATTGCATGCGGGCACATGATGATGGCATGTCTGGCGACACATCCTTCCAGCTTGGTACCCATCCAGTTTCCTTTCACCATCACTGCGTAAGGTAAGATATTGTGGTAAGATATATGCATGCCATCTTTTAGTATACTAATATTTTGTACCTGATATACCTCCCACCCTTGTGTCTCCGGTGTCATTACCGGGATGACCAGAACTAAACCCAGGAACCCCCCCACCCCCCGTCTGATCTGCATTCGACCTGCGTGGGGAATACCCGTACCATGGCTCGGAATTGACAAACTGTCATATTTAGGCTACTTAAGAGATGTTTGGGCGTACCCGCCCCAGTGTGTCCGCGAGTCAGGGTCCCTTTTAACTGTTGGTTGGTAATCCACAGGGGTACCTCCCCCGCCTGTATCTGTTCCAGGTTTTCTCGGGTTTGCGCCACTATCCAATTCCCATATGTGCTGCAAACGTCGTTTGCTGCTGCCTGCTGTGAGGCATTATATTCCTCTTTAATTAACTTATTTATCATCTGTGCGTGTGTTTCTAATACAGTAGCTATATCCTGGAGGTATACGGTTAATATCTGGTCCTCCATTAACTCTTGGCCCTCATTCTTATTCTGCTCCAGTAAGATAGCTTTAATGCGGGAACCCAGATCCCGGACCTTCTGATCTACGGTAGCCAGATCAATGGTGTTAACAACCGACGTGCCGGTGTTAAAGACCGTTGTTGCATCATTGACTAAAGACCTCTTACGTCGCCATACCCGCTGGCTTCCCTGTCTGTATCTGCCTCCGTTACGATCCGCACCTTGTTTCAATACCTGTGTTAGAAGGCGCTGGTATAACTGTTGGGTTTGTGGTGAACACCAAGCAGGCAGGGCGGTGTTGGCCAGGTTCAGCACCACTGATACTAATTCATGACGCACGTTATCATACAATATATCCCCAGTACGGGTGAACACCAGCCCACTAGCAGGTCCCTCTGTCATGGGGGGGCAAGTCAGGGGCTCGCGCTCTGGGGGGAAAGGTGTCGTGGAAACCACTGGGGGCAGGGGTGTGGGGGGGGCACCCCAGTAGCAGTCAATCACAAGTGGTAGCCCGGCCTCCTCGTATTGTTCTATGATCCCGAAAGTCTGACATCTCTCTAGGGTAGGTGTGCATAAGGGGTCCCAGCGCCCCGCATTATTCTGGCAGCATATCCTGTCCGTTCTCCCTGTGATTTTACTGGTACAGACCCACCTGTGTGTTTTGTGTGGACCAGTAGTCATTTCACAGAAAAAGGGGGCTCCTGGCCGGTCGACGCAGAACCCTAGCGCTGTGATGGGTGTTGTTTGTTCGCTGATCAGTATCCCTATCATTCCCATGATAAAAATGAGAAGTCGCACAACACCAGGTTATAGTCCAACAGTTTTATTTAAAATTACGAGCTTTCGGAGCTGCTGCCCCTTCGTCCTCTACCTGACGAAGGAGCAGCAGCTCCAAAAGCTCGTAATTTTAAATAAATCTGTTGGACTATAACCTGGTGTTGTGCGACTTCTCATTTTTGTCCACCCCAGTCCAACACCGGCATCTCCGCATCATTCCCATGATAAGCCACCCCAAGGCTTTTTACTCTTATGTGAGAAATAAAAGAATGACTAGGGTGAGGGTAGGGCCGGTCAAGGACAGTAGTGGGAACTTGTGCATGGAGTCAGAAGAGATAGGAGAGGTGATGAATGAATACTTTTCGTCAGTGTTCACCGAGGAGAGGGGCCATGTTTTTGAGGATGAGAGTGTGATAAAGGTGGATAGGCTGGCGGAGGTAGATGTTCTGAGGGAAGATGTTTTAGCAATTTTGAAGAACCTGAGGGTCGATAAGTCCCCTGGACCAGATGGGATATATCCTAGGATTCTTTGGGAGGCAAGGGAGGAGATTGCAGAGCCTTTGGTTTTGATCTTTGGGTCCTCACTGTCCACTGGGATGGTGCCAGAGGACTGGAGAGTGGCGAATGTTGTTCCTCTCTTCAAGAAAGGAAATAGGAATGACCCTGGTAATTATAGGCCGGTTAGTCTTACTTCGGTGGTTGGTAAGATAATGGAAAAGGTCCTGAGGGATAGGATTTATGACCATTTGGAAAGATGCAACTTAATCCGGGATAGTCAACATGGATTCGTGAAGGGTAAGTCTTGCCTAACAAATTTGATTGAATTCTTTGAGGAGGTAACTAAGTGTGTAGATGAAGGTAGAGCAGTTGATGTCGTATACATGGATTTTAGTAAGGCGTTTGATAAGGTTCCCCATGGTCGGCTCATGAAGAAAGTAAGGAATTGTGGGATAGAGGGAAATTTGGCCGATTGGATAAGTAACTGGCTATCTCATAGAAGGTGGTGGTGGATGGAAAATTTTCGGACTGGAGACCAGTTACCAGCGGTGTGCCACAGGGGTCGGTGCTGGGTCCTCTGCTGTTTGTGATTTTTATCAATGACTTGGAGGAGGGGACTGAAGGGTGGATCAGTAAATTTGCTGATGACACCAAGATTGGTGGAGTAGTGGATGAGGTGGAGGGCTGTTGTAGGCTGCAAAGAGACATTGATAGGATGCAGAGCTGGGCCGAAAAATGGCAGATGGAATTTAACCCTGATAAGTGCGAGGTGATTCATTTTGGTAGGGCAAATTTGAATAAGGATTACAGGGTCAACGGCAGGGTTCTGAGGAACGTGGAGGAACAGAGGGATCTGGGGGTTCATATCCACAGATCTCTGAAGGTTGCCACTCAAGTGGATAGAGCAGTAAAGAAGGCCTATAGTGTGTTAGCGTTTATTAACAAGGGGTTTGAGTTTAAGAACCGTGAGGTTATGCTGCAACTGTACAGGACCTTGGTGAGACCACATTTGGAATATTGTGTGCAGTTCTGGTCACCTCACTATAGGAAGGACGTGGAAGCATTGGAAAGAGTGCAAAGGAGATTTACCAGGATGCTGCCTGGTTTGGGGGGGAGGTCTTATGAGGAAAGATTGAGGGAGCTAGGGCTTTTCTCTTTAGAGCGGAGGAGGATGAGAGGCGACTTAATAGAGGTTTATAAGATGATGAGGGGGATAGATAGAGTGGATGTTCAGAGACTATTTCCTCGGGTGGATGTAGCTGTTACAAGGGGGCATAACTATAAGGTGCATGGGGGGAGATATAGAAGGGATGTCCGAGGTAGATTCTTTACTCAGAGAGTGGTTGGGGTGTGGAATGGACTGCCTGCTGTGATAGTGGAGTCGGACACTTTAGGAACTTTCAAGCGGTTATTGGATAAGCACATGGAGCACACCAGAGTGATAGGGAGTGGGATAGCTTGATCTTGGTTTCGGACAATGCTCGGCACAACATCGAGGGCCGAAGGGCCTGTACTGTGCTGTACTGTTCTATGTTCTATAGTTATCCTATACCACCGCTAGGCAGAAGGAGTCCAGTTCGTTTAACAGTCTCAGCACTAGCTTGTAGTAACTAGCAGGCTCTCTCTCTCTCTCTCTCTGGCCCCCTTTCGGTCTGTCCTGGTATTAGCCGTGTGTGCAAGGCTCGGAGCGGGGTTAAGGCTACTTCATACGTGGCATTGAGGCGGAGGCGGTGGCCTTGTGACAGTGGCTCAATTAATTTGTTAGTGCTGGTTAGTCATAGGCATGAGTACCCAATTGGCTTATGTATCTTACTACATAGGTTACATATATCAAATACACTATCATTACAAGTTGGAGAACTACCAGAGCGTGTGAAATAATATGAACCTAAGGACGTGCTGATGTATTAAGCCCAATATCCCACCAGTGTGAGTTGTCCCTTATGCTTTAAATTTCAATATCTATTCTCGAGTTGTCTTGCTCCAAAACATAAAAATGCTTTAGGGAGGAGTTCAGTCGCATCACGAGCTCACTGAAACCCTCAAACAACAGGGGAATGTTGTATCCGAATTGTGCCACATAATTGTGCAGCTCATACTTAAAAACGTGTTGGTTGATGGGACAGGTCCTGTTAGACCCGTAAAGCATGGTAGTTGCGGTCGTAGTGACACAGGAGGCACCACCAAAATCACCTCATACTGGGTTCGTACTGGTTTTCCCCACGCTCTGTTACCTGCAAAACACAATCATTACAGTCACAGTTAAATTCAGTCTTACAATCATTTCAAGCGACATGACAGTTTAACATCTAATCAACAAATCATGGACTTAAAAGGTTCTCCAGATCTCTCTTTTACTCGTATCCATCTTGTGGATAATTCTTGCTAAACATGATTTCTCCTTAGCCCTCAATTGTCCCAATGCAAATTCCAGGTAACTCTCCACTTCAACTTCAATTTCAATCCCTCTAACAGGTACCAGTGTGTTTAACTCTATTCTGATTGTTTCATTAATTAGATAGTTTCTCGATGGAGTATGTGTCAATGCTTTAAAAGTTGTCTTGCTCACCTGAGCCACATTAACCATTTCATGTCTTGCTGTTGTCAAGTAACTGAGCATGTCTGAGACCCGTTCTTCAGTGCAAATTCACCATGCATTTCCAGATGGTAATTGCTTCATACGTAACAAATCACATTTTCACACTCATTTCAGTATCTCAATATCGTGCCACATGTGCCATCCGATACAAGCCTTTCTCGGGCTTTCAGGTATCTTATCAAAAGATTGTAGTCATCTGGAGATCTTTGCTCATCTTCCTCTGCATGGTTCTGATGTCTTGGGTAGTGGTCGGACTATCAAATTCAGTTTTCTTAAAAGTTCATTAAAGGCAGGGAAAGCTATCAATTTACTATTCTTAACTACACTTTCCTGACTTTCACTGGAAAGTTTTGAAAATTCCCATTCAGTAGTGTATTTCTCCTGTTTCAATCTTACACCCTCAATCACTTTCCTTTAATTACCATTCATATGTCATTCATGAGTCCTGGAGAAACTTTATTGTCCAGTACAATATTTAAGATTGAAAACATAGATCAAACATTCTCACTAGGTCCAAGTTATTAACACTTTTTATTTATCATTATTTTAGAGGATATTTTATTTTTCCAAAAGTAACCCAATATATAGTGCCTGAGTCCATTTTGTTATTACAACATTATCCCAAAATCCAAACAGCAGTATTATTGAACTGACAGGTTTTGTCAATGTTCAATTTCATTTCTATCAATTTATCCTATCAATTCCAATTTCAGAAACAAGTGAGTCCCAGGCTAGGTAGGTGGCTTACACAGTGTTTTAACATTAGAGACAGAAGTGCTGCAATTACTTTACAAGGTAACTTCCATATAACAAAAGAAAGAAGATAATCCATTGTGACTCTGCTTAAGAGCCCAAGGGGTTAATTTATCAAATTATAATTTTCCTTCCGTCACTGTGGGGAAATATTAACTTAAAATTAAGAAACTTAAATTTAATAATGTCCAATATCTTTAAATTTCATTCAGCAATACTTAAGTTGGTGCTTGGTGAACTTAAACAGCTGTCAGTGGAAAGGGTTAACTCCTTTGCAGGTTTTTAAGAAGGCGGAGCGAAACATTGTCAGGCGCACGCAATTGCGTCACTTCACGTAAATTAAAAAAAAACTTTCCTGATCGAAAAAGACAGTTGTGTTTTCACACTTTAACTAAACACGAACAGAACAGATAAAACAAAACAAACTAGTACATGCTTGTAGAAAACCATAAATTACGTCATATTTCTTATTGTCCTTTCTTCAGATGCCTTTCCAAAATCCTGTAAAAACATTGAATATAACTGGAGAAAAATTAGTTTTTCACATTTAAACAAATCAAATCAAACTGCTTTGGAAGATTTCACCATAGCAACCACGACTCCAAGGTTAAATCTTAGACCGAAACTTAATCTTTTGTTAAACAAACTTTTTGTTGTTCTTCTCAGTTTTTACACACCAGCTTAACTTAAATTGTAGTTCAAAGTTTTTTTTTCTTCAATTCTTGGGGCACAATCTATTGCAGCCACACATCGTGGCATTGCCTTCGCTACTGGATCCCTCTTGGTGGAGTAATACGCAACGGGTCTCTGTTTCCCTCCGTGATCTTGCATTACCACGGCTGAATAACTCCCTTGGTCCTGGTCACAGTACAAATGGAAGGGTCGGGTATGATCTGGCAGTCCTACGGCAGGGGCTGTGATTAATTCCTGTTTAAGGGCCCTATATGCTTCCTCCTGCTCTGTCTCCCCCCTTTAACTAACCGTTGAATCGGCTCTGCTTTCCCTGCAAAGTCTGATATAAAATTCCTGTAGTAGTTAAATAGTCCCAACACTTTCCTCACTCCCCGGACAGTCACTGGCCTTGACATGTCTTTATGGCTGCCTTTTGTTCCTGTGTGAGTGCCTTATACCCCTGGCTAATTTCGTGTCCTAGATACTTTACTTTGGACAGTCCAACCTGTGCCTTTTTGGGTTCAATTTAAAGGCAGCTTTCTTAAGTGTCTGGAGGGTGGCTAGTAATGCTCCCATGTGTCCTTTGGCATCCTCTGATGCAATCATTATGTCATCGACATATTGGAGTAGGGTACTCTGATACTTTGATAGGTCTAACTCGTCTAAGGCTTGACTCAGTACATGGTGGAATATCTTTGGACTATTGTGGAACCCCTGCGGGACCCTGATCCATGTATCCTGTCTATCCCTGACAGTAACGGCGAATTTCCCTTGTGATTCTGTCGAAGTTTCGACTCCCGAGTAAGACTCTTGAAACATCAAGTATCGTCAAAGACAGGCTTTATTATTTACTTGCAGCAAGGGGAGGGCATGTAGTCAAAGGCTACACTGACCACTCCAAAGAACATAAGAAAATGCAACATTTTTATACACTGAAAAGAACAAGCTTTCTATATCACATGACATGGTATTGAATCACAGTTGATTACAAAAGCACAGAGTTTGCAAAATAACAAGGAATTTGTTTAAGGATAATTAAAAGGTTAGCAGAACAGGAATACCTTAAGATAAGACTAGCTAATCTCTTGTCATGGAGTCTGCTTGCTCTCCTTACTCCCACCAGGCCATCTGGAATCAAAGGCTGGTGTTTACTTTACTATGTCCTTGGCTATCTTAAGTTGATTAGGGAAGACTCTTTGTTCTGCACATCTAAGCTACCTGTTGGGGAACTGCACAGTCTGCAAACTGAAATTCCCTCATCATGTCGAAACTATAAACAACTGCTAATCTTTCTAGGCGAGTCATAGTGTAGGCCATTTTAAATCTTTTATTCTGTGTCTAGGAAGCCATTTTGTGTCCAAGTAAGGAAATACACTTCCACAATTCCTCTGCCAATGGTATGGACCAGAACCCGTTCTGTATCCAAGACTGTAAATATTTTAAAGTCTGGTTTCAGACCATTAAATATTTTATTCAATGCGGTCTACACAAATTTACACCAACCAGAATTTCACCGTGGCCACAATGAAAGTCTGGTTTTAATAGGTTAATTAACCTCAATAACTCCAATTTAATCCAGATCAATTTTTTTTTAACTAACCAGTGTCACTTGGAAAAGAAAGAAGCCATAGCCACATTAACAAAGAAACAATTACCCATGCCTTGTAAACATTCAAATTCATTTCCTTCCAGGCACATTGGCAACTGTGACTTCAAGGCTGAAGCTTATCTTTTGTAAAACAATTAACAAACTTAAAACAACACACGCTTGTCCATCCTTCAAGACAAGTCTTCAAAGTGTTAAACAGCTTTTAGCTCTCTGTACAAAAGAGTGGGTGGAGCTAAAACAAAAATGACAGACAACTTTTAAAGACAGACTTCCAGACAAAAGAAATACTGTAACTTCTTAAACATTCAGTCAGGAAAACTTTCACTCTTTTCACACACACTTTCACACAGACTGAGATCTCAGCATTCCCTTTAAGATTCCTTTCACTCAGCAAATCCTGGATTTTACTTATTTTAGTCTCCAAGAGATGGGGAAATCTCTTCCCCGGGCCCCGTCACCAGCTTGGTCTGGCTCCAGTGTCTCCATCTTACATCCAATTTTTTCCTGTAGGCAAACGGAGGTCCCTGTACTTAGGAGGATCTGGAAGGGCCCATCCCACCATGGCTCAAAGGTACCTCGAACCGGTCACTGAACCATAGATACGAGTGTATTCGGGGGGGGGCACGTGGGTTGGGTGGCCTCGACTCGTTGAACCTCTACGGTCCCCGATGGGGGCCGGGGATCGAAGGTCGGAGTGTCTCCAGTCTCTTGTTGTAGAGCCTCGACAATGTCACCCCAGTTTTTTTAAGTCGTCTAGATTCTCAGTCCCTGGTGACTTGAGGTGCAGGAGGCTACTGACTTGGACTTTAGCCTCCTGCACGGGTCTCAAGAATTCTTGTAATGGGGCCGGTCTCCCCCCCTTGTCCACGATTATAGGTCCCATCTGATCCATCCAACTAGTACACAAAACTGCCCCGTACTTGGCTTGTTTGGCGTCCTTTTGTTCCGCCCACCACTTTATTTGGTCAACTACTGGGCTTGTTTCTTTCCACCACTTTTTAACCATCTCACTTTGAAGTTTCAAATTAGCCTCTCGGACCTGTTGAACGACAGTGACACTGGTGGCCATAGCCAGAATGTCCGGTGAAAGAGGTCTCCCCTCGTCTCCCATGTGACCCGTATTAATTGTTACGTATATTCTTATACTCTATCTTATACTTTAATCGGCACAAACGAATCACCTTACACTCTAAATCAGAAATATACATTTATGTCTAATCAATTCCGTCAGTCCGCGGTCTCCGTGAGGAATAATTTAATTTGTGGGTACTTTTATACTGCCTGACTCATACACGGTTTTAGCCCCACCGGTGACGAGCGAGTCCTTGTTCCTCCTAGAAGCCTTACTCTGACTTCTTCCCTTAGGATACGACATGGTTCTCGCCTCAGCCGTCAATTCCAGTGTCTTTAACTCCTATGGTCCTCACCTGCAGTATCCCACTTCTGACACCAACTGTTAGATTCGAATTTGGAGAAACCTCAGACGGAGACGGAATTGAGGACAAGTTCAGAATTTATTAAAACAAACAAAAGACTTGTGCACAAGGGAGAGCCACTCAGCTTCCTCAGGCTAGGGGTGCACTCTCTAAGGGACAAGTAACGGTTCATTCAAGTTATACACTTCTATAAGCACCGCCCACCTACTACAGAATGGGGGCGTACACGTACAAACAGCATCACTACAGTTACTCTTTATTGGTTATGTGGTTAGTCACTCAACTGTCGGGCCCTCCCCTTGAACTCGGATACCCCCTGACCATGCCAGTCACAGATGTTGGTTGTCTCATCCTACTCCCCACATTCCTGCTGTTATCTCTTCCCCTTTGTAGGCATAGTTTATACTTTGAGAAAACATGTTTCATCCTTAACTGTCGGACCAGCAGGAGAGCTCAAGGCCGTTGTGGCTTATGTGCCCAGTGACTGGAACAGTGTTCATGATGCGGAGATGCCGGTGTTGGACTGGGGTGGACAAAAGTGAGAAGTCGCACAACACCAGGTTATAGTCCAACAGTTTTATTTGAAATCACAAGCTTTCGGAGCGCTGCTCCTTCGTCAGGTGAAGCCTGACCTGACGAAGGAGCGGCAGCTCCGAAAGCTTGTGATTTCAAATAAAACTGTTGGACTACAACCTGGTGTTGTGCGACTTCTCACTTTTGGAACAGTGTTGGTTGTTAATTGCACCCTTATCTCTTGGGAGGCCAGGCTGTGTTTCGACAATGGCTCTACTGAGGCTGTGAATACACACATTCCGAAGAGAGATAAGGGAAGGGGCGCCTTTCAGTCTAAAAATGTGCTTTAGTTAGCTAAACCTACTCTATGGGTAAAATAGAGGGTTAATGTAGTCAAGTATCCCAGAATTCTTTGGGAACATGCTGGATCCTTCAGCTCTACAAGCATTCCCAGTGAAGCCCAGTCCAGAAAAAAGTCCCAATTATTTCTGATCTGGAAGAACACATTATAAAAATATCATATATATAAAATACTTTGTCTTTTGAGAAAATTCTTGTCTTGGATTCGATTGGATTTGATTTGAAAAATAGAGAAAAGAAAGATCCCACACCAGCTCTTGCTCTCAAAGGCTCCACAAGGATTCCCCAATGAAGCCCAGTCCAGAAAAAAATCCCATTTATTTCTGATTCTGGAAAAAGACATTTAAAAAATATTCTATATGAATCAAATACTTTATCTTTTGACAAAAGTATTGACTTGGATTGGATTGGATTGGATTTGAAAATTAGAGCACAGCAAGATCCCACAGCAGTTTTTTCTCTCAAAGGCACCACAAGCATTCCCCAATGAAGCCCAGTCCAGAAAAAAATCCCATTTATTTCTGGTTGTGGCAAAACACATTTGAAATATATCATATATATAAAATATTTTGACTTGTGACAAAATCTTGTCTTGGATTTGATTTGAAATTTAGAGCACAGCAAGATCCCACACCAGCTTTTGCTCTCAAAGGCTCCACAAGCATTCCCCAATGAACCCCAGTCCAGAAAAATATCCCATTTATTCCTGATTCTGGAAAAACACATTTAAAAATCTAACATATATAAAATACTTTGCCTTTTGACAAAAGTCTTGTCCTGGATTGGATTGGATTTGATTGGAAAATTAGAGCACAGCATGATCCCACACTAGCTTTTGCTCTCAAAGGCTCCACAAGCGTTCCCCAATGAAGCCCAGTCCAGAAAAAAATCCCATTTATTCCTGATATAGGAAAGATACATTTAAATAATATCATATATATAAAATGCTTTGTCTTTTGACAAAAGTCTTGTCTTGAATTGGATTGGGTTTGATTGGAAAGTTAGAGCACAGCAAGATCCCACAGCAGCTTTTGCTCTCAAAGGCTTCACAACCGTTTCCCAATGAAGCCCAGTCCAGAAAAAAAATCCCATTTATTCCTGATTCTGGAATAACACATTTAAAAAATATCATATATATAAAATGCTTTGTCTTTTGACAAAAGTCTTGTCTTGGCTTGGATTGGTTTTGATTTGAAAATTAGAGCACAGCAAGATCCCACTCCAGCTTTTGCTCTCAAAGGCTCCACATGTATTCCCCAGTGAAGTCCAGTCCAGAAAAAAATCCCATTTATTTCTGCTTCTGGAAAAACATATTTAAAAAGTCATATATATCAAATATTTTATCTTTTTAGAAAAGTCTTGTCTTGAATTGGATTGGATTTGATTTGAAACTTAGAGCACAGCAAGATCCCACTCCAGCTTTTGCTCTCAAAGGCTCCACAAGTATTCCCCAATGAAGCCCAGTCCAGAAAAAAATCCCATTTATTTCTGATTCTGGAAAAACACATTTAAAATATTTGATATATATAAATATTTTGTCTTTTGACAAAAGTCTTGTCTTAGCTTGGATTGGATTTGATTTGAAAATGAGAGCACAGCAAGATCCAACACCAGCTTTTGCTCTCAAAGGCTCCACAAGCATTCCCCAATGAAGCCCAGTCCAGAAATAAAATCCCATTTATTTCTGATTTTGGAATAACACATTTTAAAAATATCATACATGTAAAATACTTTGTCCTTTGACAAAAGACTTGTCTTGGATTGGATTGGATTTGATTTGAAATTTAGAGCACAGCAAGATCCCACACCAGCTTTTGCTCTCAAAGGCTCCACAAGCATTCCCCAATGAACCCCAGTCCAGAAAAATATCCCATTTATTCCTGATTCTGGAAAAACACATTTAAAAATCTAACATATATAAAATACTTTGCCTTTTGACAAAAGTCTTGTCCTGGATTGGATTGGATTTGATTGGAAAATTAGAGCACAGCATGATCCCACACTAGCTTTTGCTCTCAAAGGCTCCACAAGCGTTCCCCAATGAAGCCCAGTCCAGAAAAAAATCCCATTTATTCCTGATATAGGAAAGATACATTTAAATAATATCATATATATAAAATGCTTTGTCTTTTGACAAAAGTCTTGTCTTGAATTGGATTGGGTTTGATTGGAAAGTTAGAGCACAGCAAGATCCCACAGCAGCTTTTGCTCTCAAAGGCTTCACAACCGTTTCCCAATGAAGCCCAGTCCAGAAAAAAAATCCCATTTATTCCTGATTCTGGAATAACACATTTAAAAAATATCATATATATAAAATGCTTTGTCTTTTGACAAAAGTCTTGTCTTGGCTTGGATTGGTTTTGATTTGAAAATTAGAGCACAGCAAGATCCCACTCCAGCTTTTGCTCTCAAAGGCTCCACATGTATTCCCCAGTGAAGTCCAGTCCAGAAAAAAATCCCATTTATTTCTGCTTCTGGAAAAACATATTTAAAAAGTCATATATATCAAATATTTTATCTTTTTAGAAAAGTCTTGTCTTGAATTGGATTGGATTTGATTTGAAACTTAGAGCACAGCAAGATCCCACTCCAGCTTTTGCTCTCAAAGGCTCCACAAGTATTCCCCAATGAAGCCCAGTCCAGAAAAAAATCCCATTTATTTCTGATTCTGGAAAAACACATTTAAAATATTTGATATATATAAATATTTTGTCTTTTGACAAAAGTCTTGTCTTAGCTTGGATTGGATTTGATTTGAAAATGAGAGCACAGCAAGATCCAACACCAGCTTTTGCTCTCAAAGGCTCCACAAGCATTCCCCAATGAAGCCCAGTCCAGAAATAAAATCCCATTTATTTCTGATTTTGGAATAACACATTTTAAAAATATCATACATGTAAAATACTTTGTCCTTTGACAAAAGACTTGTCTTGGATTGGATTGGATTTCATTTGAAAATTAGAGCACAGCAAGATCCCACACCAGCTTTTGCTCTCAAAGGCTCCACAATCATTCCCCAAGGAAGCCCAGTCCAGAAATAACATACCATTTATTTCTGATTCTGGAAAAACACATTTTAAAAATATCATATATATAAAATAATTTGTCTTTTGAGAAAAGTGTTGTCTTGGATTGGATTTGATTTGAAAATTAGAGCACAGCAAGATCCCACACCAGCTTTTGCTCTCAAAGACTCCACAAGCATTCCCCAATAAGGACCAGTCCAGAAAAAAATCCCATTTATTTCTGATTCTGCAAAAACACATTTAAAAAATATCATATATACAAAATATTTTGTCTTTTGACAAAAGTCTTGTCTTGAATTGGATTTGATAAGAAAATTAGAGCACAGCAAGATCCCACAGCAGCTTTTGCTCTCAAAGGCTTCACAACCGTTCCCCAATGAAGCCCAGTCCAGAAAAAAATCCCATTTATTTCTGATTCTGGAATAACACATTTAAAAAGTCATATATATCAAATATTTTGTCTTTTGAGAAAAATCTTGTCTTGAATTGGATTGGATTTGATTTGAAACTTAGAGCACAGCATGATCCCACACCAGCTTTTGCTCTCAAAGACTCCACAAGTATTCCCCAATGAAGCCCAGTCCAGAAAAAAATCCCATTTATTTCTGATTCTGGAAAAACACATTTAAAATATTTGACAGATATAAATATTTTGTCTTTTGACAAAAGTCTTGTCTTAGCTTGGATTGGATTTGATATGAAAATTAGAGCACAGCAAGATCCAACACCAGCTTTTGCTCTCAAAGGCTCCACAACCATTCCCCAATGAACCCCAGTCCAGAAAAAATCCCATTTATTCCTGATTCTGGAAAAACACATTTAAAAAATATCATATATACAAAATATTTTGTCTTTTGACAAAAGTCTTGTCTTAGCTTGGATTGGGTTTGATTGGAAAGTTAGAGCACAGCAAGATCCCACAGCAGCTTTTGCTCTCAAAGGCTTCACAACCGTTTCCCAATGAAGCCCAGTCCAGAAAAAAATCCCATTTATTTCTGATTTTGGAATAACACATTTTAAAAATATCATACATGTAAAATACTTTGTCCTTTGAGAAAAGACTTGTCTTTGCATGGATTGGATTTGATTTGAAAATTAGAGCACGGCAAGATCCCACACCAGCTTTTGCTCTCAAAGGCTCCACAAGCATACCCCAATGAACCCCAGTCCAGAAAAAATCCCATTTATTCCTGATTCTGGAAAAACACATTTTAAAAATATCATATGTATAAAAGATTTTGCCTTTCGACAAAAATCTCAAAGACAAATTATTTTATATATATGATCATTTTAAAATGTGTTTTTCCAGAATCAGAAATAAATGTGATTTTTTTCTGGACTGGGCTTCATTGGGGAACGCTTGTGGAGCCTTTGAGAGCAAAAGCTGGTGTGGGATCATTTTGTGCTCTAATTTTGTAATCAAATCCAAGACAAGACTTTTGTCAAAAGACAAAGTATTTCATATACAGGAAACTTTCGTTTATCCGGCACCCAAATATCCGGAATTCTCGCTTAACCGGCAAAAATCATCCTCCGAAAACTCCTCTCAAATAACCGGCAATGTTGCCGAGTCACAGTCGAGTCTCCGCGAACGCCGAGTGCTCCGAAAAATCCTCTCAAATAACCGGCAATGTTGCCGATCCCGAGTCTGAGTCCGAGTCCGCGAACGCCGATTTAGTCAGTAGGGGTACTTTTCAAAAGTGCCACTACTCGGCCTCCTGGCGCTGTCGCAAGTCCGAAACATTGCAGTAGCATGAGTAGATTCTCCCGTGCTGCTTGGAGTCTCTTTGTTAAAAATAGCCTCGGTAGATATAACTCTCTGTTATCCGGTACTTTCGATAAACCGGCACCACGCCGGTCCCGTCGATGCCGGATAAACGAAAGTTTCCTGTATATGACAATTTTGAAATGTGTTTTTCCAGAATCAGAAATAAATGGGATTTTTTTCTGGACTGGGGTTCATTGGGGAATGCTTGTGGAGCCTTTGAGAGCAAAAGCTGGTGTGGGATCTTGCTGTGCTCTCATTTTCCAATCAACTCCAATCCAATTCAAGACAAGGCTTTTCTCAAAAGACAAAGTATTTTTTAGATATCATATTTATTAAATGTGTTTTTCTAGAATCAGAACAAATGAGATTTTTTTCTGGACTGGGCTTCATTGGGGAATGCTTGTGGAGCCTTTGAGAGCAAAAGCTGGTGTGGGATCTTGCTGTGCTCTAAATTTCAAATCAAATCCAATCCATGCAAAGACAAGTCTTTTCTCAAAAGACAAAATATTTTATATATATATAATAATTTTTAAATGTGTTTTTACAGCATCAGAAATAAAGGAGATTTTTTTCTGGACTGGGCTTCATTGGGGAATGCTTGTGGAGCCTTTGAGAGCAAAAGCTGGTGTGGGATCTTGCTGTGCTCTAATTTTCGAATCTAATCCAATCCAAACCAAGACAAGACTTTTCTCCAAAGCCAAAGTATTTTATGTATTTGATATTTTTAAAATGTGTTTCTCCAGAACCAGAATATAAATGGGATTTTTTTCTGGTCTGGGCTTCATTGCGGAATGCTCTTGGAGACTTTGAGAGCAAAAGCTGGTGTGGGATCTTAAATAACAACAGAAAACGCTGGAAAAACTCAGCAGGCCAGGCAGCATCCGTGGAGAGAGAAACAGCGTTAACGTTTCAGGTCGAAGACCTTTCGTCAGAACTGGAAAAAAGCAGGAAATGAAATAGATTTAAAGCAAGGATAAAGCTGGGAAAAGGGGGAGGGGATGAAAGAACAAAAGGAGAGATTAAGAGACATTGAGAGACATTAAGAGATAATCAAGGCAAGAGGAGGTGTTAATGTGACAGGTTGAGGCTAGATGAAGTGTGAAATGCACTGGCAGAATGAAGGACAGCTGCCAGCTTCTGGGAGGGGAAAAAAAAAGGGGGGGCCAAACAAAAGGGTGGATGAAAAAATAAAATATAAATGTGATAGGGGCTGAGGTTATGATCTAAAATTGTTGAACTCGATGTTGAGTCCAGAAGGCTGTAGGGTGCCTAAACGAAAGATGAGGTGCTGTTCCTCGAGCTTACGCTGAGCTTCCGTGGAACAGTGTAATAGGCCGAGGACGGTGAGGTCAGAGTGGGAGTGGAGCGGAGAATTAAAGTGACAGGCCACCGGAAGCTCGGGGTCCCCCTTACGGACTGAACGGAGGTGTTCCGCAAAGCGGTCACCCAATCTGCATTTGGTCTCCCCAATGTAGAGGAGACCACATCGTGAACATTAATTACTAAATATTTTCTAACTGTGATTTCTAACTCGAGTTCAGGCCCGTCATTCTGACAGAAACTTATGAGGCCTCATTTTTTTGAGTGACCTACCCGAGAGGCTTTAATAAACTGGCAATAAGATTTTTATTTTAAAAGGAGGAAAGAGGTGAAAAACACCACTAGCGATGCCTTAAAACTCACGGACAGAGAAATCCACTTCATCAGCGCCCCTGCCACAGGACTCAATATCCACCCCCTCCACCATGGGTGCACTGTGTCTGCAGTATGTACGGTCTACAAGATGACCACGGTCAGGCTGTGTGGAGTCAAAGGTCTGGCAGCAGAATGGATGGAAAGATCAGAACAAACTACCCTTAACTCCAACCCTCTGATTTCTGTTTTGTAGCCAGCTTTCCATCCATTCTGCTGCCTGGCCCTTCACTCCACACGGCCTGACCTTGGTCACCTTGTCGATCTTACATACTGTTTATGGATAGCAAGCTGGTTACAGAACAGGAAACAGAGAGTAGGGGTTGGGAGTAGCTACTCAGACTGGCAAAAGGTGGGAGGTGGTGTTCCACAGGGATCGGTGCTGGGATCACTGTTGTTCACCATTTACAGAAACGATTTGGACTCGTGAATCAGAACTACAATTTTAAAATTTGTCAATGACACCAAATTGGGAGGTAGAGTTAATACTGAGGAAGACAAAATGCAAGAAGACATTAATAAATTTCAGAATGGGCGTGTAATTGGCAAATGAATTTCACTATAGATCAGTGTGAGGTGGTGTGTTTTGGTGGGAAGAATAAGGAGGCCACACACTACTTGGATAACAAGGGGGAGAGATTGGGTTGCTTTGTGCCTCCCGTGATATTCAGCAGGAGGTTAGCGGCGGCGGTAGCCGGTAGCGCCCCGTGGCACTGCACCGCCAGCAATGACGTCATCGCCATGCGCAGCACCCCGGCTGCAGCCTTGGGTTGCGACCCCTGACCTATCGCCGGATGATATGTCCGACGGGGTCAGGGGTCGTTCTTGCAGTCGTGGCGACGCTACTTAAAGGGCAGGTGTTGGGCGGCAACTTTTTATTTTGGCTGACTGCCAGCACCTGCCCCCTTCCCCCTTCTTCGGGGTGCCGGCCGCGATCGCTCAGCCCGGCGCTCCTCTTGATCCGACACCCCGCTCCCCGGTGGTCCAGCAGGGCCCCGGTGTGTGCAGTGCTAGGCCCCTCCCCTTTAATCAGGGAGGGAGGTCTGCTATGACACGGTGCTATGTGCCGACGCGCGTGGCGCTGTTGCACGAAGCGCCGCGAAATTCACTGGTAGCGCCTCAAGAGGGAGGGGAGCACTTCCAGTAGCACCCCGCCTCCTGCCTGGGGCGCTACCACTGAATTTACAGCGCTGGGGCGCTAAATTTTTTGGGGCGCTAAAATTAGCCCCGGTGACGTTAGCGACCCAAAGGGGGCACCACTGAATTTTTCCCCCTAAGAGTCTAAACGGGGTAGAGGAGCAGAGGGATCCAGGGATACAGATACACAAATCACTAAAAGTAGCGACACAAGTTAATAAGGCCATTAAAAAAAAAGCACTGGGGTACATTCCTAAAGGAGCCTTCTGTTCCTTGCCTAGGAGCTCTGAACCATGGCAGAGAGCGGCTGGGACACATTTCGCACACACCTCAAGATTAATCCGCACGGAGCCTTTGCTGTCGGTGAAGAGAGACGAGAAAGATCAAAGTGCTGTTTGCCCCTCTCAGTGTGGCCCTGAAGGACTGTGTCCAGGCTGAAGTTCTGTTCCTGCCGTACGATCCTCCCCCCAGATTGTCCTTTCTGAGCTCCAGCCAGGTGATGCCAAACACTCAGGTGTGAACGACAAAAATCTATAACAATGTGTTTAAAACAAAGCTGGTTTATTTGACATCTATCCAGAATATTAAACTCCAGCCCAGTTATAGGGGTTATTAACATCAGCAGAAACAAACCTCAACTGTCACAATGAACATGGTTCAGTCCTGGATGTGATTAACAGCAGCAAAAACAGCAGAATCCAAGCCCTGCAGTCACTTGTGAACTCGCTGGTGTTTCAGCAGGTGGGATGACTGAGTGAATCCCTTCCCACACACGCAGCAGGTGAACGGCCTCTCCCCAGTGTGAGTGCGCTGGTGGACAGTGAGTTCAGATGATCGCCTGAACCCAGTCCCACAGTGAGAGCACCTGAACGGTCTCTCGTCAGTGTGAACACGTTGATGGCATGTCAGTTCCCCAGAACTTTTATAGCACTTCCCACAGTCCAAGCATTTAAAAGGTCTCTCATCAGTGTGAACTCGCTGGTGATTCAGCAGGGTGGATGACTGAGTGAATCCCTTCCCACACACAGGGCAGGTGAATGGCCTCTCCCCAGTGTGAACTCGCTGGTGTCTCAGCAGATGCGTTTTGCTTTTAAATCTCTTCTCACAGTCAGAACATTTAAAAGGTCTCTTATCAGTGTGAACAAGTTGGTGTGTCAGCAGGTTGGATGAACGACTGAATCCAATCCCACACTCAGAGCAGGTGAACGGCCTCTCCCCAGTGTGAACTCGCTGGTGTGTCTGAAGGTCGGATGACTGAGTGAATCCCTTCCCAAGCTCAGAGCAGGTGAATGGCCTCTCCACAGTGTGAACTCGCTGGTGTTTCAGCAGGGTGGATGACTGAGTGAATCCCTTCCCACATATGGAGCAGGTGAACGGCCGCTCTCCAGTATGGGTGCGCTGGTGCACAATGAGTTCAGATGATCGCCTGAACCCAGTCCCGCAGTGAGAGCACCTGAACGGTCTCTCGTCAGTGTGAACACGTTGATGGCACGTCAGTTCCCCGGAACTTTTATAGCACTTCCCACAGTCTGAGCATTTAAAAGGTCTCTCATCAGTGTGAGCGCGCTGATGATTCAGCAGGTTGGATGACTGAGTGAATCCCTTCCCACACTCGGAGCAGGTGAATGGCCTCTCCCCAGTGTGAACTCGCTGGTGTATCAGTAGGTGAGATGAATTAGTGAAACCCTTCCCACACTCAGAGCAGCTGAACGGCCTCTCCCTGGTGTGACTGCGCTTGTGTCTCGATAGGCCAGATGATTGGTTGAAGCCTCGTCCACACACACAACACGTGTACGGTTTCTCCCCGCTGTGAACGGTGCTTTTTGCTTCCATGTTCAGAGGCCGGTGATATTCAGATCCGATGAGTCGAGTGACTGTCAGATCTTGACGTGATGTTTGGTTTGAGCTTACCAACTGCAAATCCTCCCCTGTAAAATTAATTTAAAACAAGGAGCGTGAAAGACAACCCACAAGAAAACAAAGGCAGGTTGTGAAATTGCGCTCAATGAATCTGGTCATTTGTGGGGCCGGCACTAGAAAAAAGTGACCATGAAAGCTGCCGGGTTGTCGTAAAAACCCAACTGTTTCACTAATGTCCTTCAGAGAAGGGAATCTGCCACCTGGTCTGGGCCTACACACGACTCTAGCCTCTGTGAGAGGAGAGAGAGAGAGAGGTGGGAGTGGGAGGGGGAGGGGTCAAAGGAGAGAAACTTTATACATCTGCAACTCGACCAGAACATTGGCAGAACCTCCAAAACCCGCAACCTCTACCACCGAGAAGGACAAGGGCAGAAGTTGCATGGGAGCACCATCATCTCCAAGTTCCCCTCCAAGTCACACACCATCCTGACTTAGACATATTCATCGTTGCTGGGTCAAAATCCTGGAACTCCTTACTGAACAACATTGTGGGAGTACCTTCACCACACGGACTGCAGCAGTTCAAGAAGGCGACTCACCACCCCCTTCTCAACGGGCAACTGGGGATTGGCCATATTTGCTGCTCTTGCGAGCCACGCCCACATCCCAAGAATGAATTAAAACAAATCTGTAGATGTAAATTGGATTAAAAGCCTGTACAGAAATACTTGTTCCTAAAACAATACTCTTTTACATTGTAGGGACAGTGTCTGCTTAGCAACCTAATCTCCCCTAGAATCCACCTCCCTTGACAGTTTCACATTGGAAATTGTTAGGTCCTCCTGGGCTAAGAAGTACTGGGGGTTAAACCCAGCAGCTTCTCCTCCATCTCAAACTAATGCAACAAAAAGACCTACACAGGCGGCCAGGGACCGACTTCCGTCAGCCTGCAATAAAACTCTTACCGACAGCCGCTGACTAATGGCGGCCGCAGCACCCGCAATTCCCCGCGCCCCAGAAACCGCTCTATCCAACACGCTGATTTCCCCGTTGAGAGTGCGCATGCTCCCCGGGGCCGCGGGCCATTCTGGGAGCCTGGCTCCTGTCCTTTGTCCCGAGTTGGACTCGGTGGAACCGGCTGAAGAAACCGGGAAGTGGCGGCTCGGATGGGGGAGGCGGTGCACCCTGGGTTTCCTGGTGCCGGGGCCCTGGCCGCACATTCGCCGGGCCCGGCTGCTCTGATTCTGATTAAGATTTTTGATGAGGTAACTGAGAGGGTTGATGAGGGCAATGCGGTTAACGTGGTGTACAGGGATTTCCAAAAGGTGTTCGACAAGTGCCACATAATAGGCTTGCCAGCAAAGTTGAAGCCCATGGAATAAAAGGGACAGTGGCAGCATGGATATAAAATTGGCTAAGTGACAGAAAACAGAGAGTAGTGGTGAACGGTTGTTTTTCAGACTGGAGGAAGGTATACAGTGGTGTTCCCCAGGGGTCGGTACTAGGGCCACTGCTTTTCTTGATCTATATTAATGACTTAGACTTGGGTGTACAGGGCACAATTTCAAAATTTGCAGATGACACAAAACTTGGAAGTATAGTGAACAGTGGGGAGGATAGTGATAGACTTCAAGAAGACATAGACAGGCTGGTGGAATGGGTGGACACGTGGCAGGTGAAATTTAACGCAGAAAAGTGCGAAGTGATATATTTTGGTAGGAAGAATGAGGAGAGGCGATATAAACTAAAGGGTAAAATTCTAAGGGGGTGCATGAACAGAGAGACCTGGGGGTATGTGTGCACAAATCGTTGAAGGTGGCAGGGCAGGTTGAGAACATAAGAACATAAGAAATAGGAGCAGGAGTAGACCAATCGGCCCCTCGAGCCTGCTCCGCCATTCAATGAGATCATGGCTGATCTGATCCAACCTCAACTCTAAAGAACACAAGAAGTAGGAGCAGGACCAGGCCACTCGGCCCCTGGGCCCGCTCCGCCACCCACAGGGCCTTGACCGATCCGAACTCAAACTCATGTCCAATTTCCAGCCCGCTCCCCGTAACCCCTGATTCCCTTTACTTCTAGGAAACGGTCTATTTCTGTTTTAAATTTATTTAATGAAGTAGCTTCCACAGCTTCCTGCGGTAGCAAATTCCACAGACCCACTACCCTCTGAGTGAAAAAGTTTCTCCTCATCTCAGTTTTGAAAGAGCAGCCCCTTATTCTAAGATTATGCCCCCTAGTTCTAGTTTCACCCATCATTGGGAACATCCTCACCGCGTCCACCCGATCAAGCCCCTTCACAATCTTATATGTTTCAATAAGATCGCCTCTCATTCTTCTGAACTCCAATGAGTAGAGTCCCAATCTACTCAACCTCTCCTCGTATGTCCACCCCCTCATCCCCGGAATTAACCGAGTGAACCTTCTTTGTACTGCCTCGAGAGCAAGTATGTCTTTTCTTAAGTATGGACACCAAAACTGTATGCAGTACTCCAGGTGCGGTCTCACCAATACCCTATACAGAGAAAGCGGTTAAAAAAGCATATGGGATCCTGGGCTTCGTAAATCTCACTGTACCTGTACCTGAAGAAGGAGCAGAGCTCCGAAAGCTCGTAATTTCAAATAAAACTGTTGGACTATAACCTGGTGTTGTGCGACTTCTCATTTTCATAAATAGAGGCAGAGTACAAAAGCAAGGAAGTTATGATGAACCTGCATAACACACTGGTTCGGCCTCAACTGGAGTATTGTGTCCAATTCTGGACACCGCACTTTATGAAGGATGTGAAGGCCTTAGAGAGGGTGCAGAAAAGATTTACAAGAATGGTTCCAGGGATGAGGGACTTCAGTTACATGGATAGACTGGAGAAGCTGGGGTTGTTCTCCTTGGAGCAGAGAAGGTTGAGAGATTTGATGGAGGTGTTCAAAATCATGAGGGGTCTGGACAGAGTAGATAGAGAGAAACTGTTCCCATTGGCGGAAGGGTCAAGAACCAGAGGACACAGATTGTCAGAAGAACCAAAGGCGACACGAGGAAAACTTTTTTACTCAGCGAGTGGTTAGGATCTGGAATGCACTGCCTGAAAGGGTGCTGGAGGCAGACTCAATCACGGCTTTCAAAAGGGAATTGGATAAGTACCTGAAGTAAAGAAATTGTCCGGGTTACGGGGAAAGTGCGGGGAGTGGGACTAGCTGAAGTGCTCTTGCAGAGAGTCGGCACGGGCTCGACGGGCTGAATGGCCTCCTTCTGTGCTGTAACCATTCTATGATTCTATAAAATATTAGAAAGCTTGTGCCACAGAAGCACGGGGTTTAACTGCTTTTATTCATGAATAGAAAAAGTCTCTATTAAAACCTGAGCCAGTATGTTGTCAGACAAAGAGCCTTGTGTCCAATAAGGGGAATAAAGGCCCACAGCCTCCCCTGGCCCCGGGCCCTGAACAAGGGACTGGAGAAACTCGCTGCCCCGCGGCTCAATCAGCCGGCGCTAGTCCCGCCCCTCGGGCTCCCCGATTGGTTGGAAGACCCGCCGCCGGCTCGCTCCTCCAGCCCCGCCCCGCTCGCTCCCTATTGGTCGGAAGCTCCCGTCAATCAGGCCGTGGGTCCGGGTCACGTGTTCCTCGAGATCACGTGCTCCGTCCAACTGACGCCGCTCGGTCCGGGGCCTCGCCGACTCTCAGGTTTTTCTGTTTCTCTTTATTCTCTCCCGATCCACCCTACCCCGCGCGATTCACCACCCAATCGGAGCGGAGAAAACTCACTTTCCGTCACCGATCGCGACTCTGTAACCGACACCAAGGCCTTTCCCCGGAATGCCCCATGTGCCGACTCCGTCCGGCAGGATCCGAGTGGGGGGGGTTGGTGTCCTCTGGGCATGCGCGGTTATTACCCTCAGTGACCGGGAGGGGTCGCTGTGCCGGACTCGGCCCAAGCCGTCCCGCGTGCGCATGCGCAGACGCGCGGCTGTCAACAGCAGGAGTCGGCCATTCAGCCCCTAGAGCCTGCTCCCCCATTCAATAAGATCATGGCTGATCATCAACCTCAACTCCACTTTCCCGCCCCATCTCCATATTGGGGCAAAACGGTGGCATAGTGGTTAGCACTGTTGCCTCACAGCGCCAGGGACCTGGGTTCGAATCCGGCCTCGGGTGACTGTGTGGAGTTTGCACATTCTCCCCGTGTCTGCGTGGGTTTCCTCCGGGTGCTCCGGTTTCCTCCCACAGTCCAAAGATGTGCGGGTTAGGTTGATTTGGCTATGATAAATTGACCCTTAGTGTTAGGGGGGATTAAATACGTGGGGTTACGGGGATAGGGTGGGATATGTGTCGGTGCAGGCTCGATGGGCCGAAATGGCCTCTATCTGCACTGTGGGGATTCTGTGATCCCTTGATTCCAAAAATCTCTCTATCTCAGCCTTGAATATACTCAAAGACTCAGCATTCACAGCCCTCGGGGGCAGAGAATTCCAAAGATTCACAACCCTCTGAGTGAAGAAATTCTTCCTCATCTCGGTCTTAAATGGCCGACCCCTTATCCTGAGACTGTGACTCCTGGTTCTAGACACTCCAGCCAGGGGAAACAACCTCTCAGCATCTACCCTGTCAATCGCCTTCAGAATCTTGTATGTTTCAATGAGATCACCTCATTCTTCTAAACTCCAGAGAGTATAGCCCCATTCTACACAATCTCTCATCCCAGGAATCAATCTAGTGAACCTTCGTTGCACCGCCTCCAAGGCAAGTATATCCTTCCTTAGATAAGGAGACCAAAATTGTGCACAGTGCTCCAGGTGTTGTCTCACCAAGGCCCTGTACAATTGTAGCAAGACTTCCTTACTCTTATACTCCAACCGCCTTGCAATAAAGGCCAACATGCCATTTGCCTTCCTTATTGCTTGCTGTACCTGCATGCTAGCTTTCTGTGTTTCTTGCACGAGGACACCCAAATCTCTCTGAACACCAACATTTGAAAGTTCCTCACCATTTAAAAAATACTCTGTTTTCTATTCTTCCTACCAAAGTGAATAACCTCACATTTCCCTACATTATACTCCATCTGCCACCTTACTGCCCACTCACTTAGTCTATCTATATCCCTTTGCAGACTCTTTGTGTTCTCCTCACAGCTTACTGTCCCACCTAGCTTTGTATCATCAGCAAACTTGGATACATTACACTTGGTCCCTTCATCTCGGTCATTAATATAGATTGTAAATAGCTGAGGCCCCAACACTGATCCTTGTGGCACCCCACTAGTTACAGCCTGCCAACCTGAAAAAGATCCGTTTATCCCTACTCTCTGTTTTCTGTCCGTTAACCAATCCTCTATCCATGCTACTACCCCAACCCCATGAGCCCTAATCTTGTGTAATAACCTTTTATGTGGCACCTTATTGAATGCTTTTTGGAAATCCAAATATACTACATCCACTGGTACCCCTTTATCTACCCTGCTAGTTACATCCTCAAAAAACTCTAATAAATTTGTCAAACACGATTTCCCTCTCATAAAACCATGTTGACTCTGCCTAATCATGTTATGAATTTCTAAGTGCCCTGTTACCACTTCCTTAACAATGGATCCCAGCATTTTCCCGTCACTGATGTCAGGCGAACTGGCCTGTAGTTCCCTGTTTTTTCCCTCCCTTCTTTCTTGAATAACGGGGTTACATTTGCGACCTTCCAATACGCTGGGACCATTCTAGAATATATTGCCAATAGCATATGTTTCCAATCCCCAGTTTCCCGTTGAGAAGGTGATGGTGGGCCTTCTTCTTGAACCGCTGCAGTCCATGTGGTGAATGATTTACAGGATTTTCACCCAGTGATGTTGAAGGAACGGCGATATATGTCCAAGTCAGGATGGTGGGGTACTGCAGGGATCGGTGCTAGGACCCAGCTAGTCACAATATATATTAATGATCTAGACGAGGGAACCAGATGTAATATCTCTAAGTTTGCAGATGACACAAAGCTGGGTGGGCGTGTGTGCTGTGAGGAGGATGCAGAGAAACTCCAGTATGATTTGGACAGATTGGGTGATTGGGCAGATGCATGGCAGATGCAGTATAATGTGGATAAATGCGAGGTTATCCACTTTGGTGGCAAAAACAGGAAGGCAGATTATTATCTGAACGGTAATAGATTGGGAAAAGGGGAAGTGCAACGAGATCTGGGAGTCCTTGTGCACCAGTCACTGAAGGTAAGCATGCAGGTGCAGCAGGCGGTTAAGAAGGCAAATGGTATGTTGGCCTTCATAGCGAGAGGATTCGAGTACAGGATGTCTTGCTGCATTTGTACAAGGCCTTGGTGAGACCACACCTTGAGTATTGTGTGCAGTTTTGGTCACCTTATCTGAGGAAGGATGTTCTTGCCATGGAGGGAGTGCAGTGAAGATTTACCAGACTGATACCTGGGATGGCAGGAATGACGTATGAAGAGAGATTGGGTAGATTAGGCTTATATTCGCTAGAGTTTAGAAGAATGAGAGGGGATCTCATTGAAACTTATAAAATTCTAACAGGACTAGACAGACTAGATGCAGGAAGGATGTTCCCGATGGCGGGGGAGTCCAGAACCAGAGGTCACAGTCTAAGGATAAGGGGTAAGCCATTTAGGACTGAGATGAGGAGGAATTTCTTCACCCAGAGATTGGTGAACCTGTGGAATTCTCTACCACAGAAGGCAGTTGAGGCCAATTCATTAAATATATTCAAGAAGGAGATAGATATATTTCTTAAGGCTAAAGGGATCAAGGGATATGGGGAGAAAGCAGGGACAGGGTACTGAATTTGGATGATCAGCCATGATCTCATTAAATGGCGGAACAGGCTCGAGGGGCCGAATGGCCTACTCCTGCTCCTATCTTCTATGTTTCTATGGTGTGTGACTTGGAGGGGAACTTAGAGATGATGGTGCACCTGCTACCCTGGTCCTTCTAGGTGGTGGAGGTCGTGGGTTTGGGAGGTTCTGTCAAAGCTCTTGTCGAGTTGCAGATGTATAAAATCCATCTCCTTCTCTCCTCCCATAGAGGCCCAGACTGAGTGGCAAATTCCCTTCCATGAAGGACATTAGTGAACCAGTTGGCTTTTTACGACAATCCAGCAGCTTTCATGGTCACTTTTTTCTAGTGCCGGCCCCACAAATGACCAGATTCATTAAACTCAATTTCACAACCTGCCTTTTTTTGTGGGTTCTCTCTCACGCTCCTTTTCTCCTGTTTTAAATTCATTTTACAGGGTGTTAGAAGGGGAGGATTTGCAGACGGGAAACTCAAACCAAACATCCCATCAAGATCTGACAGTCACTCGATTCATCAGGACCTGAATATCATCGGCCTTTCTACATGGATGTAAAAATTGGGGAGAAACCGTACACGTGTTCTGTGTGTGGTCGAAGCTTCAGCCGATCATCTGGCCTGTCGAGACACAAGCAGAGTCACACCGGGGAGAAACCGTGTAAATGTCGGGCCTGTGGGAAAGGATTCAGTTATCCGTTTGAGCTGGAAATTCATTGGCGCATTCACACTGGGGAGAGACCATTCACGTGCTCCATGTGTGAGAAGGGCTTCACCGAATCTTCCAGCCTCCAGAAGCACCAGCGGATTCACACTGGGGAGAAGCCGTTCACCTGCTCCGTGTGTGGGAAGGGATTCACTCAGTCATCCCAGCTTCTGAGACACCAGCGAGTTCACACTGGGGAGAGGCGTTTCACCTGCTCCGTGTGTGGAAAGGGCTTCGCTGAGTCATCCAGCCTGCGAACACACCAACAAGTTCACACCGGGGAGAGGCCGTTCACCTGCACTGTGTGTGGGAAGGGATTCATTAAGTCATCCCACCTCCTGACACACCAGCGTTTTCACACTGACGAGAGACCATTCAGTTGCTCTTACTGTGGGAAGAGTTTCAGACAGTCATCCCATCTCATTGCACACCAGCTAATTCACACTGGGGAGAGGCCGTTCACCTGCTCCATGTGTGGGAAGGGATTCACTAAATCATCTGACCTTCTGAGACACCAGCGAGTTCACACTGGGGAGAGACCGTTCACCTGCTCTGTGTGTGGGAAGGGATTCACTCGTGCATCCAGCCTCACTGCACATCAACTTGTTCACTCTGGTAAGAGACCGTTTAAATGCTCTGACTGTGAGAAGAGCTTTAAAAGCAGAAATGATCTGATGAAACACCAGCGAGTTCACACCGGGGAGAGGCCGTTCACCTGCTCCGTGTGTGGGAAGGGATTCACTCAGTCATTCAACCTGCTGCAACACCAACGAGTTCACATGTGACGGCATTGGTTGGATTCTGTTGTTATCCTGGCCACTGTCTGAGGCGGAACCAGACTGTTCGCCACCTCGGCCTCCTATTGACCCCAAACTGAGCTTCCGACCCATATCCGCTCCATCACCTACATCGCCTCCTTCCACCTCTGTAACATCGCCCCTCTCCTCTCCTGCTTCAGCTTATATGCTGCTGAAACCCTCACCAATGCCTTTCTTATCTCTAGACGCGACTACTCCAAAGTTCTCCTGGCCGGCCTCCCACCTTGCACCCTCTGTAAACTTGAGCTCATCCAAAACGCTGCTGTCCATTAAAGGGACCCCGCACCCCCCAGAAAAATTAGGGGGAACATTGCCCACAACCCTCCGAGATCTCTGCGCTCCTCCAATTCTAGCCTCTTGTGCGTCCCCGATTTTAATCGCTCCACCATTGCTTGCTGTATCTTCACCTGCCTAAGCTCTGATTCCCTCCCTAAACATCTCTGCCTCTCTACTTCTCTCTCCTCCTTTTATAGGCGCCTTAAAACAGGTGACCACGTGTTTGCTCACCCGTCCTAATAAGTATCTCCTCATGTGGCTTGGTGTCAAAGTTTGTTTGTTAACACTCTTGTAAAGCACCGTGGGTCATTTTACTACATTGAAGGTGCTTTAGAAATACAAGTTGTTGTTGCTGCTGTTAATCACACCCGGGACTGAACCACGTTCATTCTGTTGGGGTTTGTTTCTGCTGATGTTAATAACCCTACAACTGGGCTGCAGTTTAAAATTCTGGATATCTGTCAAATAAATCAGTTTTGTTTCAAACATACAGTGTGACGTATATTTGATTTCCCCGAGATATGAGGAGGCTGATTGATGTCCTGTTACTGACGGTTCCATTGTTGGGCTTTTTTCCTTTCTAACTCGAGATTGTTTCAGTTTTCATACCTTCGGATACTCTCATGGACAAGTCCCAGCTCCCCAAATCGGCCACTGCATTTCCTTTCTCACTACACTGTGTTATTTCCTGAAATAATCCCTGCTGTCTGTCCTGAATGAATCCATTTCACTACCAAATCTTGCAATGTTTGCTCCACCCCACAGGGTCTCATCTGTTTAAAGCCACAACAGAAAGGTCCAGTTTTCTCCTGGAGTTTGAGAGAAATCAGGTTTGAAAATGATGCAGAGTTTCAGCCAATGAGGGAGCTCCGGGCTGAGCCCCGCCCACTGGGTACCGCAAGCCCCGCCCCTCACACACTCCGATTGGTTGGAGAACCCGCCGCCCGCTCTTCCTATTGGTCTGGAGCTCCCGTCAATCACCCGGGCAGTGAGAGCTGAGCATGCGCGGGCGGCGGTAGCGACTGTGGGTGAGGCAGCAGGTGAGAGATGGGTGGAGGGAGCGGGTTAATAAACCCCGGGGGGACGCGGGCTGCACGCACCCTGAGTGCGGCCCCAGGCCCCATTATTAAAACACTCAACATTATCCGCTTCTCAAACAGCCGGGGTGGGCCTCAGGCCCCGAACAAGAGCCTCCGGGCCGGGCGTTTGCCCCGAGTGGGGCGGCAGCTGCGGGCCTTTCTCCCGGTGACAGGCCCGGGTTAACGGCCGCCATCTTGAGAGGCTCAGGGGGCAGCAGGGCGCATGCGCGGCCCCCTTGGCCAGGAACCAGGGGGAGAGAATCTTGTCAATTTCTATCCTGGACTCACAGTGATGGCTTTTGTAAACTCCTTTTACAGGCTGTGAGAAGGGCAGCATTTACATTGGGAAAATGCTGGAGTCCATCATTAAGGAAGTGATAGCAGGACATTTAGAAAATCGTAATTTCGTCAAGCAGAGTCAGCATGGTTTTATGAAAGGGAAATCATGTTTGACAAATTTGCAGGAGTTCTTTGAGGATGTAATGAGCAGGATGGATAAAGGGGAACCAGTAGATGTCGTGTATTTGGATTTCCAGAAGGCATTCAATAAGGTGCCACATAAAAGGTTACTACACAAGATAAGAGCATGGATAGAGCATTGGCTAACTAACAGAAAACAGAGAGTCGGGATAAATGGGTCATTTTCAGGTTGGCAAACTGTAACTCGTGGGGTGCCGCAGGGATCAGTGTTGGGGCCTCAAATATTTACAATCTATATTAATGACTTGGATGAAGGGACCGAGTGTAATGTAGCCAAATTTGCTGGTGATACAAAGATAGGTGGGAAAGCAAATTATGTGGAGGACGCAAATAATCTCCAAAGGGATATAGATAGGCTAAGTGAGTGGGCAAAAATCTGGCAGATGGAGTTTAATGTGGGAAAATGCAAAGTTATCCACTTTGGTAGGAAAAATAAAAAAGCAAGTTATTATTTAAATGTGGAGAGATTACAAAATGCTGAGGTACAGAGGGATCTGGGGGTCCTTGTACATGAATCACAAAAAGTTAGCATGCAGGTACAGCAAGTAATTAGGAAGGCAAATGGAGTGTTGGCCTTTATTGCAAAGGGAATGGTGTATAAAAGTAGGGAAGTCCTGTTACAACTGTACAGGGCATTGGTGAGACCACACCTGGAGAACTGCGTACAGTTTTGGTCTCCTTATTTAAGGAAGAATATACTTGCATTGGAGGCAGTTCAGAGAAGGTTCACGAGGTTGATTCCGGAGATGAAGGGGTTGTCTTATGAAGAAAGGTTGAGCAGGTTGGGCCTATACTCATTGGAGTTTAGAAGAATGAGAGGGGATCTTATTGATCGGCGGCGGACCTGCGGGGAACCAGGCGGCAGCGGCGAGGTTTCAGAGGCGGCAGAGACCAGGTAGGCCTCAGAGCGGTGGCGGACCTGCGGGGAACCAGGCGGCGGCGGCGAGGTTTAAGAGGCGGCAGAGACCAGGTAGGCCTCAGAGCGGCGGCGGACCTGCGGGGAACCAGGCGGTGGCGGCGAGGTTAAGGAGGCAGCAGAGACCAGGTAGGCCTCACCAATCTCCGAGCTCGGAGGGAGAGAAGTAAAAAGTAATCGAAGTGTGACGTCACCAGAAAGCAGGTAAGTGATTGGTTGGTGAGTATTTCTCTCTTTTTAAATTTAAACTCTGTGGTTTATAGTTTCTAAGCTCTCTGGTGTAGCGGGGACTGTTGGTAAACCAGGGCCCTTAAGTATATCATTTAACTGTAGTGCAATTGGTGGGATTGATTTGTTTTAATTTAATTTGAATTAATTAAAGGGTAAGTCATGGCAGGAGAGCTCGGCCCCATGGTATGCTCCTCCTGTGCTATGTGGAAAATCAGGGACCCTTGACAACCATGTGTGCGGGAAGTGTATCCAGCTACAGCTACTGGCAGACCGCATTACGGCGCTGGAGCTGCGATTGGATGCGTATTGGAGCATTCGCGATGCTGAGAACCTTGTGAATAGCACGTGTAGCAAGTTGGTCACACCGCAGGCAAAGGGTGCACAGGCAGGAAGTAAATGGATGACCACCAGGCAGAGTAAGAGGTGCAGGCAGGTAATGCAGGGGTCCCCTGTGGACATCCCCCTCTCAAACAGATATACCACTTTGAATACTGTTAGGGGGGATGACTTATCAGGGGAAGGCAGCAGCAGCCAACTTCCTGGCACCATGGGTGGCTCTGCTGCACAGGCTGGGAGGAAAAAGAGTGGAAGAGCTATAGTGATAGGGGACTCAATTGTAAGGGGAATAGATAGGCGTTTCTGCGGCCGCAACCGACACTCCAGGATGGTGTGTTGCCTCCCTGGTGCAAGGGTCAAGGACGTCTCGGAGCGGCTACAGAACATTTTGGAGGGGGAGGGCAAACAGCCAGCTGTCGTGGTGCACATAGGCACCAACGATATAGGTAAAAAAGGGGATGAGGTCCTAAAAGCAGAATATAGGGAGTTAGGAGGTAAATTAAAAAATAGGACCTCAAAGGTAGTAATCTCAGGATTGCTACCAGTGCCACGTGCTAGTCAGAGTAGAAATAGGAGGATATTTCAAATGAATACGTGGCTAGAGGAATGGTGCAAGGGGGAGGGATTCAAATTCCTGGGACATTGGAACCGGTTCTGGGGGAGGTGGGACCAGTACAAACCGGACGGTCTGCACCTGGGCAGGGCCGGGACCTGCTGTCCTAGGGGGAGTGTTTGCTAGTGCTGTTGGGGAGGGTTTAAACTGAAGTGGCAGGGGGTTGGGCACCTGAGCAGGGAGACAGAGGAAAGCGTGTCAGGAAGGGACAGAAGGTATGGAGTAAAAGGTAAAGTGTTAAAAAAGGAAAAAGCAGGAACTAAGTGTCACAAAACATATTTGAAAGTTCTTTATCTGAATGCACATAGCATTCGTAACAAAATGGACGAGTTAACGGCACAAATAACTACGTATGGGTATGATCTTGTGGCCATTAAAGAAACATGGCTGCAGGGTGACAACGACTGGGAACTAAATATGCCAGGGTATTTAACAATCAGGAAGGACAGGCAGGAAGGAAGGGGAGGTGGGGTGGCTATGTTAATAAAGGAAGGAATCACTGTAATACAGAGAAATGATATTGGGTCAAAGGATCAGGATAATGAAACAGTTTGGGTGGAGATAAGGAATAATAAGGGCAAAAAAACACTAGTGGGAGTAGTATATAGGCCTCCTAATAGTTGCAACTCTGCTGGAAGAAGTATTAATCAGGAAATAGTTGGGGCATGTAATAAGGGAACAGCTATAATTATGGGGGATTTTAACTATCATATTAACTGGACAAATCAAATTGGGCAGGGCAGCCTTGAGGAAGAGTTTATTGAGTGTATTAGGGATGGATTTCTTGAGCAGTATGTAACTGATCCTACAAGGGGGCAAGCAACCTTGGACCTGGTCCTGTGTAATGAGTCAGGATTAATTAATAATGTCCTAGTTAAGGATCCCCTTGGAATGAGTGACCATAACATGGTTGAATTCCATATCCAATTAGAGGGTGAGAAGGTTGGTTCTCAAACAAGCGTACTGAGCTTGAATAAAGGAGACTATGATGGTATGAGAGCGGAATTGATTAAAGTGGACTGGGAAAATAGATTAAAGGGTAAGACGGTACATGAGCAGTGGTGTTCATTTAAGGAGTTATTTTACAACTTTCAAAAGAAATATATTCCACTGAGGAAAAAAGGGTGTAAAAGAAATGACAGCCATCCATGGCTAAGTAAAGAAATTAAGGATAGTATCCGACTAAAAACAAGGACATATAAGGTAGCCAAACTTAGTGGGAGGATAGAAGATTGGGAAGTCTTCAAAAGACAGCAAAAAGTAACTAAAGGATTGATTAAGAAAGGGAAGATAGATTATGAAAATAAATTAGCAAAAAATATAAAAACAGATAGCAAGAGTTTCTATAGTTATATAAAAAGAAAAAGGGTGGTTAAGGCAAACGTAGGTCCCTTAGAGGATGAGACCGGGAAATTAATGGTGGGAAACATGGAGATGGCAAAAATGCTGAACAAATATTTTGTTTCAGTCTTTACGGTAGAGGACACTAAGAATATCCCAACACTGGACAAACAGGGGGCTCTGGGGGGGAGGAGCTAAATACGATTAAAATCACTAAGGAATTGGTACTCAGTAAAATAATGGGACTCAAGGCGGATAAATCCCCTGGACCTGATGGCTTACATCCTAGGGTTTTGAGGGAAGTGGCAGTAGGGATTGTGGATGCTTTGGTAATTTTCCAAAATTCCCTGGACTCAGCAAAGGTCCCGGCAGATTGGAAAACTGCTAATGTAACACCCTTATTTAAAAAGGGTAGTAGGCAGAAGGCTGGAAATTATAGACCAGTTAGCCTAACATCTGTGGTGGGTAAAATTTTGGAGTCTATTATTAAGGAGACAGTAACGGAACATTTAGATAAACATAATTTAATAGGACAAAGTCAGCATGGCTTTATGAAGGGGAAGTCATGTCTGACAAATTTGCTTGAGTTCTTTGAGGACATAACATACAGGGTGGATAAAGGGGAACCAGTGGACATAGTGTATTTAGACTTCCAGAAGGCATTCGACAAGGTGCCACATAAAAGATTATTGCTCAAGATAAAAAATCACTGGATTGGGGGTAATATTCTGGCATGGGTGGAGGATTGGTTATCTAACAGGAAGCAGAGAGTTGGGATAAATGGTTCATTCTCGGACTGGCAACCAGTAGCCAGTGGTGTTCCGCAGGGGTCGGTGCTGGGTCCCCAACTCTTTACAATCTATATTAACGATTTGGAGGAGGGGACCGAGTGTAACATATCAAAGTTTGCAGATGATACAAAGATGGGAGGGAAAGTAGAAAGTGAGGAGGACATAAAAAACCTACAAGGGGATATAGACAGGCTGGGTGAGTTGGCGGAAATTTGGCAGATGCAATACAATATTGGAAAATGTGAGGTTATGCACTTTGGCAGGAAAAATCAGAGAGCAAGTTATTATCTTAATGGCGAGAAACTGGAAAGTACTGCAGTACAAAGGGATCTGGGGGTCCTAGTGCAAGAAAATCAAAAAGTTAGTATGCAGGTGCAGCAGGTGATCAAGAAGGCCAACGGAATGTTGGCTTTTATTGCTAGGGGGATAGATTATAAAAACAGGGAGGTATTGCTGCAGTTATATAAGGTATTGGTGAGACCGCGCCTGGAATACTGCATACAGTTTTGGTGTCCATACTTAAGAAAAGACATACTTGCTCTCGAGGCAGTACAAAGAAGGTTCACTCGGTTAATCCCGGGGATGAGGGGGTGGACATATGAGGAGAGGTTGAGTAGATTGGGACTCTACTCATTGGAGTTCAGAAGAATGAGAGGCGATCTTATTGAAACATATAAGATTGTGAAGGGGCTTGATCGGGTGGATGCGGTAAGGATGTTCCCAAGGATGGGTGAAACTAGAACTAGGGGGCATAATCTTAGAATAAGGGGCTGCTCTTTCAAAACTGAGATGAGGAGAAACTTCTTCACTCAGAGGGTAGTGGGTCTGTGGAATTTGCTGCCCCAGGAAGCTGTGGAAGCTACATCATTAAATAAATTTAAAACAGAAATAGATAGTTTCCTAGAGGTAAAGGGAATTAGGGGTTACAGGGAGCGGGCAGGAAATTGGACATGAGGCTGAGTTCGGATTGGTCAAGGCCCTGTGGGTGGTGGAGCGGGCCCAGGGGCTGAGTGGCCGGGTCCAGCTCCTACTTCTTGTGTTCTTTAGATTTGAGGTTAGGATCAGATCAGCCATGATCTTATTGAATGGCGGAGCAGGCTCGAGGGGCCGATTGGCCTACTCCTGCTCCTATTTCTTATGTTCTTATGAAAGAGGGGCAGGTATGGCAGCTCAACATTCCTGGTTACAGGATTTTCAGATGGGATAGAGAGGTGGGTAAAAAGGGAGGGTGGGTCGCGGTGTTGATTAAAGAAACTATTACAGCTGTGAGGAGGGATGATATGTTGGAGGGATCATCAAACGAGGCCATATGGGTTGAATTGAAAAACAAAAAAGGGGCGATCACACTGCTGGGGGTGTACTACAGACCCCCAAACAGTGAGAGGGAGATAGAAGAACAAATATGTAGACAAATTTCTGAGAAGTGCAAAAACTATAGGGCAGTAATAGTAGGGGATTTCAACTACCCCAATATTAACTGGGATAAAATTAGTGTGATGGGTACAGAGGGTGCGGAATTCCTAAAATGCATCCAGGAGAACTTTTTTAGTCAGTATGTAGCAAGCCCAACAAGGGAGGGGGCGGTTCTGGACTTAGTATTAGGGAATGAAGCTGGGCAGGTAGAAGGCGTATCAGTAGGTGAGCATTTTGGTGCTAGTGACCATAATTCAGTTAGATTTAAGGTAGTTCTGGAAAAGGACAAGGATAGACCAGGAAAAAAAATTCTAAATTGGGGAAAAGCAAATTTTGCTAAGCTCAGAGGGGACTTCGCCATAGTGGACTGGAAACAGCTACTTGAAGGTAAATCAGTGTCAGAGCAGTGGGAGGCATTCAAGGAGGATATCCGGAGGGTTCAGACCAAATATGTGCCCTGAAAGAAAAAAGGGGAGACAAATCTAGAGCCCCCTGGATGTCTAGGGACATACAGGGTAGGATAAAGAAAAAAAGGGAGGCATATGACAGATACCGAGCGCTTAATACTCCAGAATCTTGAGAGGAGTACAGAAAGTGCAGGGGTGCAATTAAAAAGGATATTAGGAAAGCGAAGAGAGAGCATGAAAAATTCTTGGCAAGTAAAATCAAGGGAAACCCAAAGATGTTTTATAAATATATTAAGAGTAAGAGGATAACTAAAGAAAGGGTAGGGCCTATTAGAGATCATGTGGGTAATCTGTGTGTGGAGGCGGGAGACATCGGTAGGGTTCTTAATGAATACTTTGCGCCTGTTTTCACAAAGGAGAGGGGCGAAGCAGACATTGCTATCAGGGAGGAGGAGTGTGAAATATTAGATGACATAAACATAGTGAGAGAGGAAGTATTAAGGTGTTTAGCAGCTTTAAAAGTGGATAAATCCCCAGGCCCGGATGAAATGTATTCCAGGCTGTTAAGCGAAGCAAAAGAGGAAATAGCAAAGGCCCTGACCATCATTTTTCATTCCTCTCTGGCTTCAGGTGTGGTGCCGGAGGACTGGAGGACGGCTAATGTAGTAGCCTTGTTTAAAAAGGGAGAAAAGGATAGACCGAGTAATTACAGGCCAGTCAGCCTAACCTCGGTGGTGGGAAGATTATTGGAAAGAATTCTGAAGGACAGGATAAATCTTCATTTAGAAAGACACAGATTAATCAAGGATAGTCAGCACGGATTGAAGGGATAATTACTAGTCCTAGCCCCTTTAGGGCTACCCCGGATCAGGCGTATTTCTCAAGACGTTCACTTTCAACTAAAGTTTGAGGTAGCCGAATCCTAAAGATGCTTAATTGGGTCTAAAGGTCCGAACTATCTCTCCCTCAAGGAAAGGAACAACCCAAGAATGTTACCGTCCTCCAGATAGCACTTTTAATAAGTTTAGCTAGACTGTAACGTTCTGGATATTATTAGGGTCCGGAAAACTCCCTCAGAATTCTGCAACTCCTCACCAAAGAGTGTACAGAGATTGAGTTCGCGAGTTTTTGATACAGAAGTCTTATATGAGACAATTCTAAAAATATATAGACTTATTAAAGAACCGACATGTAATTTACAGTTGGTGAGTCAATCACAACATTAACAGTTTCAAAAAGAGAAAACTTACAATCTTATCAGAGAATCTTACTTTTAAATCTTAACTTCACTACAGTATTACAGTTCTCAGTGTTCTACAGGATATCCACCAAAATCAAATACCTTTGATCCCCGAGGTACAAACAGTTGGAGACTTACAGAGCTGCCTCTGAAGCCGAGAATCGCTTTGCCCGATTAAAGCGAGTCTACTATCCCATTTGAGAGTTCAATATTTATACCCTTTTCCAGTGGTATTTCCTTTAAGGTTTTCTGCTGATGCAAGCTAATTATCTCTAGTCATCTTTCTGCCGACCTCTGCAATTCTTACTGCCACATCAGCTGGTAGCATTACAGAATCGTGTCTCATCTCTAGGTGCTCTAAATTTACCATATAAAAAACGGTGTGATGGCAGTTGTTCCTTACTTTATATCATCTTTACGAGGGCAGATGTTCCTTATCTTATGTGCCTCTTTACGAAGTATAAATTAAAACACCTTATCCATGGTGAACCATTGTTTTTGTTCCCAAAGGTCAGCCTGTCAGAGTCCTTCACCTTCTGTTTCAATAAGGTTATTTATTCAGGGTCAACAACTGTCTTATCTCAATAGCCAGAATGCTTTCACAGCTATTTCATAGTTAAGTTTCTAAATTTCCAAACCCAGTTTGTCATGTTTTAACAAGGCCAGAATTCTTTCATAAGATGGTGCATTTTTCTGAATAGGTTATATGGCTTATTCCTTCACAGGATTTGTTAAGGGAAGGTCGTGTCTGACAAACTTGATTGAATTTTCTGAGGAGGTAACAAGGAGGATAGATGAGGGTAGTGCATTTGATGTAGTGTATATGGCTTTAGCAAGGCTTTTGATAAGGTTCCACATGGCAGACTGGTCACAAAGTTAAAAGCCCACGGGATCCAGGGCAAAGTGTCAAGTTGGATTCAAAACTGGCTTGGAGGCAGGAAGCAGAGGGTAATGGTTGATGGGTGTTTTTGTGACTGGAAGGCTGTTTCCAGTGGGATTCCGCATGGCTCAGTACTAGGTCCCTTGCTTTTTGTGGTATATATCAATGATCTAGACTTGACTATAGGGGGTATGATTAAGAAGTTTGCAGATGATACTAAAATCGGCTGTGTGGTTGATACTGAAGAAGGAAGTTGTAGACTGCAGGAAGATATCAATAAATCAATCAGGTGGGCAGAACAGTGGCAAATGGGATTCAATCAGGAGAAGTGTGAGGTAATGTATTTGGAGAGGGCTAACAAGGAAAGGGAATACACATTAAATGGTAGGACACTTAGTAGTGTAGAGGAACAAAGGGACCTTGGAGTGCATGTCCACAGATCCCTGAAGGTAACAGGCCAGGTAGATAAGGTGGTTAAGAAGGCATACGGAATGCTTGCCTTTATTAGCCGTGGCATAGAATACAAGAGCAGGGGGGATTATGCTTCAACTGTATAAAACACTAGTTAGGCCTCAGCTAGAGTACTGCATGCAGTTCTGGTCACCACATTACAGGAAAGATGTGATTGCACTAGAGAGGGTACAGAGGAGATTTACAAGGATGATGCCGGGAGTAGAGAATCTTAGCTATGAGGAAAGACTGGATAGGCTGGGTTTGTTTTCCTTGGAACAGAGGAAGCTGAGGGGAGACCTTATTAAGGTGTATAAAATTATGAGGGGCCTAGATAAAGTGGATAGAAGGGACTTATTTCCCTTAGCAGAGGGGTCAAAAACCAGGGGGCACAGATTTAAAGTAATTGGGGGAAGGTTTAGAGGGGATTTGAGGGGAAATTTCTTCACCCAGAGGGTTGTGGAGGTCTGGAACTCACTGCCTGAAAGGGTGATAGAGGCAGAAACCCTAACCACATTTCAAAAGTACTTGGATGTGCACCTGGGATGCTCTAACCTGCAGGGCTACGGACTAAGAGCTGGGAAGTGGGATTAGGCTGGATTGCTCTTTGTTGGCCGGCGCAGACACGATGAACCGAAATGGCCTCCTTCCGTGCTGTAACTTTCTATGACTCTATGGGTGAGAGTGAGTAATGGTTTAATAGGGACTAGGGCATCAAAGGTGGAGGTAAGGGTGTGGCTGAGCAGATCGGTAGCTGCAGAAATGTCGTGGTGAATGGAGAGCCACAGGCTAGACAGTGGAATTTTGAAAGTGCAGTTGTAAGTGAATTGGGAGAGTTTTTTCCACGGGTGGACACAGTAGGAAGTAGGGTTGGGAGGGGGAGGGGAATGTGGGTGGAGAGTGATCCAAGAAAGTGATCAGAATCAACATGATTTATGAAAGGGAAATCGTGTTTGACAAATCTATTAGAGTTTTTGAGGATGTAACTAGCAGCTTAGATAAAGGGGAACCAGTAGATGTAGTATATTTGGATTTTCAAAAGGCTTTCGATAAGGTGCCACACGAAAGGTTGTTGCACAAAATAAGGGCTCATGGGGTTGGAGGTAATATATTAGCATGGATAGAGGATTAGTTAAAGGACAGAAAACAGAGAGTAGGAATAAAGGGTCATTTTCAAGTTCACAGGCTGTAACTAGTGGGGTACCGCAAGGATCAGTGCTTGGGCCTCAGCTATTTACAATCTATATTAATAACTTAGATGAAAGGTCCGAGTGTAATGTAACCAAGTTAGCTGACGATACAAAGCTAGGTGGGAAAGTAAGCTGTGAGGAGAACACAAAGGGGAAACAATTTGTGGCCGCTACGAGAGGTGTCACTGGCAACTCCGGTTTACGGGCTGCTGAAAATGGACAAACGCTACCAGAGAAAAATTTGCTCTGTGGGCTAAGCGCTGACTTAACGTGTAACGCCCTCATGGCGGCGTTAGTGCAGGCATGGGAGTCGAAGTTCCCATCCAGGAACGCTGTCCCAGCTTCCAACAGCCTCTGGAAGCGAGGCTATAGAGTTCGCTGGGAAATTAAAAGGGCAATACATTAAAAGGGCAATACATTAAAAGGGCAATGCCTTCAGAACTAATTAAAATTAAAATGAAGTGAAAAAATGCCAGTTTTAGCCCTTCCTGCCTTTTAAAAAGAAATTAACATTAAAAAGAAGTCCCAAATGGGAGTCTTCAGCACTTAAAGCTCAAAACCTCAGAAAAATGGGAAAAGTGCTTCAGCACTAACACAAATGGCACAGCAAGTTAGGGAAGGGTCACCCAGGGTCTTGCACAAAGCACTCCAGCTTTGTGCAGGGTGTCAACACTGCAAGAGCGGTCCTCTACCCACAGGGGCCAGAGGCCCTCCAGAAAGAACAATGTGGGACCACATCACCGAGGCCGTCACTGCCAGCAGTGTCACCCCCATGACCTGCATCCAGTGCCCAAGGAAGCTTTATGACTTCAGACCACTGGTCAAGGTCAGTGAATGCATCTTCAAAAGTCATCTCCTACCAACTGTACCACTAGCCTCACACACTGCTCAATGCCAACACCTCCCCCCCCCAATGACTCACCAACAACCTGCACCAATCACGAGGCCCATCTCCCATTCCTAGCCTCACCTCACCCCCTTGGAGGAGACGGTGCTGGCTATTCTTGGCAGGGGCATGGCTGAACCCTTGGCTAGCGGCGGGGCAGAAAGGATACAAGATGCGGGTATCCTCATACGTTATCCTCCTTCTGGCATGCTCCTCATGCTTTCCCGCCCTCCCCTCACCACAACTCCACCCCTGTGCCTTCCTCATTTCACACACCCAAGAAATGCAACCTGCCCAGCCCGTGGTTGGCCAAGAGGAGGGAGAGGAGAGTGAAGAAGAAGAAGATTGATTTGACACTCCCAGCCACCAGCTCCTCAAGGTCGACCAGCAAGACCATTTGCAGTGTTCCCCACTGAAAGTCAGCAGCCTTCCACCAGCCATGCTGCAGCCATGGGGTAACACTGCATGACAACAGTAGGATAGGCAAACGCACATACAAGATAGTCACTAAGGGAATGCATAAGGGTGATGTGTTGATGTCATGTTGGATAGAGATGTATAAAGTTGGATTGGAATGTTTGCTTTCTGGTGGCTTTTATTTCATCATTGAGGCCAAGAGGACGCTGTGATGATCAGTAACAAAGGGAAAGTAAGGTGTGGGACAAATGTTGAAAGGGGAATTGGGGTTGTGGTTACGGATCATTCCATCCCGGATATCCGGGCCAGAAAGGGGCTGTCTGGGTTCCATCCTCCTCTTCAGTCTTCCTCTTCCCTCTGTGAGCGGATGCTGTAAATCTGAAATGACAGCATAAAATGCTGGAATACACAGCAGGTCAGGCAGCATCTTGACCTGAGATGTGAACTCTGTTTCTCTCTCCACAGATGTTGCCTGACCTGCTGAGTATTTTCAGCATTTTCTGTCTTCTCAGAGGCCTTCCTTTACCATCCGAGGCCTTGCAAGCATCCAGCAACACTCCCTACACACTTAAAACACGTTTAACATCTATTGCAGCAAGCCACTACTTCAATAAAATCAGAAAAAAACCCAGTCCAAAACCTTAATGCAAACTTACCTGAAAGATGTGTGTGTCCCTTTTAAGAGGGGCTGACAGCACCTCTGTGAGCCTGCTTGCACACTGAGTTTACCTGGCGTGCTTAGGACCCAGCACTGAACTCAACACAAAGGTCCAAGTTCACCGTGGTGACGTTAAGTCGTCGACATCACCTCTCCCTCATTTCAAGTTGCAGGGCAATGGATCTTACCAGCAGCACTGCTGGGCCTGGGAAATGGAGGACACCGCGGGACCCGCCGCCAGCTGGCAGGAGAGCAGCGGCCACCCGCTTTGATATTTCTTGCTGGTAATGGGTGGCGTAAAGCCCCCAAATTATTAGCCCAAAGAGTCTGCAAAGGGATATAGACAGGTTAAGCGAGGGCGTGAAGGTGGCAGATGGAGTATAATGTGGAGAAATGTGAGGTTAGTCACCTTGTTAGGAAGAATAGAACAACAGAATATTTTTTAAATGTTGGTGTTCAGAAAAACGTGGGTGTCCTCGTACATGAAACACAGAAAGTTAACATGCAGGTACAGCAAGCAATTAGGAAAGCAAATGTCATGTTGGCCTTTATTGCAAGGGGGTTGGAGTATAAGAGTAAGGAAGTCTTGCTGCAATTGTACAGGGCCTTGGTGAGACCACACCTGGAGTACTGTGCACAGTTTTGATCTCTTTATCTAAGGAAGGTTATACTTGCCTTAGAGGGGGTGCAACGAAGGTTCACTAGATTGATTCCTGGGATGAGAGGGTTGTCCTGTGATGACAGATTGAATAGAATGGGCCCATCCGCTCTGGAGTTTAGAAGAATGAGAGGTGATCTCCTTGAAACATATAAGATTCTGAGAGGGCTTGACAGGGTAGACACTGAGAGGTTGTTTCCCCTGGCTGGAGAGTCTAGAACCAGGAGTCACAGTCTCAGAATAAGGGGTCGGCCATTTAGGACTGAGATGAGGAGGAATTTCTTCCCTCAGAGGGTGGTGAATCTCTGGAATTCTCTACCCCAGAGGGCTGTAGAAGCTGAGTCATTGAGTATATTCAAGACTGAGATCAATAGATTTTTGGACACTGAGGGAATCAAGGGATATGGAGATCCATCTTGTACAGGAATTGTAAAGACCAATAATTCCAACCGAGTGAGATATTTGCCTGCATTCCAGAATAGACTGCTGCATTCCAATATCAGGCTTGTAAAAAAACCTGCAATAATCCTGTCGTAAGAATGAGCCTTACGCGTGGTGAACTTAAAGTAAGCTTTAATCAACTAAAAAGGTGCTACATACAAAAGAGGTCTTACTCTATGCCTCTCCAGGATCCAACTGATCAGTCCAGTATTTATCCTGGACTAATCACAGGAAGTGATGCAATAAAGTTCGAGTCACAGGAAGCTGTATTGTGTTACCACATTCTCCCCCCCCCAAAAGATTAGGAGGCCGGGATGCTCCCTCCATTTCGTAGCCGCCGGACGAGGGAGAGCCGCACCCGTTTGGGTTCTCGTAGCGGTAGAGGGCCCCTAGCCCGTTTACCTGCCGCGGGCCGTGGACCAGAGTCCGAGTGATCCAGCCCGCTCTGAGGGGTCAGGACGATCCTGACTGTGTACTGGTGCCCGAACGGGTGTGGGGCAGGGCTGTGGCAGATCCATTTCCGAGCGTACGGTACGGGGTGGATCGTGGCTGCGCGTGCGAGCCCCGACGGGCTCATAGTCAGTCTGCCCCAGGTCGGCACGCTGGAGTGAGGTACCAGCCGGCGTCAGATCCAGATCGTGATGAGAGGCACCTGGCGAGCCCAGAGATGTGCCTGGTACAATATCATCCCCTGGTGTCCCTCTATGTTTCGGCGGGCAGGGAGCCAGATCCCGCAATGACACGGTAGATTCCCGACCGTCAGGATACCGAATATAGGCGTAGGTAGGGTTGACGTCAGTGAGCTCAACCTCATCTACCAGGGGGTCATTCTTAGACGCCCGAACATATCTTCGGAGTAGCACTGGTCCCGGTGCAGTCAGCCATGACGGGAGAGATATCCCATAGGATGAGCGACGCTGAAATCGGAAGAACCGTTCATGAGGCGTCGTATTTGTGGCGGTCGAAAGGAGGGACCGTGTGGAGTGTAATGCGTCTGGAAGTACTGCTTCCCATTGCTGGTTGGGTAGGCCCCGAGATCTCAAAGCCAGACGTACCGCATTCCAGATGATAGCGTTAAAACGCTCGACTTGCCCATTCCCGACCGGATGATAAGGCGTCGTTCTGCTGGCAGCAATACCCCGTTCCGAGAGATAGGCCTTGAGTTCTCCTGACATAAAAGAAGGGCCCCGATCCGAATGAACATAGGATGCCATGCCACAGAAAGCAAACACCTGCTCAAGGCAGCTGATAACCGTGGTCGTCAGCATATTGGGGCAGGGAAAGGCAAATGGAAAACGGGAATACTCATCGACCATGGTCAATAGATAAGTGTTGCGAGTTGAAGAGGGCAACGGCCCCTTAAAATCGATGCTAAGCCGTTGCATTGGCTGGGTCGCATGTATGAGTATACCACCCGAGGGGCGGAAAAACTGAGGTTTCAATTCCGCACAGACTCTGCAGTCCGAGCACATCTTCTTTACATCCCCGGTAGAGAATGGGAGATTTCGGGACCGCACGAAGTGTAGCATGCGAGTAACGCCCGGATGACACAACCCATCATGGATGTCTACGAGCGTAGAGGGTGCCATGGCGGAGCAGAATGCTCATGTGAGGGTATCCGGAGCCACATTCTCCTTGCCAGGTCGATAGTGGATGGTGTAACCAAAAGAGGCCAATTCCAGTCGCCAAAGCTGGATTTTATTATTTTTAATTTTGGTCCGTTTTCGATTATCGAGCATGAAGGCGACCGATCGCTGGTCCGTGATTAAGGTAAAGTGCTGGCGAGCTAGGAGATGACTCCACTTCCGTACTGCCTCTATGATGGCTGTAGCTTCTTTCTCGACTGGAGGATAATGTAGCTCAGCCCCTTGAAAAGTCCTGGACAAAAATGCCACCGGACGACCTTCCTGATTCAGAGTGGCCGAGATCGCCACCTCCGAGGCATCACACTCAACAACAAAAGGAAGACTCTCATCGATGGAGTGAAGAGCCGCTTTCTCCAACTGTTTTTTCAGGAGGTTAAAGGCTGCAACAGCCGCTGTGTCTAGTGGGAATGTGCTGGCCTTCAGTAGAGGTTGGATTCGGTCCGAGAAGTTAGGAATCCATTTAGCATAGTATGCAAACAGGCCGAGGGCCCGGCGCAAGGAGGCCGGATTCTTAGGTGGCGGGAGTTCTTGGAGTGGGCGAAGCCTTTCAGGGTCAGGTTTAATGATGCCATTGCCCACACAATAGCCAAGGATGTTGATGGTTGGTTGTGACTCAATGGATTTAGCCGCATTTAATGTCAAATTACGGTGCTGGAGTGCATCCCAAAATCGTTGGAGATTGGCGTCATGTTCCCGCTGATTGCGACCTGCGACAGTAATATTGTCCAGATAAGGAAACGTATCCTTCAAGTCTTCCTGTTTGACCAGGTCATCCATTGCTCGCTGGAAGACAGCCACTCCATTAGTGACCCCAAAGGGGAGGCGACGAAATTGATACAGCCGTCCATTGGCTTCAAAGGCCGTATACTGCTTGTCTGAGACCTTCAAGGGTACCTGATGATAGGCACTTTTCAGATCATATGTTGAGAACACCGTGTACTCAGCCAGTTTATTAACCATATCATCGATGCGCGGCAATGGGTATGCGTCCAAGTCCGTATATTGATTGATGGTCTGTGAATAGTCAATGCACAGCCGTTTCTTGTGAGGTTGTAGAGGGTTCTTAACAATAACGACCTGGGCGCGCCATGGCAATGAACAAGACTCGATGATATCCTCTGCTAAAAGCCGAGAAATCTCAGCCGCAATAAAAGACTGGTCTTCCTGACTGAAACGTCGTGACTTTGTTATAATCGGTTTGCATCGAGGAGGGATACTGGTAAACAGTGAGGGTTCATCCAGTGAAGCTGCTGACAATGCACAGAACGGTAATCGAGGTAGTATATTAGAAATAGTGAGTTCAGGTTTGGATCCGCCGAACTCAATGGTGAGCTTCTTATGCTGCTTTTGAAAATCCAGCCCTAAGATAAGATCACTACATAAGTCCTTGAGCACCGAAAGCCGGGTGGAGGGATACCTGTGACCATTAAGTGTTATTTCAACCATACAAAAGCCAGAAATTCTGGTATTAAGTGATGACTGAGCCATCGCAATTGCCTGGTCCGATGTAGCTTTAACTCTGCAACAATCTGTTCCCTAATGAAACTATCAGTGCTACCTGAGTCAATTAAGGCATCTAAAGTATGTCCATTAATTGATGCTTTTGTAGCTGCATGGAATAGGTTCTGAGGACAAGCAGCTGTAATTGGTGTCGTTGCACAAAGAGTGGCTGAAACTCTAGGTGTGTTTCTTCGAGAGAAAACCCGAGAGGAAGCACGATAGATTTTAGCCGGAACATCTTGATAGGCCCTTACCGGGGCAGTTCGGTAGGACTTAGCTTGATAAGCCCTCGTAGAGGCTCTTGATAGGCAAACCTTTGCAAAATGACCCTTTTTGTTGCAATGACTGCAAAACGCATTGCGAGCAGGGCAGAATTTCCGAGGGTGAAACTCATCACCACAAAAGAAGCATTTCTTAGATTGCCAAGAGGCTGCCACAGTGGGGTCATCATCCTCTTCATCAGTGAAGTCATCAGATTGATCGTCAGGGATAAATTCCTCCCTAATAGAGTTCACCTGTGGCCTCTTAAATTGCCTGACGGTAGTTAAGGCAGCAGACCGAGGTCTGGGCACTGTATAAAGGTCTGCATTTCTTTTTGCCAGATCTAGAGAGCAAGCCATGTCATAAGCTCTCTGAAGCTCAAGTGTCTTACTTTCCAGTAGACGCTGGCGTATAAATGGGGAGGCAAGCCCGCAGATGAAAGCATCACGGATCATTTCTTCACGGTATAGCTCAGCTGAGGCCGCCTGAAAGTTACAGTCCATACTAAGTCTGCGAAGCTCTTGGAGGAATTTATCAATGGATTCCTCCGGCCCTTGTTGGGCTGTAGCTAGTAGATGTCTGGCATAGACCTCATTCGGTGTCTTAGTATATAGTCTTTTAAGCGTCCGAATTGCCTCCTCGTAACTGCCCCATTCCTCCACATACTGAAATACATTCGGGGTGACACAGTTGATGAGTATCCGCAACTTTGAGTCATCATCAGCCTTGCAATATTCGAGAAAATTGTCAAACGTGCGATACCAGTGTTTCCACACCTTACCGGCTGCTGGGGTGTTTGGGTCCAAGTCAAGACGCGATGGTTTAAGGATGTTTTCCATGATGGGTGATTCCCTGGATCCTTAGTTCCGAGTTCGTCCAAAAAGTTTGAGTGCGAAGTTTTTCAAAGTTGATTAAATTGTCGTAAGAATGAGCCTTACGCGTGGTGAACTTAAAGTAAGCTTTAATCAACTAAAAAGGTGCTACATACAAAAGAGGTCTTACTCTATGCCTCTCCAGGATCCAACTGATCAGTCCAGTATTTATCCTGGACTAATCACAGGAAGTGATGCAATAAAGTTCGAGTCACAGGAAGATGTATTGTGTTACCACAAATCCTTCTTCAGAACATGTAGTCCAAGTCGGACATACCTGCTAATGAAAGCACTGAACATGGAAAAGTTTCTTTGGGCACATCTAAAATGACCCGTATAAAAAGTTCATCTATGGAGAAGGACGATGTAGGCATAGAAATCAGGCAGGGGGATTGTGATATACTTCAACAAATCAGTATTGAGAGGGAGGAGGTACCAGCAGTTTTAGCGGGCTTAAAAGTGGATAAATCCCCAGGCCCTGACGAGATGTATCCCAGGCTGCTGTGTGAGGCAAGGGAGGAGATTACAGGGGTTCTGACACAAAGTTTCAGAACCTCTCTGGCCACAGGGGAGGTGCCAGAGGACTGGAGAACAGCTAACGTTGTACCATTATTCAAGAAGGGTAGTAGGGATAAACCAGGGAATTACAGGCCAGTGAGCCTAACATCAGAGGTAGGGAAATTATTGGAAACAATTCTGAGGGACAGCCACTTGGAGAGGCAAGGATTAATCGAGGATAGTCAGCATGGCTTTGTCAGGGGGAGATCATGTCTGACCAATTTGATTGAATTTTTCAAGGGGGTGACTAGGTGTGTGGATGAGGATAGTGCAGTTGATGTAGTCTACATGGACTTCAGTAAGGCTTTTGACAAAGTCCCGCATGGGAGACTGGTCAAGAAGGTAAGAGCCCATGGGATCCAGGGCAATTTGGCACATTGGATCCAAAATTGGCTTAGTGGCAGGAGGCAGAGGGTGATGGTCGAAGGTTGTTTTTGTGACTGGAAGCCTGTGTCCAGTGGTGTACCGCAGGGATCGGTGCTGGGTCCTTTGCTGTTTGTAGTGTACATTAATGATTTAAATATGAATGTAGGAGGAATGATCAGTAAGTTCGCAGATGACACAAAAATTGGTGGAGTGGTAAATAGTGAGGAGGGAAGCCTCAGGCTCCAGGACGATATAGACGGGTTGGTCAGATGGGCAGAACAGTGTCAAATGGAATTTAACCCTGAAAAGTGTGAGGTGATGCATTTTGGGAGGACTAACAAGGCAAGGGAATACACAATGAATGGTAGGACCCTAGGAAGGACAGAGAATCAGAGGGACCTTGGTGTGCATGTACATAGATCCCTGAAGGCAGCAGGACAGGTAGATAAGGTGGTTATAAAGGCATATGGGATACTTGCCTTCATTAGCTGAGGCATAGAATATAAGAGCAGGGAGATTATGATGGAGCTGTACAAAACGCTAGTTAGGCCACAGCTGGAATACTGTGTGCAGTTCTGGTCGTCACACTATAGGAAGGATGTGATTGCATTGGAGAAGGTGCAGAGGAGATTCACCAGGATGTTACCTGGGCTGCAGCGCTTCAGCTATGAAGAGAGACTGGACAGGCTGGTGTTGTTTTCCTTAGAGCAGAGAAGGCTGAGGGGGGACCTGATTGAGGTGTACAAAATTATGAGGGGCATAGATAGGGTAGATAGAAAGGAACTTTTCCCCTTAGTAGAGGGGTCAATAATCAGGGGGCATAGCTTCAAGGTAAGGGGCAGGAGGTTTAGAGGGGATTTGAGGAAAAGCTTTTTCACCCAGAGGGTGGTTGGAATCTGGAACTCACTGCCTGAAAGGGTGGTAGAGGCAGGAACCCTCACAACATTCAAGAAGCATTTAGATGAGCACTTGAAACGCCACAGCACACAAAGCTACGGACCAAGTGCTGGAAAATGGGATTAGAATAGACAGGGCTTGATGGCTGGCGCGGACACGATGGGCCGAAGGGCCTCTTTCTGTGCTGTATAACTCTATGACTATGACTATGACTATGATGTCCACTTCTACACCAGCAAGAGTGATGGATTTCTGAAAGCTTTGTGTCCAAGTGCCACTTCGCACAGCTGCAAAATAACTGGAGCGAGCACACAGAATGGCCCTGCGTGCTTGAAAAGCTCTATTCTCAACATGAAGAGTTATGTCAGGACAACATTCTTCCTTACAACAGATCAGCACCCAGCACAGATGCTGGCACTGGTGTAGGATCGTCTCCAGATACAGTCTCATACTTTTCTTCAGTTTCGTCAGGCATATCCTTCAGGCATGACATCTTACAACAGGCTTGAGGTCAACATCTCCTCATTTACTTCCAAGGTCCCATAATCAGGAGGAGGCTGAGTAGATGGCATATTTCTATCATCAACACCTTTTCCATTGCACATCTCAACATTATGAAAATTAGCACTATTGATAGAGAGATTGTTGTCTTCTGTCAATCTTGCTCCATTGTGCTCTTTGTTCAGAAGCAGCTCTTCTTCAAGATGACTCTCTTTTCGATCTGCTGAATAAACCTGCTGCAAAAAGTATTTAAACTGTGAAGGCTTGAAATTCTCTACATAGATGATTTGTGGATAGTTCTCAGCATCTTGTTTCAACTGCTTTCCAGAAATTCTTAAGAAAATTTCTGGGACCCTTGCAAACAGCACTGCTTAGTGAGCCTTGAACATAAGAACATAAGAAATAGGAGCAGGAGCAGGCCATTTGAGTCTGCTCCGCCATTCAATAAGATCATGGCTGATCTTCTACCTCATCTCCACTTTCCTGAACTATCCCCATATCCTGTCATTCCCTTAATATTCAAAAATCTATCGATCTCTGTCTTGAATATACTCAACGTCTGAGCCTCCACAGCCCTCTGGGGTAGAGAATTCCAAAGATTCACCACCCTCTGATGAATGGCTGACCTCTTATTCTGAGACTGTGACCTCTGGTTCTAGACTCCCCAGCCAGGGGAAACATCTACCCTGTCAAGCCCTGTAAGAATTTTTGTATGTTTCAAAGAGATCACCTCTCATTCTTCTAAACTCTAAAGAATATAGGCCTAGTTTACTCAATCTCTCCTTATAGGACAATCCCCCCATCCCAGGAACCAGTCTGGTGAACCTTCGTTGCACTCCCTCTATGGCAAGTATATCCTTCCTTAGGTAAGGAGACCAAAACTGTACACAATACTCCAGGTGTGGTCTCACCAGAGCCTTATATAATTGCAGTAAGACGTCTTTACTTTTATACTCAAATCCTCTTGTAATAAAGGCCAACATACCATTTGCTTTCCTAATTGCTTGCTGTACCTGCATGTTAACTTTCAGTGATTCGTGTACAAGGACACCCAGGTCCCTCTGAACACCAACATTTCCCAATCTCTCACCATTTAAAAAATACTCTGCTTTTCTATTTTTCCTATCAAAGTAGATAACTTCACATTTCTCCACATTATATTCCATTTGCCATGTTCTTGCCCACTCATTTAACCTGTCTATATCCCCTTGAAGCCTCTTTGCACCCTCCTCACAACTTACATTCCCACACAGCTTTGTATCATCAGCAAACTTGGATATATTACACTTGGTCTCCTCATCCAAATCATTGTGTAGATTGTGAATAGCTGAGGCCCAAGCACTGATCCTTGTGGTACCCCACTAGTTACAGCCTGCCAACCCGAAAATGACCCGTTTATTCCTACTCTCTATTTTCTGTATGTTAACCAATCCTCAATCCATGCTCGTATATTACCCCCAATCCCATGAGCCCTAGTTTTGTTTAATAACCTCTTGTTTGGCACCTTATCGAATGCCTTCTGAAAATCCAAATACACCACATCCACTGGTTCCCCCTTATCTATTCTGCTAGTTACAACCTCAAAAAACTCTAACAGATTTGTCAAACATGATTTCCCTTTCATAAATCCGTGTTGACTCTGCCCAATCCTTTTATTATTTTCTATGTGCCCTATTACCACGTCCTTAATAATAATAGATTCTAGCATTTTCCCTACTACTGATGTCAAGCTAACTGGTCTGTAGTTCCCCATTTTCTCTTTCCCTCCTTTCTTAAATAGCGGGGTCACATTTGCTACCTTCCAATCCGTGGGAACCGTTCTAGAATCTGTGGAATTTTGGAAAATGACAACCAATGCTTCCACTATCTCTATAGCCACCTCTTTCAAAACCCTAGGATGTAGGCCATCAGGTCATGGGGATTTATTGGCTTTCAGTCCCATTAATTTCTCCAGTACTATTTTTTTACTAATACTAATTTCTTTCAGTTCCTCATTCTCACTAGACCCTTGGTTCTCCACTATTTCCAGGAAGTTTTTTGCATCTTCTTCCATGAAGACAAAGTATTTGTTTAATTTCTCTGCCATTTCCTTATTCCCCATTATAATTTCTCCTGTCTCAGCTTGTAAGGGATCCACATTTACTTTTGCTAATCTTTTCTTTTTTACATACCTATAGAAGCTTTTACAGTCTGTTTTTATGTCGCTTGCTAGTTTACTCTCATATTCTATTTTCCCTTTCTTTATCAATTTCTTGGCCCTCCTTTGCTGAATTCAAAAATCCTCCCAATCCTCAGGCTTACTACTTGTTTTGGCAACTTTATAAGCCTCTTCCTTTGATCTTTAACTTCTCTCCTTAGCCACAGTTGGACCACTTTTCCTGTGGGGTTTTTGTGCCTTAAAGGAATGTATATTCGTTGTAAATTATGTATTAATTCTTTAAATGCTAGCCATTACTTGTCTACCGTCATACCTTTTAATGTAGTTTCCCCAATCTACCTTAGCCAACTCGCCCCTTATACCTATGTAGTTGCAGTCAGAATCAGGGGAATTTATAATGGGGAACAAAGAAATGGCAGACCAATTAAATACATACTTTGGTTCTGTCTTCACAAAGGAGGACACAAATAAACTCCCAGAGATGTCGGGCAACATAGGGTCTAATGAGAGGGAGGAATTGAATGAAATCAGTATTTGTAGGGAAATGGTGTTAGGGAAATTGATGGGTTTGAAGGCCAATAAATCCCCAGGGCCTGATAATCTACATCCTTGGGTACTTAAGGAAGTGGCCCTAGAAATAGTAGATGCATTGCTGGTCATCTTTCAAAATTCTATAGACTCTGGAACAGTTCCCATTGATTGGAGGGTAGCTAATGTAACCCCACTATTTAAAAAACGTGGTAGAGAAAAAACAGGGAATTATAGACCGGTTAGCCTGACATCGGTAGTGGGCAAAATGCTAGAGTGCATTATAAAAGATGTAATAGCAGAGCACTTGGAAAACAGTGACAGGATCGGACAAAGTCAACATGGATTTACAAAAGGTAAATCATGCCTGACTAATCTACTGGAATTTTTTGAGGATGTAACTGGTAGAATAGATAAGGGAGAACCAGTGGATGTGGTGTATTTGGACTTTCAGAAGGCTTTCGATAAGGTCCCGCATAAGAGATTAGCGTGGAAAGTTAAAGCACATGGGATTGGGGGTAAGGTACTGATTTGGATAGAGAACTGGTTGGCAGACAGGAAGAGTTGGAATAAACGGGTCTTTTTCCGAGTGGCAGGCAGTGACTAGTGGGGTACCGCAGGGATCGGTGCTTGGACCCCAGCTATTCACAATATATATTAATGATCTAGATGAGGGAACTAGATGTAATATCTCTAAGTTTGCACACGACATAAAGCTGGGTGGGCGTGTGTGCTGTGAGGAGGATGCAGAGAAACTCCAGTATGATTTGGACAGGTTGGGTGATTGGGCAGTTGCATGGCAGATGCAGTATAATGTGGATAAATGTGAGGTTATCCACTTTGGTGGCAAAAACAGGAAGAGAGATTATTATCTGAACAGCAATAGATTGGCAAAAGGGGAAGTGCAACGAGATCTGGGAGTCCTTGTGCACCAGTCGCTGAAGGTAAGCATGCAGGTGCAGCAGGCGGTTAAGAAGGCAAATGGTATGTTGGCCTTCATAGCGAGAGGATTCGAGTACAGGAGCAAGGATGTCTTGCTGCAGTTGTACAAGGCCTTGGTGAGACCACACCTTGAGTATTGTATGCAGTTTTGGTCGCCTTATCTGAGGAAGGATGTTCTTGCCATGGAGGGAGTGCAGCGAAGATTTACCAGACTGATACCTGGGATGGCAGGAATGACGTATGAAGAGAGATTGGGTAGATTAGGCTTATATTCGCTAGAGTTTAGAAGAATGAGAGGGGATCTCATTGAAACTTATAAAATTCTAACAGGACTAGACAGACTAGATGCAGGAAGGATGTTCCCGATGGCGGGGGAGTCCAGAACCAGAGGTCACAGTCTAAAGATAAGGGGTAAGCCATTTAGGACTGAGATGAGGAGGAATTTCTTCACCCAGAGAGTGGTGAACCTGTGGAATTCTCTACCACAGAAGGCAATTGAGACCAATTCATTAAATATATTCAAGAAGGAGATAGATATATTTCTTAAGGCTAAAGGGATCAAGGGATATAGGGAGAAAGCAGGGACAGGGTACTGAATTTGGATGATCAGCCATGATCTCATTAAATGGCGGAGCAGGCTCGAGGGGCCGAATGGCCTACTCCTGCTCCTATCTTCTATACCCTAGTTTCGGATTTAACTAAATCACTTTCAAACTCAATATAAAATTGTATCATCTTATGATCACTCTTCCCTAAAGGCCCCTTTACTACAAGGTTATTAATTAACCCTTTCTCATTGCACAATACTAGATCTAAAATAGCCTGTTCCCTAGTTGGTTCCTCAACATACTGATCTAGAAAACTATCTTACATACATTCCACGAATTCGTCCTCCACACTATTACTGCAAATTTGGGTTGCCCAGTCTATGTAGCTTAAAGTCCCCCATGATTACTGTATTACCCTTGTTACATGCGCCTCTAATTTCCTGATTTTTACTCTACCCTACATTACAACTCCTATTCAGGCCTATAAACAACTCCCACCAATGTTTTCTGCCCCTTGCTGTTTCTTAGCTCCACCCAAACTGATTCTACTTCTTGATTTTCGGAGCTAAGATCCTTTCTCTCTACTATCTTTATCCCATCCTTTATTATCAGGGCTACCCCTCCTCCATTTCCATTTTGCCTCTCTCTTCTGAAAGTTAAGTATCCTGGAATATTTAGTTTCCAACCTTGGCCACTTTGCAACCACGTCTCCATCATGGCTATTAGATCAAACCTGTTAATTTCTATCTGCGCTATTAATTCATCTATTTTGTTGCGAATGCTTCACGCATTCAGATCTAGTGCCTTTAGCTTTGACTTATTTCTATTTTTCCTTGATGTCACCTTAGTCACTGATGCCCTTTGTTACCTTTGTTACTCTCTGTCCCTTCCTGACCCACTCTGCTTATTTTTACCCAAAACTCTACTCTGCTCCAGAGCCTTGACATTTCTCTCGCTGCTTTTAAATTTACTCTTTCCTGAATCCTCTGGGACAGCACTGTTAGTGAGCCTTGAACACATCTGCACCCACATGGAACGTAACATCTGCTTGACTTCCTTCTATAAGAAGCCTGAGAAGATCCTGATTTAACTGCAAAGCCAGTGTTTCTTTTATTAATATTTGTCTTTCATTTTTTACTCTCTCTTGGAAACCTGGGGGAAGAAATTCAGTTGGTTAGTGCCTCCCGTTAGCGCCTGGCGGGGACGCTAATGGGGCGCGAATGAAGTAGCGCTAGGGCAAAGCGAATCCAGCACTGCACACAAAATCCAGTCGCCACCACTAACAGTTAGTGCCTGGGGCTATAACACCAAGCAAATCGTGACGCTCAATCTGCCAAATTGATTATCATCCCCTGCCTTAGTGCCTCGCCCCAACAACGACAGGAAGAGGTGGCGTGAAGCAGACGATTGGCGGCTCCAGGAGCGATATTTAAAGGAATCAGTCGCAGCTGTCAGGTTAGTGCTCTTTCTCTGCTTCCTTGTCAGTTTGCAATTGTGCAAGAGTTTAATTCAGTCATTTAAAGGTTCTTTAGTATCAGGAGTGTTGTGGCTACTAAAAAATTGTTAAATTTATTCTGACAAAATTTCAAAGTGCTACACGTCGTTACATTAATGGGGGCTGTACTGGCAGTCGACCTCGCCCTCCAGGATCTACTGCGGAGGGAAAGGAGGCAATGAGAAAGATTGTAAGATGTGGCCAGAGGGAGGAGGAGGGCCAGCAGGACTCAACAGAAGGCCTTACCCTCCGAGGGTATTCCGACAGCACTTCTCCTACCTCCAATTAAGTGGTCACCGAACTCAGCCACCTCCTGCAACCAGACCTCAAGCCTCAGATCAGGTCAACCACGGCTCTCTCAGTGGCAGTCAAGGTCACCGTCGCCCTCAATTTCTTTGCCAGCGGTTCTTTCCAGTCTGCAACAGGAGACATAGCGAACATCTCGCAGTTCGCCATCCATCGCTGCATCTGGGAGGTCACGGAGGCTCTCTACAGTAGGAGAAGGGACTACATGTCCTTTCCCATCACCAGAGAGAAGCAGGACGAACGTGCGTGTGGCTTTGCCAGGATAGCGGGATTCCCCATGGTGCAGGGCACCATTGACTGCACCCATGTGGCTTTGCGGGCACCGCACAACAATTCTGAGGTCTTCCGTAACCGCAAAGGCTACCACTCACTTAATGTGCAATTGGTGTGCGACCACAGACAGCGAATCCTCAATGTGAATGCCCGCTATCCTGGCAGCAGCCACGATGCCTTCATTCTGCGCCAGACCAGTGTTCCAGCCACCACATCAAGTTCGCGGCTGGCTGGTCGGAGACAAGGGCTATCCGCTCTCCACCTGGCTCATGACTCCCCTCCGCAACCCCAACACTCCTGCTCAGCACTCATATAATGAGAGCCATGCTGTCACCAGGAACATCATCGAGCAGACCATCAGGGTGCTCAAGCAACGGTTCTGCTGCCTTGACCACTCGGGAGGAGCCCTCCAGTACTCGGCTGAGCGGGTGTCCCATTTCGTCGTGGTCTGCTGCATGCTCCACAACTTGGCCATCATGAGGGCCCAGACCTTGCCACCAGGGATTGCGGGACCACCTCAGGAAGAGGGAGAGGAGGACAAGGGCGAGGAGGAACAGGAGCGAGGGAGGAGGCAGCCACTCAATCGGCCTTCTGGAAGGGCGGTCTGTGACCACCTCATCAGACTGCGGTTCAAATAAATTAAACTCCAGATCCCCGTTCTCTACCCCAGAGGGCTGTGGAGGCTCAGTCGTTGAGTATATTCCAGACAGAGATCGATACATTTTTGAATATTAAGGGAATCAAGGGATATGGGGATAGTGCAGGGAAGTGGAGTTGGGGTAGAAGATCAGCCACGACAAGGGCAATGGCGGAGTGGCAGTGGTGGGAGCAGGAATGCTGTCATCCTGATAGAGTACAGCAGGTTCCTGCTCCAGTGACCCACTGGCACTCCCTCGGGGCAGCAGCTCAGCATCACTACCAATCTGCTAGAGCACAGATTGCTGGCCTGCTGCGACACCACGAAAGCCCTGGTGGACGATGGTCGACCCAGCCATGATGACAGCAGTCAGAGCTTGCGTGGCATCAAGCTGAGACTGCATGAGAGCAGTCTGAGAATCGATGGCACCAAACATAGACTGCATTACAACACTAAGATGTTGCGTGGCTTCCGCCTGTGCTGCAATGGAAGCTGCCAGATCGCCCATGACACGCGGCATGAGGTCTGGGTCGCCATGGTCTCTCTGGGAGTCGACCATCCTTTGCAGATTGCATGGTGTGCGCAGAGCTCTGTGCAATGTTGGAGGTGGACTCCTCTACGCTCCTTACCATTGCAGGCAGACTCTCAGACACCCTTGCCATTGCACCTATCATCTCCGTGTGCATGCCCATCACCCTTCTTCTAAAGGCCTCCCCATCGAGGTCCTCATCTGAGTCCCAAGCGCAGAACTCGCGCGCGAACTCGCCCTCTGGGGAGCTGGCCCCCGAGCTACCCTTTCCCCCTGGCCTTGCTGCAGCCCACTCGTTCCCGGTGCCTCACCCTGTGCAGATCCCACTACTGTATTAGCCTCTAAAGAATGCGTAGTGTCAGTATCTGAGCTGGTGCCTGCGGGTGAGACATGTAGTGACACGGTGTGTTCTTCGTCCTCCTCTTCTTCCGCCTCGCTCTCAACGGTGCCCTCAGGGACAGGCTGGTCAGCTGCTTGCTCATTATCTAAAAGCATAAAGGCACAAGAGTCGGGTTAAGGTGAGGTGAGGGGGGCAGGAAGGGAGAAATGCATGCATACAGCTTGATTAGCTGGAAAGTGCGAAAGGTTTGTGGGGTGAGGGGGAAGTGGGATGTGAGAAGAAGGAGTAGGGATGAACATACCGTTGTTGTCCCCAAGGGGGTCAACGTCACCAGTGGCCACAGCGCCCACCACCTGGCACCCAGTGATTTGCAGCACTCTATTCTCCAGCACAGACAGTGGTTGGGTGTCGGCTTGTCCCCCGCCTGTGCGCTCCTGCTCCCTCCTGTTGTGAGCGACCTTGGCCTGCAAGAGAAAGGAAAGTGTGTGAGTGAGTGTGCAGCAATGTGTTTGGGAGATGCGCCTGTCATAGTTGAATAGCTGTCCTTGTGTGCAAAGTGTGCGATCTGGGTGTGAGTGTTGGTAGGTAGAGATTGTTGGTGGGTGAGTGCTGGGGGTGTGGTGCTTTGGGCAGTGTGTGCAGACTGAGGTTCAGATGGTAGTATGTAGCATTTGTTGAAGCGTTGACTCACCCTGACCACCCAAGTGAGGTCGTTGAATTTCTTCCTGCACTGTGTGCGCGTCCTGGGGACCACAGTGCTGCCCGAGATCTGCTGGGCTACCCCCCTCCACATGGCGCGAAAGACTTGTGGTGAGGGCCTCCTGCCACTTGCCAGATACAGCACCGCCCTCCGTCTCTCCAAAGTGAAGACCAACGCCTCCAATGCTTGGTCGCAGAATCTGCGAGCTCTCTCCTTGGGCCATTGTCCTGCCATAATGACACCTCCTTCAGTGGTCCGGTTCCTTCTCCTTGGCCTTCTGCTGCTTGCTGAGACAGCTGCAGAACCAGCAATGCTGAGATTGAGGTTCTGCAGCATCAATGAACCTCCCCTTTAAGAACTGGAACGAGCCTGTGGCCATGATGACTAGCGATTAGACTGCACCTGAAATTGCTTAGCGCATTGAGTCTAACGTCACTGAGCTAGGCCGTTAGCGTTTGATTTAGCGCTCCCATCCTTTCTTTGAGCGATGACACTGAATTTTGCATGCAGCGAGATTCATTAACGCCTGGCGCTAAATCTCAAACTTTTCCAAAGTTAGTGTCTACTCCTGGGCTACAATGAATTTCTCCCCCCTGGTGTTTTCCAGATTCGGTACTCTGTGTACAATTCCTCCATTCCATGTTGTAATTTCTAAGGTTTGTAATATTAGTCTTGTTGGTATTTCTTCTTATTCATTGCACAGGAAACATCTCGGGTAGAAATCACTTGGGTGTTAGCAAAATGTAGGTTCCCTGGCTACACGCACATATAATGCCCACAGTTACATTCACGCACCATGGGCTTAGGCCAGCCACACCGGGAAGCTCTTGAAGAGACCAGAAAGCGTCCAGTTAGCTCAGCTCATGGGAAGCAGTAGCATAGTGGATATGTTACTGGACTAGTAATCCAGAGGCCTGGTCAAATGATTCAGTTGACATGAGTTCAAATCCCAGCTGGGGAATTTCAATTCAATTAAATAAAATCTGGAATAAAAAGCTAGCATCAGCCCGACGTCCGACACATCCATCTGGAGGAGGAACTCCCCGGAGGTCCCCAAATGCTGTTTTCCCTCCAATGGTCCGTCGGACCATATTCGGCTCCTGAAGTTTGATTAGATCTGGCAAAGGGGTTGTCTTGGTGGCGAAGTCTGGGATAAATCGTCGATCATATCTGACAAGACCCAGAAAAGTTTGTGTTTTTGTCACGGGTCTGAACCATTTCCTATTAGCCTCTCCTTTATCAAGCTGGGGGTTAACTAGTCCGCCCCGTACTACATACCCCAAGTAACCCGCTTCCGACAAACCCAAATGACATTTCCCTGGGTTGGCTACCCAGCTCACTTCTCATTTTAGTTGCTGGGACTCCCAGTCGCTGCTGTAGATGACAATATTATCGAGCTATGCAGTGGTGTACTGAGCATGAGGCCTCAAAATCCCATTCATTAACCGCTGAAAGGTGGCAGGAGCCCCTGCTGCCCAAAAGGCATCACTCGGTCCTGGTCTAGACCTCCCAGTATTACACAGGCCAGGTTTGCTTTGGCAGAATCCGTTAATGGTATCAGCCAATACCCTTTGGTAAGGTCCAGGGTGGACATGAAGTTGGTATTTCCCAGACATTCAATTAGCTCGTCCACTCCAGGCATGGGGTAAGCAGCAAACTTAGAGACTCTGTTTAATTTTCTAAAATCATGACAGAATATCCATGACCTATTGGGTTTTGGTGTAATAACTATAGGGTTTAACCATTCACTGAGACTCTATCACCCCTCGCTCTATAACTATAGGGTTTGACCATTCAATGTGAGATTCTATCACCCCTCACTCTATAACTATAGGGTTTGACCATTCAATGTGAGATTCTATCACCCCATCTCTAGCATTGTCCTGACTTCTTGGGAGACCTCCGGTCTCTTCGCCTCGGGGATCTGGTACAGTTTCACCGAGACCCTTATCCCCAGAGGCATTTCAATATCATATTTAATAACGTGAGTTTTTCCAGGTTGAGAGGTAAAAACATCCCTATTTCTTTTGACTAATTTTAGCAGTTTTAGACACTGCTGTGCCGTTAGTTCCTCGGCCAGGTGAACTTCCCCAGTTTCTCGGGTCTTAGTTTCCAAAACGGGCTCCGGTTCGGACACAAGGGTCTCCTGATTACGCCATAGGTTTTAGCCGATTAATGTGGTAGATCTGCTCCTTCCATCTTCTCCCAGGCTGACTAACTTTGTAGTTTATGGGCCATACTTGTTCCACAATCTTGTATAAGCCACTAGTTTGCTCCCGGCAATGGGAACCATTAGCAAAACTCGGTCACCATGCTGGAACCAACTCACCCTGGCCCGCTTATTGTAGCAGACCCATTGCCTTTCTTGGGCCTTTTCCAGGTGTTGCCTTACTACTGGAGTGACTGTCTCCACCCTCTTCCTTGGCTTCAGGATGTGTTCCACTGCATTCCGAGAAGGGCTATTCTGTTCCTCACAATCCTCTCTATTAATATCTAGAAGTCTCCCATAGAGAAACTCAAAAGGTGAAAACCCTGTGGAGGCCTGTGGAACTTCTCGATTTGCAAACGTTGCATCCGGTAACAAGGCGTCCCAGTTCTTAACATCCCTGTCTACTACTTTCCTTAGCATACTTTTCAAAGTTTTATTGAAATGCTCTATCAACCCATTGGTCTGGGGATGATATACCGAGATTCAGCCTTAATCTTTAACAACGCACATAGGTCTCCCATTAGTTTGGATCAGAATCTCTTTTGGAATTCCTACCCTGGAAAACTCCCTGACCAATTCATTGGCAATGTTTTTTGTTGCCATGTTCCGTAAAGGAATAGCCTCTGGATGCCTGGTCGTGTAATCAACTATCACTAGAATATACTGGTATCTCTTGGCAGACACGTCCCAAGGCCCCATCAGACCCATAGCAATTCTTTTCAAAGGCATATCGATTATGGGTAGGGGGACCAACGGAGCATGGTGACGAGGTTTAGGTCCTGCCAAATGACATTCTGTACAGGAATTACAATACAATGGAACTTCTTTATAAATCCCTGGCTAAATCATAAGATTTTCTCCTGGGTTTTTTCTACCCCGAGATGTCCACCAAACAGGTGTTTATGGGCCAGACCTAATACTACCAATAGTTGCTCTACCTCTACCTCGTGCTCACTGGTTATGCTGTGCAACAAATCATAAGAACATAAGAAATAGGAGCAGGAGTAGACCAATCGGCCCCTCGAGCCTGCTCCGCCATTCAATGAGATCATGGCTCATCTGATCCAACCTCAACTCTAAAGAACACAAGAAGCAGGAGCAGGACCAGGCCACTCGGCCCCTGGGCCCACTCCGCCACCCACAGGGCCTTGACCGATCCGAACTCAAACTCATGTCCAATTTCCAGCCCGCTCCCCGTAACCCCTGATTCCCTTTACTTCTAGGAAACTGTCTATTTCTGTTTTAAATTTATTTAATGAAGTAGCTTCCACAACTTCCTGGGGTAGCAAATTCCACAGACCCACTACCCTCTGAGTGAAAAAGTTTCTCCTCATCTCAGTTTTGAAAGAGGAGCCCCTTATTCTAAGATTATGTCCCCTAGTTCTAGTTTCACCCATCATTGGGAACATCCTCACCGCGTCCACCCGATCAAGCCCCTTCACAATCTTATATGTTTCAATAAGATCGCCTCTCATTCTTCTGAACTCCAATGAGTAGAGTCCCAATCTACTCAACCTCTCCTCGTATGTCCACCCCCTCATCCCCGGAATTAACCGAGTGAACCTTCTTTGTACTGCCTCGAGAGCAAGTATGTCTTTTCTCAATTTTATATTAAGGCCCAACCCTTTCTAACTTACCTTCTACTGGGTGTCCATTAATCGATACCACTTGTTCTGAAAAGCCAGGTCATTAGCCTATTCCCATTTGAAATCTGTCATACTCATGGGAACTCCTCTGTGTCTGACAGTTTTTCTTCAAATAACTAAAATTTTGGTAGAAACTAAAGAAAATTATTCCATCAGTACAATGAATTGAACAATACTGATGCATTGCACATGCTCAGAGTATCCAAATTTAACTCAGAGTGACAGCTCGGGACAGAAACATAAAGTCCGAGTCGATGCATAGGCCTTCAAGTTAAAAACTATAACGGAGACATTATTGACAATTCAATGATAAATTTAATTATATTATGTAATATGTACTTTTATGTTTTTACATTTTATATTTAAATGCTTATTTTGGGCATTAAATTTAGCTGTGGCTCAGTGGGTAGCACTCTCGCCTCTGAGACAGAAGGTTGTGGGTTCAAGTCCCACTCCAGAGACTTGTGCAGAAAAATCTAGGCTGACACTCCAGCGCAGTACTGAGGGAGCGCTGCACTGTCGGAGGTGCCGTCTTTCGGATGAAACGTTAAACTGCTCTCTCGGGTGGACACAAAAGATCCCATGGCACTATTTCAAAGAAGAGCAGGGGAGTTCTCTGTGGTGTGCTGGCCAATATTTATCCCTCACCCCCACCTAAAAACTTGATTATCTGGTCATTATCACATTGCAGTTTGTGGGAGCTTGCTGTGTGTAAATTGGCTGCTGGGATGTCTACATTACAACAGTGATCACACTTCAGAAACACTTCACTGGCTGTCAGAATGCTATGGGAAGTCCTGAGATCGTTAAAGGCGCTATATAAAGACAAAATTTTTATTAGAAATCTCAGTTACTGAGAAAAAATGTAGTTTGAGCAATTTATGGGATACCAATGGGTTTCGATAGGCAAAACCGATTATAAATATGAAAGTAGGAATTTATAATGGAGAAAAGTTTACACTAAAAGTGTCACAGAAACATGAAAGTCGGACAAACTGTTAGTTACCAGAGATCCGCAACCTCAGGATTTTGCGCAGTTTAGGCCCTTCCACCGGAACCCAGCAGCTCGAGTGACGGTGCCGGTGCGGAGGGTTTCAGGGACGGACAAGCGACTTCCGGCAGACATTCAACCAAGGTGAGAATCTCACATGGAGACACAGAGAGACAGGGGGGGGGGAGAGGGGGAGAGAGAGTCGGGGGGGGAGAGAGAGAGTCGGGGGGGGGGGGGGGAGAGAGAGAGTCGGGGGGGGGGGGGGGGAGAGAGAGAGACACGGGGGGGGGGGAAGAGAGAGACGGGG
>CM059446.1:28756431-28801966 GCA_030390025.1 Squalus acanthias | reverse complement strand
CGTTAAACATCTCCGTACCTGAACCCTCACCGTTAAACATCTCCGTACCTGAACCCTCACCGTTAAACATCTCCGTACCTGAACCCTCACCGTTAAACATCTCCGTACCTGAACCCTCACCGTTAAACATCTCCGTACCTGAACCCTCACCGTTAAACATCTCCGTACCTGAACCCTCACCGTTAAACATCTCCGTACCTGAACCCTCACCGTTAAACATCTCCGTACCTGAACCCTCACCGTTAAACATCTCTGTACCTGAACCCTCACCGTTAAACATCTCCGTACCTGAACCCTCACCGTTAAACATCTCCGTACCTGAACCCTCACCTGTAAACACCTCTGTACAATTTAATTGTTCTTTCCCCAAAATATACTACTTCACACATTAAACTACATCTGCCCCCGCCATCCCGCAATCCATGTGGCTAGATTCCCTTTAACAGCCGGTGCCTTCATTTTTGTTGCAAGCCTTTTATGAAGCATTTCGGTAAGTCGACCAGACAGTATCTTGTGAAGCAAGGATAACTGCAAACTGAGGATGAACCGAGTTTGATACTGGTTCAATAAAGCCATCTGTTTAAAACCCCGTATCTATTTTTATTGTTAGGCCTGAATCCTTCAAAAAACTCTTCCATGCATTAAGTGCCATTTAATTAATCATCAATCTTTGTGATTTAGGTTTTTTAAATCCGAACCTCCTGGTTTTGTTTTAGTTCGCCAGGCTTCCCCTTATGAACTTCTCCCGTCTCCAGATCCTCAAATGCTCCATACATAGAATCTGGAAGAAAAAAAAACCACACCGTGTGAAAACACCTGAAAACAGTAAGAGACGGGGGCAATGTTCGCTGAGCGCAGGTGGAAAACGGCCAGTAGCAGATCCACAACGGAAAGGAGAACCGGCCAGGGTGTAGAATGTTCCCCGTCCCCATCGAGAGCTCATCCAATGAAAATATCCCACTCCTGCAGGTGAGAGGAGGGTGGGTGGATGGGAGGGAAGGGGTCAGAGTGAATGACGCATTGAATCCCGCCAAGAGACTACCTAAATCACTGTCCTCGTGTTCAATGCCCCGTGACTGTGAATTTAACATGTTGGTAACAGCACCCAAAAGGAACAAAAATCTTTGTCGTGGGACGCCCTCCCCGGTGGGATGATTCTCTCCATTTATTTTATTGCCTCAAGTTTGACCCAGCACAATAATTCTATACAGCTCAAACCCCTCTTTAGATACAAGCCAAGTTTGGGAGGACAGGGTCTATAATTGTATTTCTGGGTGTTGTTCAGCAATCGAGAATTCACTGGTATTACTGTATCTCCCACCTACCATCTTCTCCAAGGAGAGTGGTCGCATCCTTATCCGATTCCCATTTTCCAGTCACAAAACAGTCCCGGACACTGTTCATTACCTGTGCAAACAGAATAAACACTCTCAGCGCAAACACTCATCATTTAAAAAAAACACTTCTTCCCCTCACTTTTGACTGGTGAGGTATCAACTCCTTTGGAAAAAGAAAGAAATTGCAGGGCTATGTGGAAAGAGTGGGACTAATTGGAGAGCTCTTTCAAAGAGCTGGCACAGGTGCGATGGGCTGAATGGCCTCCTTCTGTACTGTATGATTCTATGAAATTGTTGGATCATGTTGCATTTTCTGATTGGTTTGGTTTTTTTTTGCTGTGGAAAATAATTCATTCACAACCCCGGCAAAAACCACTCAGCTCTACCCCACCGTAGAAAAAAATAAACCAACCACCAAGAAAGCAAAAGCTTCTGGCTCGCTCTGTCTGGGGCAAGAGCTTCTGGCTCGCTCTGTCTGGGGCAAGAGTCGGTCTGTAGTCTGTTCTTCTCAACCTCTTGACAGCCTTTGATATGGGCGACCATGCCATCAATTATCCAGCTCGGTGGGACTACTTCGTTCCATCCGATTGTACCAAGTATATCCCAGCAATGGCTTCTATTCCACACGGTCATCGTGGGAGTTTCCAAGGATCCATTCTTGGCCCCCTCATCTTCCTGCTGCTCTTTGGCATCATCCACAGATGGGGAACCAGCTTTTACATAAACGCTAATGACACCCAGCTCCATCTCCCCACCATCTCCCCACTCCTCCACTACCTCGTGTTCAAATGTGAGAAGTCGCACAACACCAGGTTATAGTCCAACAGCTTTATTTGAAATCACAAGCTTTCGGAGGCCTGATGAAGGAGCAGCGCTCCGAAAGCTTGTGATTTCAAATAAAGCTGTTGGACTATAACCTGGTGTTGTGCGACTTCACACATTTGTCCACCCCAGTCCAACACCGGCATCTCCACATCATACCTCGGTGTTGTCAGACTGCTTGTCCAACATCCAGTCTTGGATAAACCACAACTTCCTGCAGCTGAACATTGGGAAAACTGAAGCCATTGTCTTCGCTCCCTGTCACAAACTCCATTCTCTAGCCACCGATTCCATCCCCTCCCTGGCCACTGTCTCAGGCTAAACCAGATAGTTCTCAACCTTAGCATCCTATTCGACCTTGAGCTGAGCTTCCAACCCTAACATTGCCTGTCTTCACCCCTGCATCAGCTCATCTGCTGCTGAAACCCTCATCCATAACTTTGTCACCTCCAGAATCTACTATTCCAATGCTCTCCTGGCTGACCTCCCATCTTCCATCCACCATAAACTTGAGCTCATCCAACACTCTGCTGTCCGTATTCTAACCTGCACCAAGTCCCCTTCACCCATCTCCCGTGCTCGCTGACCTATATTGGCTCCTGGTCCACTAACACCTCGCCCTTCCCTATATCTGTAACCACCTCCAGCCCTACAATCCTCCGAGAACTCTGCGATCTTCCAACTCTGGCCCTCTTGTGCATCCCCCATACCTTTCACCCCACCATTTGATGGCCGTGTCTGCAGCAGTCTCGCCCCTAAATCTGGAAATTCCCTCCCCAAACTCTCTCTCCTGCTCTCTTTGACCAAGCTATTAGTCGCCCGTCCTAATATCCCCTTCTTTGGCTCGGTGTCAATGTTTGTCTGATTACGCTCCTGTGAAACACCTGGTGACATTATATTATGTTAGAGGCGCTATATAAATGAAAGTTGTTTCGTTGTTGAGTTTCCATTCAGAAAGCAAGAGCTGCAGGAAGAGAGGGAATGATGCAAATTCACGGCCAGCACGAGGCTGAAAAGGAGAAAGAGCATTGCCATGCTCTTGAACAAGCAAGGAAAGGCTCTGTCGACAGCGAGTCCGATAGATTATAAGTAGAACAAAGATGTACTGGCAAATCTTCTCAATGTCACTAAGCAGCAAAGCACTTGCAGCTGTTCCTTGTGTCAATCCAGCAAACAGTATGAAGTAGATATTGAATACACGGGGTCTGCAATGCCGGGCCAGAAAGAATATCTTGTGCAGACTGAAATTTGTTATATCTGTCTCTCTTCTGTTTACTTTCAATTGCTTAGTGACTCTACCAGAGTTAATAAACTTTAGCAAATATTACATACCCGTTCCCAGAAACAGAAATATGTACCTCTCAGAGTGCGCATCATGGCAGAAAAAGCAAATGCACTGATGCAGTTTTTGGCATCTGGGTTTTTCTTTAAACTCTTTCTCCCTTCTGGCTGACGCTGGCTCTCCTGGGACCAGTTCAACAGGCCCAGGCAGACTACCCGTAACCTACACAAGGCACCATTGCTCATGTGTGCGTCTCACGAACAAGGGTCAGCACGCTAACTCAACCTGATCTATCCTCACCTCACATCTACACTGGATGGTGATCAGGAGCAGCAGCTGCAGTTCATTGCCCCTTCCACAAGGGTGCTGGAGCCAATTCTAATCCCGGCATCACAGAAAAGAGCAGCCTTAACTCACAGCCCAGGAATCAGAACTAGGATCTTGTGGTCTGTATGGGTTAGTGGGTGTGTGTTTACCCACCAAACCAGCAGGGGAGAGGGCTCTTAAAAACCACCACAGTACTGCTGCGTTAACTGGCCTGGAATTCCAAATACAAGCACGTATTGTGAAGGAGAACAGAAAATTGCAGAAGGACAGAGATAGAATGAGAGAGCAGAATGATGGTTGAAGCAGTTTAACTCAAAGTACATTTTGGACATAAGAATAGCAAATGGCAGCATATTGTAAAAATGGGGAGGCTCTGAGGGACTAAAAGTGGGGGAGAGGGGTCGATGAACAAAGGGATTTGGGATTTAGGTGCATATGCCATTGCACGAGCTCACTGATCAAATAGTGACCCAAGGAGGCGTGGGGCTTCATCACAAGGAGTTTAGAAGATAAAAAGCAAGGCAGTACTCCTGCAGTTAGAGCGCGCTGGTCAGGTCTCACCTGGAATACTGTGCCCATTGTTGGGCCCAGACCCTTAGGAAAGATACACTGGCCTTGGAGAAAATCCTGTGCCAGTTCACCAGGATGGTATCTGGGGTGAGGGCACTGAGGTATGATGATAAACTGGGCAAACAGGGATACAATTAAGGAGAGATATGATTAAGGTGTTCAGATTAATGAGGGAAACGGCAGCGCCATGGGAACGCAGAACAATGCGGCATAACATTAGAATTCAAACTAAACCAGCTAAAAGCAAATCCACTTCACAATTTATCGCCTTCTGCTGACGGCCTCACCTCTTCCAGGTCCCAGTCATGAGGGTTTTTCACGGGAAATATTGAGGAATCCAGGCCATTCCTCTTGCTTCTGGATTCTTTGTCAGGCCTGCTAACGTGGAAGATTCCTCCCAACGTATCACCACCTTCCTCATCCTCCTCTTTATCTTCATTGACTGAAAGCAAGATATAAAAGGGTCATTTTACCTCACTCCCATGCAAGCAGCCCATCACCGCCCCACTCCCTTAAAATGCGAGTGATAGATGTTGTCTGCGGCAGATTAATGATGCACGGAACCAGGAGGAGGCCATTCAGCCCCTCGAGCCTGTTCCGCTGTTCAATTAAATCATGACAGTTCTGTATCTCAACTCCATTTGGTTCCTTGGTGCCATAGCCCTTAATACCCTTGCCTAACAAAAATCTAAATGCTGCTGTTGTGGGGTTGACGCCCACCTTATACTTCTGGGAATTGGGTTGAAGTGCAGTCCCGACTGATGGGGTGAAGCCTCCGACAGTTCACTCCAAGGGTCTTGGGATGAGATGGGGTTTGGCTGTACCCGAGGGCATGGCCCCACTGCCCAAAACTCTCCTAATCTGGGGTCTCACTCAGAGGCCACAGGAAGAGGAGAGTGGAAATGTGTTAACTGTGCTCAACCTGGGTGCTTATTGGTGACTGAAATGGAAAGGGCTCTGTTCCTTGATCAGTATATTTTAAAAAAAAAACAATGTTTTTGGTAACGAAACTGCAAAGTAAATATGGAATGTGATTAGAATTATAGAAATGACAGCACAGCAGGAGACCAAAGCTACGGTAAACGAGGAGGTTGCTGGGATACTGGATGAGATAAAAATAAGGAGGAGGTACTAGACAGGCTGGCGGTAATTAAAGTGGATAAGTCACCCGGTCTGGATGGGATGCATCCTAGGTTGCTGAGGGAAGCAAGGGTAGAAATTGTGGAGGTGCTGGCCACACTCTTTCAATCTTCCTTAGATACAGGGGTGGTGCCAGAGGACTGGAGGATTGCAAATGTTACGCCCTTGTTCAAAAAAGGGGAGAAGGCTAAACCTGGCAATTACAGGCCAGTCAGTTTAACGTCGGTGGTGAGGAAACTTAGAGACAATAATCCGGGAGAAAATTAAGTCACTTGGACAAGTATGGACTAATAAAGGAGAGTCGGCATGGATTTGTTAAGGGAAAATTGTGTTTGACTAACTTGATTGAGTTTTTTTGATGAGATTACAGAGAGGGTGGATGAGGGCAGTGCAGTTGATGTTGTGTATATTGGCTTTCAAAAGGCGTTTGATAAAAGTACCACATATTAGGCTTGTTAGCAAAATTGAAGCCGGTGGGATAAAAGGGGCCGTAGCAGCATGGATACAAAATTGACCAAGAGATAGAAAACGAGAGAGTTGTGGTGAATGGCTGTTTTTCAGACTGGAGGGAGTGGCAGTACTCGAACCACTACTGTTTTTGATAAACATTGATGAATGGGCAACACGGTGGCATAGTGGTTAGCACTGGTGCTTCACAGCGCCAGGGACCCGGGTTCGAATCTGACCTCGGGTGACTGTCTGTGTGGAGTTTGCACATTCTCCCCGTGTCTGCGTGGGTTTCCTCCGGGTGCTCCGGTTTCCTCCCACAGTCCAAAAATGTGCGGGTTAGGTTGATTTGGCTATGATAAATTGACCCTTAGTGTTAGGGGGGGGATTAAATATGTGGGGTTATGGGGATAGGATGGGATATGTTAGGGGGAATTAAATACGTGGGGTTACGGGGATAGGGTGGGATAGGTGCAGGCTCGATGTGGGGATTCAGTGTGAGAAAGCAGGGACAGGGTACTGGATTTGGATGATCAGCCATGATCGTATTGAATGGTGGAGCAGGCTCGACGGGCCGAATGGCCTACTCCTGCTCCTAGTTTCTATGTTTCTATGTTTCTATGAATTGGAGGTACTGGGCACAATTTCGAAATTTGTAGATAACATGAAACCTGGAAGCGTAGTAAACAGTGAGGAAGATAGTAATAGACTTCAAGAGGACATAGACAGGCTGGTGGAATGGGCGGACACATGGCAGATGAAATTCAACACAGAGACGTGTGAGGTGATACATTTTGGTAGGAAGAATGAGGAGAGACCATACACACTAAATGGTACAATTTTAAAGGGGGTGCAAGAACAGGGAAACCTGGGGGTTCTTGTGCACAAAAAGGTGGGAGGACAGGTTAACAAAGCAGTTAATAAAGTATATGGGATCCTGGGCTTTATTAAGAGGCATAGAGTACAAAAGCCAGGAAGTTATGCTAAACCGTTATAAAACGCCAGTTTGGCCCCAGCTGGAGTATTGTGTCCAATTCTGGCCACCGCACTTTAGGAAGGACATGAAGGCTTTGGAGAGGGTGCAGAGGAGATTTACTACAATGGTTACGCAACGAGTGGCGAGGATTTGGAATGCACTGCCTGATAGGATGGTGGAAACAGATTCAATAATAGCCTTCAAAAAGGAATTGGGTAAATACTTGAAGGAGAAAATAATTGTAGGGATATGGGGAAAGAGCGGGGGAGTGGGACTAACTGGATTGCTCTTCGAAAGAGCCAGCACAGACTCGATGGGCCAAATGGCCTCGTGTGCTGTACTATTCTACGATTCTATACCTGTGCCGTAGACCAGTTTCCGGAGGTTTGGAGCTGACTGTTGCTGTACGAAGACATCAGCTGCTCGCTGCGCTAGTCCTTCTTTCCACTGCAACGCTCCTTCAGAAATAAGAAAGTAAATGTATTAATACAATGGCAAAATGGCGGATGCTGGAAATCAGAAATATAAACAGAATATGCTGGAAATACTCGGAGAGGAATGGAGCAAGGGGGAGGAAGGGGGGTGAGAATAAACGAGAATATTAGGAGACAGAACGGGCTGGAGGAGAGGGGGGGAAATGAGAATATTGAGCTGTCACAGTAACGTTAGGTCACATAACATTATCCCTCAAAGTGCCACCAACAGGCACTATATTATTAGTACGTTGCTGTCTCTCACTGCCATTAATATATAATGGATACAATGATGTTGTATTATGTATAGTTAAATAACACACAAGACAATTTGGGAAGTAGCACAGTTCAGTTAATGGGAACATAGGGCTTTCTCTGCAGTACAGGCCAAGGGGCTGGGAGATGAAACCATAGAATCTTACAGCACAGGCCATTTGGCCCATTGTGCTAGTGCCGGCCCTTTGAAAATGCTGTCCAATTTAGTCCCACACCCCGGCCTTTTCCCCATAACCCTCCAAGGTTTTCCTTTTCAAGTATTTATCCAATTCCCTTTTGAAAGTTACTATTGAATCTGCTTCCACCGCCCTTTCAGGCAGCGCATTCCAGATCATAACTTGCTGCGTAAAAAAAATTCTCATCTCCCCTCTAGTTCTTTTGCCAATTATCTTAAATCTGTGTCCTCTGGTTACCGACCCTCCTGCCAGTGGAAACAGTTTCTCCCTATCTACTCTTATCAAAACCCCTCATGATTTTGAACACCCCTATTAAATCGCCCCTTAACCTTCTCCGCTCGGAGAACAACCCCAGCTTCTCCAGTCTATCCACATAACTGAAGTCCCTCATCCCTGGTACCATTCTAGTAAATCTCCTCTGCATCCTCTCCAAGGCCTTGACATTCTTCCTAAAGTGTGGTGCCCAGAATTGGACACAATACTCCAGCTGGGGCCAAACCTGTGATTTATAAAGGTTTAGCAGAACTTCTCATAAATGCATAACATAAATACTGAGGTACTACAGCCCCACCACTGGTGGGAGGTTATAAATACAGTGTGACAAGTTTACATAGGCACTTTGTATCATAAATGTGGACGTAGGAATTTACAATGGAAAAAGTTGACAAACGTGACAGCAGGAAATAACATTTTGTAGATAGGAAGTGCACGCAGGTGTAGGATGTTTTAATATATTGTGGGATGATATGCTGGAGATTGCTAAAGCAGACTTTTAAAAAAAGATTGGTGCGATACAGTGCAGCTCAGGTGGTGACACAGTCTTCATTTACATTTTATTAGACGATGCAATCTCGCTGGATCAAAGAGAGCCTTGACTTTAAATTCTTGATCAAAAGCATCTTCCAGTTTTCTGACAGACAGAATGTCTCCAGTTGACTACTTTAAAGTTGGAGAAGCAGCAGTCCCCCTTTTTTTTTTAAATTGGAGTTAACGCGGTTTAGATTTCTAAAACATGTACAGACACAGCCTGCCAAAAGAAAATGTCTATTCTTGTCCCAGAACTGATCAACGCAACTGCAACAAGCAATGGCGAGTGATGAGCAGCCCTGGGACCGCAGCCCCAATCAGCTGAATCTTTGCACCTTTAAGAAAATGCGCACAAGCACTTCACAGATGGGAACAGAGTAAATCAAAGGTAACAGACTCCAAGACAGAGGTGAGAGAATTAAGAAAGTTCGGTCAGAAATGGGTTTCAAGAAGGTTTTTAAAGGTGGATATAGGGATAAAGAAGCAGAAGACTTTAGAGAGTGAGTGTAAGGCTGAGGGCTTTGGCAGCAATGACAGGGAGAGGGGGCTACATCAAAGGCTCGAGGAGGACTGAGGTAATGTAGACGAGACTGCAGACTTAGGGTTGTATGAGGCAGCAGACTGATCTAAAGACAAAGGTTTTAAATTCAATGCGTTGGGATCCAGCGCAGGCCGGCTAACGAGGGAGGGACGATGGGCAGGAGGGATTTAGTGTTGGACAGCATAAAAGCAGCGAATATTGACTGCTTTAATTGTTTAAACTAAATGCAATAAATAAGGTCCAAAGCAACATCTTGTCCAAACAGGTCCAGAAATAACTTGACATACCTGTGGTTTCTACACTTGAACTGATCTTTTCTTCATAATCTTGTTTAAGAAGTTCTTCAATGTCATTGCTTTCTCGGTTCAACATCTTGCCCTCTGACATCTGTGGACCGCTCAATTTTTTTTCTTGTGTCAGTTCCACTGTGGAGTCAAAATCTTCTTCATCTTCATCAGAAGCATCCATCTCCAAGCTTAAGGTTAGCTTCTCATCTATCTGTTTGCCATTCAAAGTTCTTTGCAAACTTGTTTTTGCCATTGATTCCTGCTTTGCTATTTTATGACTAGAATGCACAATAGCTTCTTCAGAATCGCCAATCAAGTCCTCTTCTTCCTCCTCCTCATCATCTTCCTCATCAGTCTCCTCTGCCTCGGAATCCATTTCAAGGTTGTCGTCAACATCTGCAAATGCTGGCCTTTCCACTGCAGCTTCTGCCTCTTTCTCCTCCAGCTTCAGGTCTTTAAGTGGTCGGGGAGAAGTTTCTCTCATACAATCAATTTGGTCCTGACTGCCAACCTCTTCCTCACTTTCATTCTCTGCTTCTTCCCCACTTTCAGCATCAGTCTCTTGTTCCTCATTTTCAGTCATTTCTTCATCTTCATCATCATCATCATCATCATCATCATCATCATCATCGTCATCAAACACAGCTTTGCGTCGCACCCGTCCGCTCTCTGGATCGAGCAGTTTCTCCTCTTTAGGCATTGTGCTTCTGTTTTATGGACAGAATTTGGAATTTTAAGTTTTGTTACAGAAAAATTGGTTTCATGTTTAATCTGTGCCAGGAACAGAACAAACACACTCTGTTCCATTTGCTTACATGGTTTCAGCTTTTGTGTGTTAGATCATTTTCATTAGCAAGTCCCTACTCCCTGTGCCTTGGGCAGTGCCTTCACTAGCCTCACCATTTGGTAAACAGTCAATAACACGCCCAAGGTAATGGACAGAAAATCCCCGCTTAATTATTTTCAAGCTGCTGGAATTATGCCAATATCTTCACAGGATCCCTCTCCAGTCATTGATGAATGCCATCAGATGATTCCAGGTTTAAACTGCTAAGCGAAACTATTACATATGATATACAGCACAGAAACAGGCCATTCGGCCCAACCAGTCCATGCTGCACTCGAGCCTCCTCCCGTCTTTCCTTAACCCTCTATTCCCTTCTCCCTCATAAGCTTATCTAACCGCCCCTTAAATGCATCTATACTATTTGCTTCGACCAATCCCTGTGATAGCGAGTTCCACATTCTCACCACTCTCTGGGTAAAGAAGTTGCTTCTGAATTCCCAATTGGATTTCTTGGTGACTATCTTATATTGATGGCCTCTAGTTTTGCTCTTCCCACAAGTGAAAACACTCTCTCTGTGTCGACTCTATCAAACCCTTTCATAATCTATTAGGTCACCTCCTCAGCCTTCTCCTTTCAAGAGAAAAGAGACCCAGCCTGTTCATCCTTTCCTGATAACAGAAATACGAAGTTATACCTATGAACAAGTAAATATGTAACAAAAAATACAAATTTATGTATTTAAAAATCTTGCATGTCACACTTCCTGTCCACCTCACGTCCTGTATCAAGATTGAGTCATGCTTTTTGTGTGATCATTTAATATCGAAAATCATTATGTAAACATTTATAATGGGAAAAGGAAAGATAAGCTGCAAGTAATTATAAATGTGAACTGCATTTATTAGTTCCAATGACATCACTGTGAATCATTTTTCCTCTCATCACTTGCAGGAAATACAGAACATTTTATGGAGCTGAAGTCACGTGGTATAGTCCCAGAATAGGATCCGACTACACAGGCCTGATGTGCTAAATGGTCTGTTTATGTGCTGGAACATTCGATTAGAAATGGCAAGCTTCCCCAATAGCTTATTGGGTAAAGACACTCCCAGGTATACTACTGAGCCACACAGACTAAAAGGCCCCAGAGTCAATCCTCAGCCTATGCTGAATTAGCTGGTGTGATAGTGGAAGCATGACTGGCCCCAATGCCTCTGGATTTGGGAAGGGGAAATTCCAACCTGGTTACTTCCCACCAACCCCTGCTGGAAATGGCTAGTGTGGATTTCAGGTGAGGACAGCAGTGATCTCTCTCCTGATTAAATAGTCTGTTGGCACCCATGGTTATAGGGCAGGCACTGCCCATTCATAAATAATGGCCAATTGCACGAGGCAAAGAGTGTGGCCAAAGTCTTTAGGGAGACAACATCTTCAAGGCAGAAGAGAAATGGGGCAGAAACTAGCAGAGCAAGTTGGCAAGGAAATGAAAAATCCATGTGCGAGGATACTGGACCACTCCCTAAGAAGGTTATCGAAGACTGGGGGACTAACGAACCAAATGGAGATGCTCAATCGCTTCTACAGAATGGAGTCTCCTTGGCGTCAGAATTACTGACCGTTTCTTTAAGCGGACCCCACAGGCCCAAAGTATATTAAACATTCTTGGGTTCAACAGCAACAAATTGAAGACGTAATTAATGTGTTGGCATACCAAACCACAACGTTTTTTTTTCAAAAACTAACAGTAACTGATTTTAATCGTCTGTGAGCTGGTCAACAGTAAATTACATAGAATGTACAGCACAGGAACAGGCCATTCGGCCCAACACGTCCGTGCTGGTGCTAATGCTCCACACCAGCCTCCTCCCACCCTCTTCATCTAACCCCATCAACATATCCTTCTATTCCTTTCTCCCTCATATGCTTATCTAGCTTCCCCTTAAATGCAGCTATGCTAGTCGCCTCAACCACTCCCCGTAGTAGCGAGTTCCACATTCTAACCATTCTCTGGGTAAAGAGGTTTCTCCTGAATTCCCTATTGGATTTATTAGTTTATTAATTTATTTGATTTATCTTATAGTTTTGGCCTAGTTCTGGTCTCGCCCGCAAGTGGAAACATTTTCTCTACGTCTACCCTATCAAAACCTTTCATAATCTTGAAGACCTCTATTATTAGGTCATTCCTCAGTCTTCTCTTTTTTCGAGAAAAGAGCCCCAGCCTATTCAATCTTTCTCGGTAGGTATAACCCCCCAGTTCTGGTATCATTCTAGTAAGTCTTTTTTGCACCTCCTCCAGTGCCTCTATATCCTGTTCATAATATGGTGACCAGACTGTTCACAGTGTGGTCTAACCAAAGTTCTAGACAAGTTTAACATAACTTCTCTGCTTTTCAATTCTCAAGAGTCCAATAAATCAACCATCTTAGGAGAAAATGCGTTGTTTTGCAACATCACGTTCCTACTTTCACAAAGAAATCTCACATCTCAGCTTCAGGACATTGCTGCAGGAGTTCCTTAGGGCAGTGTCCTTGGCCCATCAAACTGCAGCTACTTCATCAATGACCTTCCCTTCCATCATAACGTCAGAAGTGGGACTGTTCATTGATGATTGCAGTGTTCAGCTGTATTTGCAATTCCTCAGATAATGAAGCAGTTCATGCTTTCATACAGCAAGGCCTGGACAACATCCTGGCTTGGGCTGATAAGTGGTAAGTAACATTCATGCCACACAAGTGACAGGCAATGACTATCTCCAACAAGAGAGTCTAACCACCTCCATGACATTTAATGGCATTACCATTACCATCGCCAAATCCTGCACCAACACCACCCTGGAAGTCACCATTGACCAGAAACTGAACTGGACCAGCCACATAAATACTGTGGCTACAGAGGCTGGGTAGTCTCACCTCTTGACTCCCCAAAGCCTTCCCACCATCTACAACACACAATTCAGGAGTGTGATGGAATACTCTCCACTTGCCCGGATGAGTGCAGCTCCAACACTCACCACACCATCCAGGACAAAGCAGCCTGCCTGATTGGCACCCCATCCACCACCTTAAACATTCACTCCCTCCACCACTGGCGTACTGTGGCTGCAGTGTGTACTATCTACAGGATGAAATGCAGCAACTAGCTAAGGCTTATTTGACAGCACCTCCCAAGCCCGCGACTTCCACCCCAGATGGACAAGGGCACCAGGTGCATGGGAACACCATCACCTCCAAGTCCCCCTCCAAGTCATACCGTATCCTGACTTGGAAATATATCGCCGACGTTCCTTCATTATCGTTGGGTTAAAATCCTGGAACTCCCGGCCTAACAGCACTGTGGGAGTACCTTCACCACACGGACTGCAGCAGTTCAAGAAGACGGTTCATCACCACCTTCTCAAATGCAACTAGGGATGGGCAATAAATGCTGGCCATGCCAGCGACGCCCACATCCCGAGAATGAATTAAAAAAAGTAGGTACAGGAGGACTAGGGGAGGTGAGTTAAGAGGGAGAGTTTAATGAGGACTTTGAAGATGGGGAGTAATGTAGTAAGGGAGAGGGGCCCAGGAGGGATATTTGAGCTTTCTGGAGCTGAGGGTGGGGTCAGAATGCACAAGGTGGGTTTTATGGAAGATTTCAGTCTGTTTAGGGCTGGGGTTGAAATAGGAAAAAAGCTATACAGAATTGTGAGGTGAAGGCTGGGTTATTTCAAGGTTTCTACATACCCGCTTTCTTCCAATTCTTCAGATGCCAGTGGCTTTGAATCCATGAAGACAGAGACTTTGCTAGAAGCCATCTTGGTGTCAATGGTGCTGTACGTTGCAATGAGACTCTGCACCAGCTCATGGGTTGGCCTTTGCGCTTCCTACAGGCCAAACAAGAGAGAATTTCTTATAGAAACATATAGTAACAAATCTCCTCCAGTGTTGTTCATAGTGTGTTGAGGGATACTCTGTGGTATAGTGTCAACACCATTATAATACATAACTAGAACATTGTTAATTGCTCATGGACAAAATTACTTTCTATCTTTCTGCTTCTTTCCCACTCGAATGCTTTGTCGATTGCTCTGAATGCATGTTCCCCTTTCTCTCTCAATGGCCATTAAACTGTGATGCATCACTAAGTTTCTCTCATTATTTCAGTCTCGCTCTTTCCGTAATTCTGTGCTTTCTTGATTTCCTCTCTCTTTTGCATGTCACCAATCTCTGTATGACTAACACATGTGCTTTTATTTAAGGCCGAGGGAATGCAGGAGGGCGAGAGGCAATATATAGTGCAGATGGAGCAACATGGGTGATTGAGAGAAGGTGGGCTGAGAAGGAATCACAGGGAAGGGGGAAATGGGGACGGTGGGGGGGTTGGGAACGCCTACTCCTGCTCCTATTTCTTATGTTCTTATGTTCACCATAAATCTGTCCACCTATCAATCTTGTGAACAAACAGATAATGAGCTGTCAGACTGGAGCCTGTGCCCACACGCACAACTCACAAGAAACTCTCATTCCATTTCCCTGATTATACAGTACTACACCTAGCTTTGTATCGTCAGTAAACTTGGATACATTACGCTCGGTCCCCTGATCCAAGTCACTGATATTATAGATTGCAACTAGCTGAGCACTGATCCTTGCGGTACCCCATTAGTTACAGCCTGCCAACCTGAAAATGAGCCGTTTATCCCTACTCTCTGTTTTCTGTCCGTTAACCAATCCTCTATCCATGCTAATATATTACCTCCCCAACCCCATAAGCTCTAATTTTGTGTAATAACCTCTTGTGTGGCACCTTATCGGCCATTCTTTATGCATCAGCCTAAATAGCAGAGGCTAAGCCCACCCCTATCCTCCCAGACACACACTCACTTTATAGCAGCGATTCACTAACATAACATTCAGGAGCAGGAGCACTGACTGATTTCACTCCCATCCCCAGAGGACCCCAGATCCCGCAAACAGCCATTGCACTTCTCTGGGATACAGAGAGTCAGAATGTGGGTTAGCGGAGCACTTGTCTCTGAGCTGGGCTAACCTGGCCTTTGCAGTCAGCTACAGTAGGCAACTTTGGGTTTCATGTTGCAGCTGAATCTATCGCTTTTCAGCCAAGCCATTTAGACCAAGGTGACGGTTCCCAGGCAGCATATCCACACAAATCCATGCAACTAACTTCAGTTGAACCCAAGATGGTTCCAGAGCCCCTCCCACTCCCAAGAGTCAGTACAGTTCTGACAGAAAGCAGTTCTACCGCTAGTAAAGAGGGCAGTAAAATGGAGTTTAATTAAAAAGATTTTAGTTAAAACTTGATGGGTAGCTATACAAAGCTGGTTACAACTAGCCTCAGCAGGCCGTGGAGTAATATCAACCATGACTCCCAGTCCTGATCACTGCCTGTGTTGGATACTGTGCATGTGCCATGCAACAACAGGATCATCTTCAGCTGGGATATCTTCCACTGTTGAACAGGATATCAACACTACTTACCTGGCTCACATTTCAATAGCCACTGGGACCAGGTACCGGAGGGCTGAGGGCAGCCATCCAAATGTTTCCTGGGGTGGAGGGGAAAGGAAAAAACTGGCAAGAAAGAAAATGAAATACGAGGAAGTTAAAGTGTACTGAGTTACCTCCTCATCTCTGTGTGCATGGCTCCCACCCAGATCAATATACACAGCATCTTTATCATAAACAATACCCCCGACGCCAGACATTGGGGCATAGATCAGCCTCTCTTTCTCATTCAGGGACCGTTTCTTCTGCTGCTCTGGGAGGGGACAGGGATCTGGAAGGAAGCCAACTTCATTTAATGTGAAGTCACCCACACCTAGAAAACAAAAGGGAGGACATAATCATGCATGCAGATTGTGTCTGTATTTGACTCCAAGTGATGATATTAAGAATGGACAGGTCAGATATACTGTAGTATCAGAACAGACCTGATCATTACAGTGCATGGCTAGTAAGGATTTATTTACAAGCTACACAACATTAGAAGAACACATTTAAAAACTCCAAAAGGTTCCTCCCTTCCATTTTTTCCCCATCTCCCCCTGAAACTTCAGAGCTGGTTCCACAGCTGCCAACCACCCTCCAGGAAGTGGTTGTTCTTACTGTAAGTGTAGATAAGGAGTGTCGGCAGGCTTATCGTCCAACCTGGGGTTTAAAGGGTTAAGTTGTGAGGACAGGTTGCATAAACTTAGCTTGAGTTTAGAAGGTTGAGCGGTAATCTAATTGAGATGTTTAGAATGACAAAAAGGAGTGGGACTAACTGGATCGCTCTTTCAAAGAGCTGGCACAGAAACGATGGGCCGAATGGGCTCCTTCTGTGCTGCATGATTCAAAAGGGTAGGGTGGGGAATCCCAAACAAGGGGGCATAATCTTAAAATTAGAGCTAGGCCATTCAGGAGTGAAATCAGGAAACATTTTCCACACAGAGGGGAGTGGAAATCCCTCCCCCAAAAGGCTGTGGATGCCAATTGGAGCTTTCAAGAATGAGATGGATAGATTTTTGTTGGGTAAGGACATCAAGGGATATGGAGCAAAGGCGGGTAAATGTAGCAGAGATGCAGATCAGCCATGATCCGATTGAATGGGCTCGAGGAGCTTAATGGCCTCCTCCTGTTCTTATACTCCACCATCACAGCTGAAACTACATACTTCTGTGTCCTACACACAAACATTTCCTGGCAGGAATCGCTTCACGGTGATCCGGAGCGGAACTGTGGCTGATTTTTTGCCCTCCCCTATCCCAGGGAATAGAAGCTACTTGTGGTGCTCCAACTGCCCCTGGCCGAGAGCAACTAACTCAGCACAAACCACGGGCTCAACCTGCGCTCTTCTGCTTTGTACAGTTTAGTTCCTCAACAGGTGGCGCACTTAACCCCATAAGCAATTTCAATGAATTGGAGGAGCACACTACCTGGAATGTGAATCTGACTGTTGTTCTTGAGGTATGTCCCACGCAGGTACCCATACATCGAAACTCTACGGTCACACTTCTGGTTTCTGCGGATGTCCTCAGGGTTGGTCAGATCTTCCATTCTGAAATAGCAGAGACATAATTTTCTCAATTTTGTTTTTACTTTTCCACTCAAAAGTCATATTTTGGCACATTGGGATGTTTGGCATGGCTGAGCACATGCTGGGTACAGCGTGTTATTTAAGGGGGGACACAAGGAATTTGTTGATGATCCCCAAGGCTTGGCTGGAGTGGGGGAAGTCTCCAGATATAGAGGCAGTCTTGGGCAGTTGGCATTTGTGGGGCTTTGGCAAGAGGTTATTACTGTGGGGCCCATTTTGAGTTCACCATACACTACCTTTTTGGAGAGGCAAACCATTTCCTCCTTCATATACACATATACCGAGGTCAGGAACAATGGAGAAAAGGAATGGTGACTCCAGATTCAATCATATCAACCAGCTCTTGATTCAGCAACTGCTGGATTACAATAAATCGATGCAAAATGTAAACAGCCCACTTCCCAGGACCGACACCCCCCCAGGCACAACATTAGTTTAGTCCCTTGCATATTCCACAGAAAACACAATTCACTCACCAAAGCGTGCCACACACCTCTCATCTTCTTTCGCTTGCCATCATCACATTTGCCATAAATAGTGCACAATGCCGGAATATTCTGTGCTCATAAACCATTATGTCTAAACGTGTATTCCCCTCCCTTTTCCTACCCCAAAGCATTAATTTTGGGAAATCAGTCCAATTAGAAGAATAGTAAAAGAGAAAGATAGACAATTTTTTTTTTTTTTTTAAAGTACAGGAACAAGGCTTTAAAACTGGTAACATTAACTATCCAAAGGCAGACGGGAGTTAATCTAATTTACGTGGGAAAGGGGAGGTGTTCCGGGAGGGGTACCATCTCCCACTAACTCATTTTTCCCCAGCTTCCGCTCGCTCCTCCTGCAATCTTAACCCCCCCCACCCCCCCCACGCCTAGGGGTCACCTACCTATTACTTTCCGATTACCTCGTCTTCACAACTTCAACAGTTACTCTGCACTATGGCCCTCAGCTCTTCATCTACATTTCCTCAGGGAAGTTGGACGACTTGTACCTACCTGTCAGCCAAGAAGTAAGGATGCGCCGTTTGCCACACCAGTGGCCGGAACTTCATCACAGAGATAAATCGGCCCAGGTTACGAATCTCCTGTTTCTGATATTCCCCGTGGACCATTCCGGACAGGTAAAAGAGCTTTGCACCCTGGAATCCAGAAGATAATGCTGAGGTTTGCTTTAACTGATAAGAGTACAGCCACTGACATTCATCAGAAGTTGTGGTGCAGTGCCTCACCAACAGCAACATTATAAACAACCTGACTTTTCACCAACAATACAAAGCACACCCACAAGCACATTTTGCACAGTGCGAACTGTTAGGTGATGGGCTCTTCCACTGAAAAGTATTTGGTGCACTGCTTGTGGGAGTTGATCTTTTACACACAGTCTCAGGGTGCCTGAATAAACAAAACTCTCCCTCAAATATCAGAAATAATGCAGAGGTTTGGTGACAAAGGCAGCACTGTAATACCAGACGAGAAAGGCCAGGCCCAGGGTTACACACTGCCTCGGACTCTATCTGTCCGCCGCTAGTTACAGAACTTACTGATGTAAAGGGTGGTGGAGGCAGACTCAATCGTGGCTTTCAAAAGGGAGTTGGATAAGTACCTGAAGGACAAAAGTTTGCAGGGCTACGGGGAAAGGGCGGGGGAGTGGGACTAGCTGAAGTGCTCTTGCAGAGAGCCGGCACAGGCTCGACGGGCCGAATGGCCTTCTTCCGTGCTGTAACCATTCTATGATTCTAAGAAAGAGCCAGTTTGTAATTATTTTTAAACAAAACAGTGAATTTATTTACAAGTCCGTCTCACTTGCGAACACCTAAAACTCGAAGAGTTCAAGTACCCTTTAAGGAAGTGGACCATGTATTTCTACCTTTAGCATCTGAAGATTTTTTTTAATTTACAGTGTCTACAGCACAGAAACAGACCATTCAGCCCGACTGGTCAATGCTCCACACGAGCCTCCTCCCACTCCAAATACCTCTTCCCACCCTGTCCCCGTATCCCTATATTTCTTTCTCCCACATGTATGCATCAAGCCTCTCTTAAATGCATCAATGTTTCAACCACTCCAAGGTGTCAGACGTGGCTCAGTTGGTAGCACTCTCTCACCTCCGAGTCAGAAGGTTGTGGGTTCAAGTCCCACTCCAGAGACTTGAGCACATAATCCAGGCTGACACTTCAGTGCGGTACTGCACAGTTGGAGGTGCCGTCTTTCAGATGAGACGTTAAACCGAAGCCCCGTCTGTCCTCTCAGGTGAATGTAAAAGATCCCACGGCATTAGTCGAAGAGCAGCAGGTGAGTTCTCCCTGGTGTCCTGTCCAGTATTTATCCCTCAACCAACATCACTAAAACAGATTATCTGGTCATAAATATAAGATATTACTAATAAATCCAATAGGGAATTCAGGAGAAACCTCTTTAACCAGAGAGTGGTGAGAACGTGGAACTCGCTACCATATAAGTAGTAGTTGAGGCGAATAGTATAGATGCATTTACGGGGAAGCTAGATAAACACACGAGGGAGAAAGGAATAGAAGATTATGCTGATAGGGTTAGATGAAATAGGGTGGGAGGAGGCTCGTGTAGAGCATTAACACCCATAGACGAGTTGGGCCGAATGGCCTGTTTCTGTGCTGTACATTCTATGTAATTATCTCATTGCTGTTTGTGGGAGCTTGCTGTGCACAAATTAGCTGCCGCGTTTCCTACATTACACCAGTGATTACACTTCAAAAGTACTTCATCGGCTGAGATGCGTTTTGGGACATCCAGAGGTTGCGAAAGGCGCTATATAAATGGAAGTTCTTTAATGTGTCGGCGAGTTCCACACTCGCTGTGTAAGAAGCCTCAATCCTCACTATTTTACTAACACAAATGAAATCTAACACAAGCTCCATCGTGGCTCAGTGGGTTAATGTGTTATCTGTTGGGAGACTATACCCTACAGGCCAGAAGGACCCAAGTTTGATCCCAGTTTGCGCTGAGTCAGTTGATCTGATTTGAGATCGATAGGTTTTTGGACTCTAGGGGAATCAAGGGATATGGACATTGGGCGGGAAAGTGGAGTTGATGTCGAAGATCAGCCATGATCTTATTGAATGGTGGAGCAGGCTCGAGGGGCCCTATGGCCTACTCCTGCTCCTATTTCTTATGGGGCATAAGATGAGGTGCACAAATTAGCCTGGGCACCTGTGAGCTACAGTGGAGGGAGGGAAAGTCAGCACAGGTCCCTGCTAACTGCTATACAATAACCTGTGCTGGAAAGCCTTTGTAGTGATGACATCCAAAGTCAATTAGTCTGCCAATGCTCACTGGGCTCAAACTCAAGGAATGACCATTTGGCCCAAGTACTGGAGATTGTCAGTACCTGTGGAACCTTCAGTATAGGACAACACTGAAAAAATCCCCAATCAGTAACAAACAAAATTAGTTTGTGGATGATGGGCTTCCACCAATCAAAACACCCCGAGTGCTCCGACAATGGGAAGTAAAGGGGAGACACTAGCACCAGAGCAAATTCACCCTCTATTTTAATTTCAGATGCTTCCCAATAAACTCACTCACCCATTAATACTCATAGGTGCCAACGATGCCTCCTTCACCACTACTGTCCGGAAAGCAGCAAGTTCTGACTCCAGGAAGCTCCAATCCATTGCTCCCACTTTCCAAAAGCAACTAGCAACCCTCCACATCATTACCGAAGTGGCATTCAAGTGTGTGCCTGGACAGTGACGATCAGTGGACTATTCAACTCGAGAGGTATCACAGCAAAGATTGATCCTGTCCTCAACTCAAACACTTCTAGCGGGGGCACTCGGCAGCGAGCACGAGTTGGGGTTGCACCCCTATTGATTTCCACCCCCGTTCCCAAATCTAGCCAATGCCCTTGAGACAAATTGAACTAACTTGATCACAGCCGTGGCTGAGATTAGCTAATCCATCACTGAGCGTGGATCAAACTCAGGACCTTCCTGATGCCCATGGGCCAGTACCACATTACAGGATGCATTCACTTCCGAGGGTTACATCAGCTCTCTGACCCCCCCCCCCCCCCTCCCCTTGCTAGCTCATACCTGGTAGACCTCGGTCCAGAACCGGTGCTTCAGATTTTTCTTGGTCTTCCTCAGCTGCTTGTTGTTTTTGAAGGTGTCAAGGTGGGTGAGGACCCCCATGATCTTGGGAAAACCATGAACTTGACAGATGTTCAGGAACTCGAATGTCTCCATCTCAAAGCCAAAGCTGGCATCGGTCAGCATTAGAACCTGAAGGAGAGAGGCTCACTTAGTCCACACTGGCTGGACACAGAATGTACGAGAAAAGCCTTTCGTTCGACCCTCTGTGCGGCTCATTGATGCGATGCCACAAAACAAAATATTTGCCCGATTGTTATGCTTTCGTGAATTTGTGCTCATTGAGGTGAGGAATCTCAATAACTTTTCACCGCCACCAGCGTCCATTCAAATACTCACATCAGTGATAGCAGGGTTTGATACAGCAAACTGCTTCCTTCAGACTCTCCCAACGTCAGGAAAACATCCCACCATACCAGAAGAACATTGCTATTGTCCACATCCACAACCTGCCTGGCCCATCTGAGTGAATGTACCCAAACTGCTGTCGACTTGTCTTTCCTCATTACAGACCCTTCCAGCTGGCAGACTTTCATATCAGCTACACCACATTTAAAATTGGCTCTCAAAGGTAAAAAGTGAGAAGTCGCACAACACCAGGTTATAGTCCAACAGCTTTATTTGAAATCACAAGCTTTCGGAGCGCTGCTCCTTCGTCAGGTGAAGTGAAGAGATGCATATAGGCACAGCATATATAGTCAGAGAACACTGCCAGATGATTATAGTTAATCTTTCTAACTGCCCTTTATCACACCTCGGCAGAGAGATAATCACAGCAATCAAAGGTGTGCATGGTGTGAAAGCTTGTGATTTCAAATAAAGCTGTTGGACTATAACCTGGTGTTGTGCAACTTCTCACATTTGTCCACCCCAGTCCACATCAAAGGTAAAAAGGGCAGTGCGTTAACCCACTGTTCTACTCAATCCCTTAAGTAGGCTTATAGTCATCCTTTATTTAACAAAATAAGCAAGACGGGCTTAAGTGAAATCCTATCTTACACCCTCCGTAAACTTCAGCTCATTCAAAGCTCTGCTGCCCGTGTCCGAACTCCCAAGCCCCGTTCATCCATCACCCCTGCGCTCGCTGACCTACAGCAAATGTAACCCCACTATTGAAGAAAGGAGGGAGATAGAAAACAGGGAACTACAGACCAGTTAGCCTGACATCAGTAGTAGGGAAAATGCTAGAATCTATTGTTAAGGACGTGGCAAAAGGGTACTTAGAACATAATAATAGGATTGGGCAGAGTCAACACGGATTTATGAAAGGGAAATCGTGTTTGACAAATCTGTTAGAGTTTTTTGAGGTTGTAACTAGCAGAATAGATAAGGAGGAACCAGTGGATGTGGTGTATTTGGATTTTCAGAAGGCATTCGATAAGGTGCCACACAAGAGGTTATTAAACAAAATTAGGGCTCATGGGATTGGGGGTAATATACTAGCATGGATTGAGGATTGGTTAACGGACAGAAAACAGAGAGTAGGAATAAACGGGTCATTTTCGGGTTGGCTGTCTGTAACTAGTGGGGTACCACAAGGATCAGTGCTTGGGCCTCAGCTATTCACGATCTATATCAATGATTTGGATGAGGAGACCAAGTGTAATATATCCAAGTTTGCTGATGACACAAAGCTGGGTGGGAATGTAAGTTGTGAGGAGGATGCAAAGAGGCTTCAAGGGGATATAGACAGGTTAAGTGAGTGGGGCAAGAACATGGCAAATGGAATATAATGTGGAGAAATGTGAAGTTATCCACTTCGGTGGGAAAAATAGAAAAGCAGAGTATTTTTTAAATGGTGAGAGATTGGGAAATGTTGGTGTTCAGAGGGACCTGGGTGTCCTTGTACACGAATCACTGAAAGTGAACATGTAGGTACAGCAAGCAATTAGGAAAGCAAATGGTATGTTGGCCTTTATTACAAGAGGATTAGAGTATAAAAGTAAAGACGTCTTACTGCAATTATACAGGGCCCTGATGATACCACACCTGGAATATTGTGTATAGTTTTGGTCTCCTTACCTAAGGAAGGATTTACTTGCCATAGAGGGAGTGCAACGAAGGGTCACCAGACTGGTTCCTGGGATGGGAGGATTGCCCTATGAGGAGAGATTGAGTAAACTAGGCCTATATTCTCTAGTATTTAGAAGAATGAGAGGTGATCTCATTGAAACATACAAAATTCTTACAGGGCTTGACAGGGTAGATGCAGGGAGGATGTTTCCCCTGGCTGGGGAGTCTAGAACCAGGGGTCACAGTCTCAGAATAAGGGGTCGGCCATTTAGGACTGAGATGAAGAGAAATTGGAACTCTCTACCCCAGCGGGCTGTGGAGGCTCAGTCGTTGAGTATATTCAAGACAGAGATCAACAAATTTTTGGATATTAAGGGAATCAAGGGAGATGGGGATAGAGCAGGTAAGTGGAGTTGAGGTAGACGATCAGCCATGATCTTATTGAATGGCAGAGCAGGCGCGAGGGGCCAAATGGCCGACTCCTGCTCCTATTTCTTATGTTCTTATACTGGCTCCCAGTCCGGCAACACCTTGAATTTAAAATTCTCGTCCTTGTGCTCAAATCCCTCCATGGCCTCGCTCCTCCCGATCACTATAACCTTCTCCAGTCCTACAACCCTCCGAGATCTCTGCGCTCCTCCAATTCTGGCTTCTTGCGCATCCCCGATTTTCATCACTTCACATTGGTGGTCATGCCTTCAACCGTCTAGGGCCTAAACTCTGGAATTCCCTCTCAAGATGCGCCTTAAAACCTACCTCTTTAACAAAGCTTTTGGTCACCCTTCCCAATATCTCTTCATGTGGCTCTGTGTCAAAAAGTTTTTGATAACACTCCTGTGAAGGGTATTGGGACGTTTTACGACGTTAAAGGTGCTATATAAATGCAAGTTGTTGTCTATGCCATTTGGCAGCATGACTCAACCAGCCAAGTAATGTTTTAACAAAAGGCAAACACATTTTTTTTTTTAAAAATTCAACAAAAATGCAAGTGGTTCCTCACCAGATCGGCCACTTTGGCCAAGTCGATCATGGAGTTCAGATCGTTCCCACATTCGATGATGGAGAGACGCCGCTTTTTGCCTAATGGAAACCAAAGCATGTGATTACTCACAGACTGTAAAGACTATGCAAAGGAAGACCAGTGAGGTGGTGAAAACAAGTCCAGATTCCACATGGAGACGCTAAGGAAGATAAATCTATTCAATTTGGAGAGCGTGTTTTGGGATCATTTAAAGTTTTTTTAAATAATAGAATGGATTGACGATATGAGTACAGGGACTGATGCATCAGCAAACGTTCTTTCACCTCTTGGACCCAGGATGAAGGTGTCCTCTGTCTGCTGGCTGTAATGATCTCAATTGAAATCAGTCTCAACCCAGCTGATAGGAATACACAGATTGCAGCACAGAAACAGGCCATTTGGCCCAACCAGTCCCTGTCGGCGTTTAACCCCCACACGAGCAAATAGTCCGAACCAAATTCACCCGCCCTGTTCCAAAATCCCATCACCCACCTGTCCAATCTAAGCTTGAATGTTGACACCGTTTCCGCCTCAACCACTAACCATGGGAGTGAATGCCACAGCCTCACAGCTCACTGTGTGAAGTCTCTCCTGCCCTCTGTTCCAAATCGCCAACATTTAATCTTGGATCTAGACCCTCAACTATTGGAAACAGTCTGCTTCTGTCTAGCCTATCCCATCCTTTCATAATTATAAACACTTGTATCATTTCCCCCTCCCTAACCTGCATTGTTCTAACAACACAAGTCCCAAATTTCCAGGTCTTTCCTCGTACCAGGCAGCACTTACTGAATTTGCATTGTACCCCTCTCTAAAGCCTAATATCCTTCGTTGAGTGTGGAGCCCAATACTGCGCACGGTCTGAAGGTTTTGTACAGGTTCCCAGGGTGCATGGGCCAACACTAATTGATAAATGACACTAAATTGACAACACTTACAGGACACACAATGGAAGGTATGGATATGGAAAATGTTGCACTATAGTGCAGTAGAGCTGCTCTGAGGCACATTCTCTGGGCAGAACACAGACACTAAAAAGGCAGCAAGAGAGATTCCGCCCTGGTCTGTAGGACAGGGTGCCAAGGAGTTAAGTCTAAATCAAGCACTGCGTCCCACCAAAGTGGATTCATTTTCCAGTGATCACAGATCATTAAGTTGTACCATTTGATCCCAACTGTTGCCTTGTGTTTCACCGTACTCTGGCATAGAGTGCTTGTTTTGGGAGTCTCGTATCGGGCATGCGGACGATGTGACCTGTCCACCGGAGCTGATCGAGCGTGGTCAAAGCTTCGATGCTGGGGACGTTGGCCTGAGCGAGAACACTGACGTTAGTGCGCCTATCCTGCCAATGGATTTGCAGGATCTTGCGGAGGCAGCGTTGGTGGTACCTCTCCAGTGCTTTGAGGTACCTGCTGTACATGGTCCATGTGTCTGAGGCATACAGCAGGGCGGGTATCACTGCTGCTCTGTAGACCATGAGCTTAGTGCTGGGTTTGAGGTCCTGGTCTTCAAACACTCTCTTCCTCAGGCGACCGAAGGCTGCACTGGCACACTGAAGGTGGTGTTGGACTTCGTCATCGACGTCTGCCCAAAACAAGCGTTCTACTCGGAGCTCCGACATGGCAAGAGAGCCCCAGGTGGGCAGAAGAAACGCTTCAAGGACACCCTCAAAGCCTCCTTGAAAAAGTGCAACATCCCCACCTGACACCTGGGAATCCCTGGCCCAAGACCGCACAAAGTGGAGGAGAAGCATCCGGGAAGGCGCTGAACACCTCGAGTCTCTTTGCCAGGAGCAAGCGGAAGCCAAGCGCAGGCAGCGCACGTCAACCCAAGCACCCCACCCACCCGCCCCTTCAACCACCGTCTGCCCCACCTGTGACAGAGACTGTAGGTCCCGCATTGGACTCATCAGTCACCTGAGAACTCATTTTTAATGTGGAAGCAAGTCATCCTCGGTTCCGAGGGACTGCCTAAGAAGACGACGACTCTGGCATAAAGCGGCTTAAAACCAAGCCTAGTTTAATCTATGATGCGGAGATGCCGGTGTTGGACTGGGGTGGACAAAAGTGAGAAGTCGCACAACACCAGGTTATAGTCCAACAACTTTATTTGAAATCACAAGCTTTCGGAGCGCTGCTCCTTCGTCAGGTGAAGTGAAGAAATACATATGGGCACAGCATATATAGTCAGAGAACAATGCCAGACGACTACAGTTAATCTTTCTAACTGCCCTTTATCACACTTCGGCAGAGAGACAATCTAGTGATAACTTGGGCCGCCGTCACAGAGATGACGAAAGACTTGTGATGTGAAGCAGACATCCGTGTCTTTCACAAGGGATTTCACTGTTACACCCTTGGGTCTCGCTACCAGAGCAGTAGATTTAGGATAGAGCGAGTCAACTCCCACAAAGCTCAGATGCCTCACTGACTTACAGCAGCAACTGATGCCACAGAGCCGGGATGGTGCCTGTGGCCAAGGTTACCCTCCCACCTCTCCCCTCGGTTCAATAGGAGCTCCCCACCCACCTCTCCCCTCGGTTCAATAGGAGCTCCCCTCCCACCTCATGAGGGTAATCTGTGTGTGGAGGCGGGAGACATCGGTAGGGTTCTTAATGAATACTTTGCGTCTGTTTTCACAAAGGAGAGGGGCGAAGCAAACTCAGGGGGGGGAAGAGTGTGAAAATTAGATGAAATAAACATAGTGAGAGAGGAAGTATTAAGGGGTTTAGCAGCTTTAAAAGTGGATAAATCCCCAGGCCCGGATGAAATGTATCCCAGACGGTTAAGCGAAGCAAAAGAGGAAATAGCAGAGGCCCTGACCATCATTTTCCAATCCTCTCTGGCTTCAGGTATGGTGCCAGAGGACTGCTAATGTGGTACCCTTGTTTAAAAAGGGAGAAAAGAGTAGACCGAGTAATTACAGGCCAGTCAGCCTAACCTCGGTGGTGTGAAAATTATTGGAAAGAATTCTGAAGGACAGGATAAATCTTCATTTAGAAAGACACGGATTAATCAAGGATAGTCAGCACGGATTTGTTAAGGGAAGGTCGAGTCTGACAAACTTGATTGAATTTTTTGAGGAGGTAACAAGGAGGGTAGATGAGGGTAGTGCGTTTGATGTAGTGTATATGGACTTTAGCAAGGCTTTTGATAAGGTTCCACATGGCAGACTGGTCACGAAGTTAAAAGCCCATGGGATCCAGGGCAAAGTGTCAAGTTGGATTCAAAACTGGCTCGGAGGCAGGAAGCAGAGGGTAATGGTTGATGGGTGTTTTTGTGACTGGAATGCTGTTTCCAGTGGGGTTCTGCAGGGCTCAGTACTAGGTCCCTTGCTTTTTGTGGTATATATCAACGATCTTGACTTGAATATAGGAGGTATGATTAAGAAGTTTGCAGACGATACTAAAATCTGCTGTGTGGTTGATACTGAAGAAGGAAGCTGTAGACTGCAGGAAGATATCAATAAATTGGTCAGGTGGGCAGAACAGCGGCAAATGGAATTCAATCTGGAGAAGTGTGAGGTAATGCATTTGGGGAGGGCTAACAAGGAAAGGGAATACACATTAAATGGTAGGACACGGAGTAGTGTAGAGGAACAAAGGGACCTTGGAGTGCATGTCCACAGATCCCTGAAGGTAGCAGGCCAGGTAGATAAGGTGGTTAAGAAGGCATACAGAATGCTTGCCTTTATTAGCCGTGGCATAGAATACAAGAGCAGGGGGGGTTATGCTTCAACTGTAGAAAACACTAGTTAGGCCTCAGCTAGAGTACTGTGTGCAGTTCTGCTCACCACATTACAGGAAAGATGTGATTGTACTAGAGAGGGTACAGAGGAGATTTACAAGGATGTTGCCGGGAGTAGAGAATCTTAGCTATGAGGAAAGACTGGACAGGCTGGGTCTGTTTTCCTTGGAACAGAGGAGGCTGAGGGGGAGACCTTACTGAGGTGTATAAAATTATGAGGGGCCTAGATAAAGTGGATAGAAAGGACCTATTTCCCTTAGCAGAGGGGTCAAAAACCAGGGGGCACAGATTTAAAGTAATTGGTGGAAGGTTTAGAGGGGATTTGAGGGGAAATATCTTCGCCCAGAGGGTTGTGGGGGTCTGGAACTCACTGCCTGAAAGGGTGGTAGAGGCAGGAACCCTAACCACATTTAAAAAGTACTTGGATGTGCACTTGGGATGCTGTAACCTGAAGGGCTATGGGCCAAGAGCTGGGAAGTGGGATTAGGCTGGATAGCTCTTTGTTGGCCGGCGCGGACATGATGGGCCGAAATGGCCTCCTTCCGTGCTGTAACTTTCTATGATTCTCTGAATTCTCCCCATGGTTCTATAGGAGCTCCCTTACCTATTCAGACAGTGAAGCACCGTGGGAATTTCTTTTGCATTGAAGGTACTATATCAATAAAGTTGTTCTGTAAACACTGTAATTGGATCACTCAGCATCTTCAAATCACTTCTTTAAGTAATACTTACATTTATAGACTTACCTGCAATTATAGTGACTGGACCCCTGATATCGGTTAGTTTTTGCTTGGTGAAGTTTCGAATAAGGCACCGAATCAAAGTGCTCTTTCCCACTTGCGGGGGTCCTACCACAACAACTACAATAGGTGGGGGCTCCAATGGTGTCCGGTCAACCATGGGAATATGGTGCTTTTTAGTTTTCAAATCCTGGGCCCTGTTTATGATAGTATTAAATAAAATTGTTAACTGTAATCACACATGATTCCTCTTCCCATTCTACAGCTTCTCTCAGGAACAGGAGTAGGCCATTTACCACTCGAGTCTGTTCCACCATTCAATCAGATCATGGCTGATCTGTATCTCAACTCCATCTACCCATCTTGGTTCTGTAGCCCTTATCCAACAACAATCTATCAAGCTCAGTTTTGACATTTTCAATTGACCCCCAGCCTCAACAGCTTTTTGGGGAGAGTGTTCCAGATTTCCACTACATTTTGTGCCTCCTGATATCACCCCTGAACGGCCTGGCTCTAATTTTAAGGTTATCCCCCCCTTGTTCTGGGCTTCCCCCCCAGAGGAAATAGTTTCTATCTACCCTATCAAATCCTTTAATCATCTTAAACACCTCAATTGATCGTCCCTTAATCTTCTATACTCAAGGGAATACAAGCCCAGTCTGTGCAACCTGTCCTCATAATTTAACCCTTTTAGCCCTGGTATCATTCTGGTGAATCTGCGCTGCACCCGTTCCAAGGGTTTAAACTGAAATGGCAGGGGGTTGGGAACCTGTGCAGGGAGACAGAGGAAAGGGAAGCAAGGATAGAAACAGAAGACAGGAAGGAGAAAAGCAAAAGTGGAAGGCAGAGAAATCAAGGGTGTAAATCAAACATGGCCACAGTAAACAATAATTCTAAATGGTCTAAGAGTGTTAAAAAAAACAAGCCTGAAGGCTCTGTGTCTTAATGCGAGGAGCATTTGTAATAAGATGGATGAATTAGCTGCGCAAATAGATGTAAACGGATATGATATAATTGGGATTACGGAGACATGGCTCCAGGGTGACCAAGGCTGGGAATTCAACATCCAGGGGTATTCAATATTCAGGAAGGACAGGCAAAAAGGAAAAGGAGGTAGGGTAGCATTGCTGGTTAAAGAGGAGATTAACACAATAGTAAGGAAGGATATTAGCTCTGATGATGTGGAATCTGTATGGGTAGAGCTGAGAAATACCAAGGGGCAGAAAACGTTAATGGGAGTTGTATACAGACCCCCAAACAGTAATGCTGAGGTTGGGGATGGCATTAAATGGAAAATTAGAGATGCGTGCAATAAGGGCACCGCAGTTATCATGGGTGACTTTAATCTACATATAGATTGGGCTAACCAAATTAGTAACAATACTGTGGTGGAGGAATTCCTAGAGTGTATACGGGATGGTTTCCTGGACCAATATGTCGAGGAACCAACTAGAGATCAGGCCATCTTAGACTGGGTATTATGTAATGAGAAAGGATTAATTAGCAATCTTGTTGTGCGAGGCCCCTTGGGGAGGAGCGATCATAATATGATAGAATTCTTCATTAAGATGGAAAGTGAAGTAGTTGACTCAGAGACTAGGGTCCTGAATTTAAATAAAGGAAACTACGATGGTATGAGGCGCGAGTTGGCTAGGATGGATTGGGGAACGTTACTTAAAGGGTTGACGGTGGATAGGCAATGGCAAACATTTAAAGATCGCATGGATGAACTACAGAATTTGTTCATCCGTTTGGCATAAAAATAAAACAAAAAAGGTGACTCAACCGTGGCTAACAAGGGAAATTAGGGATAGCATAAGATCCAAGGAGAGGACATATAAATTGGCCAGAAAAAGCAGCAAACCTGAGGATTGGGAGCAGTTTAGGATTCAGCAAAGGAGGACAAAGGGATTAATTAAGAGGGGGGAAATAGAGTATGAGAGTGAGCTTGCAGGGAACATAAAAACTGACTGTAAAAGCTTCTATAGATATGTGAAGAGAAAAAGATTGGTGAAGTCAAGCTTAGGTCCCTTGCAGTCAGAATCAGGAGAATTTATAATGGGGAACAAAAAAATGGCAGACCAATTAAACACATACTTTGGCTCTGTCTTCACAAAGGAGGACACAAATAACCTCCCAGAGATGTCGGGGAACATAGGGTCTAATGAGGGAGGAACTGAATGAAATCAGTATTTGTAGGGAAATGGTGTTAGGGAAATTGACGGGATTGAAGGCCGATAAATCCCCAGGGCCTGATAATCTACATCCTAGGGTACTTAAGGAAGTGGCCCTAGAAATAGTAGATGCATTGCTGGTCATCTTCCAAAATTCTATAGGCTCTGGAACAGTTCCCATGGATTGGAGGGTAGCTAAATGTAACCCCACTATTTAAAAAAGGTGGTAGAGAGAAAACGGGGCATTATAGACCGGTAAGCCTGACATCGGTAGTGGGCAAAATGCTAGAGTCCATTATAAAAGATGTAATAGCAGAGTATTTGGAAAATAGTGACAAGATCGAACAAAGTCAACATGGATTTACAAAAGGTAAATCATGCTTGACTAATCTACTGGAATTTTTTGAGGATGTAACTGGTAGAATAGATAAGGGAGAACCAGTGGATGTGGTGTATTTGGACTTTCAGAAGGCTTTCGATAAGATCCCACATAAGAGATTAGCGTGCAAAGTTAAGGCACATGGGATTGGGGGTAAGGTACTGACTTGGATAGAAAACTGGTTGGCAGACAGGAAGCAAAGAGTTGGAATAAACGGGTTTTTTTCCCGAGTGGCAGGCAGTGACTAGTGGGGTACCGCACGGATCGGTGCTAGGACCCCAGTTATTCACAATATATATTAATGATCTGGACGAGGGAACTAGATGGAATATCTCCAAGTTTGCAGACGACACAAAGCTGGGTGGGCGTGTGTGCTGTGAGGAGGATGCAGAGAAACTCCAGTATGATTTGGACAGGTTGGGTGATTGGGCAGATGCATGGCAGATGCAGTATAATGTGGATAAATCCGAGGTTATCCACTTCGGTGGCAAAAACAGGAAGGCAGCTTATTATCTGAACAGCAATAGATTGGGAAAAGGGGAAGTGCAACGAGACCTGGGTGTCCTTGTGCACCAGTCGCTGAAGGTAAGTATGCAGGTGCAGCAGGCGGTTAAGAAGGCAAATGGTATGTTGGCCTTCATAGCGAGAGGATTCGACTACAGGAGCAAGGATGTCTTGCTGCAGTTGTACAGGGCCTTGGTGAGACCACACCTTGAGTATTGTGTGCCGTTTTGGTCACCTTATCTGAGGAAGGATGTTCTTGCCATGGAGGGAGAGCAGCAAAGATTCACCAGACTGATACCTGGGATGCAGGAATGACGTATGAAGAGATTACATAGAAACATAGAAGATAGGAGCAGGAGTAGGCCATTCGGCCCCTCGAGCCTGCTCCGCCATTCGATGAGATCATGGCTGATCATCTAAACTCAGTACCCTGTACCTGCCTTCTCCCCATATCCCTTGATACCTTTAGCTTTAAGAAATATATCTAACTCATCCTTGAATATATTTAATGACTTCGCCTGAACTACCTTCTGTGGTAGAGAATTCCACAGGTTCACCACTCTCTGGGTGAAGAAATTCTTCCTCATTTCTGTCCTAAATGGTTTACCCGTTATCCGTAGATTATGACCCCTGGTTCTGGACTCTCCGACCATCGGGAACATTCTTCCTGCATCTAGTTTGTCCAGACCTGTCAGAATTTTATATGTTTCGATGAGATCCCCTCTCATTCTTCTATACTCCAGTGAGTATAGCCCAATCGACCCAATCTCTCCTCATATGTCATTCCTGCCATCCCAGGTATCAGCCTTGTGAATCTTCGCTGAATTCCTTCCATGGCAAGAACATCCTTCCTCAGATAAGGCGACCAAAACTGCACACAGTACTCAAGGTGTGGTCTCACCAAGGCCCTGTACAACTGTAGCAGGACATCCCTGTTCCTATACTCAAACCCTTTCGCTATGAAGGCCAACATACCATTTGCCTTCTTCACCGCCTGCTGCACCTGCATGCTTACTTTCAGCGACTGGTGCACAAGGACACCCAGGTCTCGTTGCACTTCCCCTTCTCCCAATCTATTGCCATTCAGATAATAGTCTGCCTTTCTGTTTTTGACACCAAAGTGGATAACCTCGCACTTATCCACGTTATATTGCATCTGCCACGCTTCTGCCCACTCACCCAACCTGTCCAGATCACCCTGGAGTTTCTCGCTATCCTCCTCGCTGCACACACTCCCACCCAGCTTTGTGTCATCTGCAAACTTGGAGATATTACATTTAATTCCCTTATCTAGATCATTAATGTATATTGTGAATAGCTGGGGTCCAAGGACCGATCCCTGCGGTACCCCACTAGTCACTGCTTGCCACTTGGAAAAAGACCCATTAATTCCTACTCTCTGCTTTCTGTCCGCCAACCAGTTCTCTATCCAAGTCAATACCTTGCCCCCAATCCCATGTGCCTTAACTTTACCCGCTAATCTCTTATGCGGGACCTTATCGAAAGCCTTTTGAAAGTCCAAATACACCACATCTACTGGTTCTCCCTTATCTATTTTCCCAGTTACATCCTCAAAAAATTCCAGTAGATTAGTCAAGCACGATTTACCTTTTGTAAATCCATGTTGACTTTGTCCGATCCTGTCAGTTTTTCAAATGCTCAGCTATTACATCCTTTATAATGGACTCTAGCATTTTCCCCACTACCGATGTCAGGCTGTAATTCCCCGCTTTCTCTCTACCACCCTTTTTGAATAGTGGGGTAACATTAGCTACCCTCCAATCCATGGGTACAGTTCCAGATTCCATCGAATGTTGGAAGATGATCAGCAATGCATCTACTATTTCTAGGGCCACTTCCTTAAGTACCCTAGGATGTAGATTGGGTCGATTGGGCTTGTATTCGCTAGAGTTTGGAAGAATGAGAGGGGATCTCATTGAAACTTATAAAATTCTAACAGGACTAGACAGACTAGATGCAGGAAGGATGTTCCCGATGGCGGGGGAGTCCAGAACCAGCGGTCACAGTCTAAAGATAAGGGGTAAGCCATTTAGGACTGAGATGAGGAGGAATTTCTTCACCCAGAGAGTGGTGAACCTGTGGAATTCTCTACCACAGAAGACAGTTGAGTCCAATTCATTAAATATATTCAAGGAGGAGTTAGATATATTTCTTCAGGCTAAGGGGATCAAGGGATATGGGGAGAAAGCAGGGAGAGGGTACTGAATTTGGATGATCAGCCATGATCGCATTGAATGGCGGAGCAGGCTCGAGGGGCCAAATGGCCTACTCCTATCTTCTATGTTTCTATCCTTCCTGAGGTGCGGTGCCCAGAAACTTCAGGTGGGGTCTAACCAGAGCTTTATATAACTGTAACATACCTTCCACCTCTTGATATTCCAGCCGCCTTGAGATAAAGGCCAACATTCCATTAGCTTTTTAATTATATTTTATACCTGTCCACTAGCTTTTAGTGATTTCTGTACTTGGACCCCTGAATCTGTCTGCTCCTCCACAGTTCCCAGCTTCGCGCCATTTAGAAAATACTCTGATCTATCTTTCTTAGGTTTAAAGTGGATGACCTCACACTTCCCCACATTGAACCTGTGCCACCTATCTTGGCGTCATCAGCAAATTTGGATATACAGCTATTCCTTCATCTAAATCATTTATAAATATAGTGAAACGCTGAGCCCCCAGTACAGATCCCTGGGGGATACCACTAGTCACATCCTGTCAATGAGTACATACCCATTATCCCGACTCTCTGGCTCCTATCTCCTAACCAATTCCATACCCATGTCAAAAGGTTGCCTCCAATTTCCATGCACTTTCATTTTTGTTAAGTCTCTTATGTAGAACCTTATCGAATGCCTTCTGGAAGTGCATATAAATAATATGGAATCATAGAATAGCACAGGAGGCCATTCGAAGAGCAATTCAGTTCGTCCCACTGCCTCGCTCTTTCCCCATAGGCCTGCAATTTTTTTTCCTTCAAGTATTTATCCAATTCCCTTTTAAGAACACTACTGACTCTGTATCCACCGCCCTATCAGGCAGTGCTTTCCAAATCCTAACCACTCGTTGCGTAAAAAAGTTTTTCCTCATGTCACCTCTGGTTCTTTTGCCAATCACCTTAAATCTGTGCCCTCGCGTTATTGACCCTTCAGCCATTGGAAACAGTTTATCTTTATTTACTCTATCTAAATCCTTCATGATTTTCAACACTTCTATCAAATCTCCTCTTAGCCATCTCTGCTCCAAGGAGAACAACCCCAGCTTCTCCAGTCTATCCACATAACTGTAATCCCTCATCCCTGGAACCATTCTAGTAAATCTCCTCTGTACCCTCTCCAAAGCCTTCACATCCTTCCTAAAGTGCGGTACCTAGAATTGGACACAATACTCCAGCTGGGGCCTAACCAGTGTTTCATAAAGGTTTAGCATAACTTCCTGGCTTTTGTACTCTATGTCTGTATTTATAAAGCCCACGATCCCATATACTTCATTAACTGCTTTGTTAACCTGTCCTCCCACCTTCAAAAAATTGTGCACAAGAACCCCCAGGTCTCTGTTCTTGCACCCCCTTTAAAATTGTACCATTTAGTGTGTATTGTCTCTCCTCATTCTTCCTACCAAAATGCATCGCCTCATACTTTTCTGTGTTGAATTTCATCTGCCATGTGTCTGCCCATTCCAACAGCCTGTCTATGTCTTCTTAAAGTCTATCACTATCTTTCTCACTGTTAACTACACTTCCAAGTTTTGTGTGATAGACACTCCCTTATCTAACACATTAGTTACACCTTCAAAAATTTAACTAGGTTCGTTAGACATGACTTGCCCGTTACAAATCCATGTTGGCTCGCTCTGATCAGCTCATACTTGTCCAAATGCTCAGTCACTCTGTCCCTAATAGCAGATTCTAGTAACTTCCCTGCAACAGATGCTAGACTAAAAGGTCTACAATTTCCTAGTTTATCTCTATCCTTCTTCAATAGTAGAGTGACATTGGTAATCTTCCAAACCAAGGGGACAATTCCTGAACTGAGAGTTTTGGAAGATCTGCAATTTCCTCACCCACTTCTTTTAATACCCTGGGGTGGTAACCATCAGGTCCTGGAGACTTACCTATCTTTAGTCTCATTATTTTCACCATTACCATCTTTTTACTTGTATTTAATTTATTAAGTTCCTCCCTTTGATTTAGTTTCGAAGTGTCAGCCGCGACTCAGTAGGTAGCACTCTCACCTCTGAAGCTTTAATCCCACACTTGCTTAACATTCACTTATTTCCAAATACATACTAAAGATAAGAAAAAATAATTATAAAATGTTTTTGGATCTACATGAGGAGGAGCTTATAGAAATAGTATATCTGAATTCCATGGCTGAGCCAGATTTGTTTATCCACACTCCACGATTGCGGTTAAATGTATGTCTGCTAATACTGTGTAGCTGATTACTCCACAATAGACATTGTACTTGGAGTATATGCTGAAAGATGATAAATTATACTTCCAAAAGACTTCCGACTACAAATATTGGATAGCTCTTTTCCTCGGGCTGTGGGGGAGGGGGTGGAGGAGTAGAATAAGGAACAATGTCCACGTGGCACTAAAAGCTCCCTTGACCTTGCTCAATGCCCTTTAAACTCAAAGCCACAGAACATTGGCTACTCTACCATTTTGGTAATTTTGTACCATTCGGCATCATGGCCTGTCTGACTAATAATTTGTGCCTATTGTGGATCTGTGGCCATGAAAGCTGGAGTTGAGACTGCCCAGACGCATTTGTTTAGAAATGACAGCCAGCCCGCTTGTGGGTTATATAGATGCCATGCTTCATACTCTGAGGATATTGCTGGAAGATCAAGAAAGTTCAGCTGAGGTTCACTGCTGAATATTTCTGTCAGCTGTGGCTCAGTGGGTAACACTCTCACCTCTGAGTCAGAAGGTTGTGGGTTCAAGTCCCACTCCAGGGACTTGAGTGCAAAAATCTAGGCTGACACTCCAGTGCAGTACTGAGGGAGTGCTGCACTGTCGGAGGTGCCGTGGAAAGAATTCTGAAGGACAGGATAAATCTTCATTTAGAAAGACACGGATTAATCAAGGATAGTCAGCACGGATTTGTTAAGGGAAAGTCGCGTCTGACAAACTTGATTGAATTTTTTGAGGAGGTAACAAGGAGGGTAGATGAGGGTAGTGCATTTGATGTAGTGTATATGGACTTTAGCAAGGCTTTTGATAAGGTTCCACATGGCAGACTGGTCACGAAGTTAAAAGCCCATGGGATCCAGGGCAAAGTGTCAAGTTGGATTCAAAACTGGCTCGGAGACAGGAAGCAGAGGGTAATGGTTAATAGGCGTTTTTGTGACTGGAAGGCTGTTTCCAGTGGGGTTCCGCAGGGCTCAGTACTAGGTCCCTTGCTTTTTGTGGTATATATCAATGATCTAGACTTGAATATAGGGGGTATGATTAAGAAGTTTGCAGATGATACTAAAATCGGCTGTGTGGTAAATTTGTACCATTCGGCATCATGGCCTGTCTGACTAATAATTTGTGCCTATTGTGGATCTGTGGCCATGAAAGCTGGAGTTGAGACTGCCCAGATGCATTTGTTTAGAATACAAGAGCAGGGGGTTTATACTTCAACTGTATAAAACACTAGTTAGGCCTCAGCTACAGTACTGCGTGCAGTTCTGGTCACCACATTACAGGAAAGATGTGATTGTACTAGAGAGGGTACAGAGGAGATTTACAAGGATGTTGCCGGGAGTAGAGAATCTTAGGTATGAGGATAGACTGGGTAGACTGGGTCTGTTTTCCTTGGAACAGAGGAGGCTGAGGGGAGACCTTATTGAGGTGTATAAAATTATGAGGGGCCTAGATAAATCGGATAGAAAGGACCTATTTCCCTTAGCAGAGGGGTCAAAAACCAGGGGGCACATATCTAAAGTAATTGGTGGAAGGTTTAGAGGGGATTTGAGGGGAAATTTCTTCACCCAGAGGGTTGTGGGGGTCTGGAACTCACTGCCTGAAAGGGTGGTAGAGGCAGGAACCCTAACCACATTTAAAAAGTACTTGGATGTGCACTTGGGATGCTGTAACCTGCAGGGCTACGGACCAAGAGCTGGGAAGTGGGATTAGGCTAGATAGCTCTTGGTTGGCCGGCACGGACACGATGGGCCGAAATGGCCTCCTTCCGTGCTGTAACTTTCTATGATTATCTGGTCATTATCGCATTGCTGTTTGTGGGAGCTTGCTGTGAGCAAATTGGCTGCCATGTTTCCTACATTACAACAGTGACTACACTTCAAAAAAAAAGGTCCTTCATTGGCTGTAAAGCGCTTTGGGACGCCCACAGGTTGTAAAAGGAGCTGTAGAAATGGAAGACTTTCTTTCTTTGAGTTTTTTATTGTATTTATCCTCATCCTCTATTGTGAAGACTGATACAAAGCAACTATTTAGCAAGTCTGCCATTTCTTGATTTTCAATTACATTGTTCCCAATCTACAGATCAATTAATGTACAGGGTTCCTCTGCAATGTTCACTCTAAGCTGCGTGTGTGGCCGCACAGTAATCTGCACGGTCCCGCGCAGGCCGCTCACAAGCTTTTACACTGGAAAAGCACATGTACAGAAAATTAAAGGGACAGGCCACGCAGAACAAAGCGCTTGCAGGGAACATTGTTCCTCTCCCCAATCTGCAGGTCGATTACTGTAAGGGCTCCTCTCCCCAATCTACAGGTCGATTACTGTAAGGACTCCTCTCTGCAATCAACAGGTCAATTATTGTAAGGGCTCCTCTCTCCAATCTACAGGTTGATTAGAGTCATAGTCATAGAGTTATACAGCACGGATAGAGGCCCTTCGGCCCATCGTGTCCACGCCGGCCATCAAGCCCTGTCTAATCTAATCCCATATTCCAGCATTTGGTCCGTAGCCTTGTATGCTATGGCATTTCAAGTGCTCATCCAAATGCTTCTTGAATGTTGTGAGGGTTCCTGCCTCCACAACCCTTTCAGGCAGTGAGTTCCAGACTCCAACCACCCTCTGGGTGAAAAAGTTCTTTCTCAAATCCCTTCTAAACCTCCCACCCTTTACCTTGAATCTATGCCCCCTTGTTATAGACCCCTCTACTAAGGGAAAAAGCTCCTTAGTATCCATCCTATCTATGCCCCTCATAATTTTGTACACCTCAATCATGTCCTCCCTCAGCCTCCTCTGCTCCAAGGAAAACAAACCCAATCTGCCCAGTCTCTCTTCATAGCCGAAGCACTCCAGCCCGGGTAACATTCTGGTGAATCTCCTCTGCACCCTCTCCAAAGCTATCACATCCTTCCTGTAGTGTGGCGACCAGAACTGCACACAGTATTCCAGATGTGGCCTAACCAGTGTTTTATACAGCTCCATCATAACCTCCTTGCTCTTATATTCTATGCCTCGGCTAATGAATGTAAGTATCCCATATGCCTTTTTTACCACCTTATCCACCTGTTCCGCCGCCTTCAGGGATCTGTGTACTTGCACACCAAGATCCCTCTGACCCTCCGTCTTGCCTAGGGTCTTACCATTCATTGTGTATTCCCTTGCCTTGTTAGTCCCTCCAAAGTGCATCACCTCGCACTTTTCCGGATTAAATTCCATTTGCCACTGTTCCGCCCATCTGACCAACCCATCTATATCGTCCTGCAGACTGAGGCTACCCTCCTCGCTATTTACCACCCTACCAATTTTTGTATCATCCGCGAACTTACTGATCATACCTTTTACATTCATATCCAAGTCGTTAATGTAGACCACAAACAGCAAGGGACCCAGCACCGATCCCTGTGGTACCCCACTGGCCACAGGCTTCCAGTCACAAAAACAACCTTCGACCATCACCCTCTGCCTTCTGCCACTGAGCCAGTTTTGTATCCAATGTGCCAAGGCACCCTGGATTCCATGGGCTCTTACCTTCTTGACCAGTCTCCTGTGCGGGACTTTATCGAAGGCCTTACTGAAATCCATGTATACCACATCCACTGCATTACCCTCATCCCTCAAAAAAGTCAATCAAATTAGTCAGACATGATCTTCCCTTGACAAAGCCATGTTGGCTAACCCTGATTAATCCTTGCCTCTCCAAGTGGAGACTGATTTTGTCCCTCAGAATTTTTTCCAATAATTTTCCTACCACTGATGTTAGGCTCACTGGCCTGTAGTTCCCCGGTTTTTCCCTACTCCCTTTCTTGAATAATGGTACTACATTAGCGGTTCTCCAGTCCTCTGGCACATCCCCTGTGGCCAGAGAGGTTCTGAATATATGTGTTAGAGCCCCCGTAATCTCCTCCTTTGCCTCACACAGCAGCCTGGGATACATTTCGTCCGGACCTGGGGATTTATCCATTTTTAGACCTGCTAAAACCGCCAATACCTCCTCCCTCTCGATGTTAAAATGTTCGAGTATATCACAGTCCCCCTGCCCTAATTTTATGTCTGCATCGTCCTTCTCCATAGTGAAAACAGATGCAAAAAATTCATTTAGAACCCCACCTACATCTTCCGGCTCCACACACAGATTGCCACTTTTGTCCCTAATGGGCCCTATTTTTTCCCTAGTTATCCTCTTACCCTTAATATACTTATAAAACATCTTAGGATTTTCCTTTATTTTGCTCGCCAGTGTTATTTCATGGCCCCTCTTTGACCTCCTAATTTCTTTTTTAAGTATCCCCCTGCACTTTTTGTACTCCTCTAGTGCTTCCTCCGTCTTTAGCATTTTGTATCTGCCAAAAGCCCTCCTTTTTTTCCTGATCCATTCTCGTATATCCCCTGACATCCAAGGTTCCCTGCGGTTTTTGGAACCACCCTTGACCTTTACGGGAACATGCTGCCATTGTATGATCTCAATCTCCCTTCTGAAAGAATCCCATTGCTCCGATGCGGATTTTCCTACAAGCAGCTGATCCCAGTCCCTTTTGGCCAGATCCTGCCTTATCCTATTAAAATCGGCCTTCCCCCAATTTAGAACCTTTATTTCCGGCCCATCCCTGTCCTTTTCCATGACCACCTTAAATCTCACCGTATTATGGTCACTGTCACCAAAGTGCTCACCTACTAGCACTTCTTCCACTTGGCCGGCCACATCCCCTAGAATTAGGTCCAGTACCGCCCCCTCTCTTGTAGGACTTTCTACATGCTGGCTCAAAAAGCTCGCCTGGATGCACTTTAAGAATTTTGAACCCTCTAAGCCTTTCACACTCTGACTATCCCAGTTAATATTGGGGAAGTTGAAATCCCCCATTATTATTACCCTATTATTTGCACATTTCTCTGAGATTTGCCTACATATCTGTTCCTCTATCTCCCCGACTGTTCGGGGGCCTATAGTACGCTCCCAGCGAAGTGCTTGCCCCCTTTTTGTTTTTAAGCTCCACCCATATAGCCTCAATGGAGGAACCTGCTAATATATCATCCCTCCTTATGGCAGTAATTGATTCCTTAATTAATATTGCGACACCCCCTCCTCTTATACCTCCCCCTCTGTCTCGCCTGAAGATTCTGTACCCCGGAATATTGAGCTGCCAGTCTTGCCCCTCCCTCAACCATGTCTCCATGATAGCAACAATATCATACTCCCATGTGTTTATCAACACCTTCAGTTCACCTTCGCTAGACTCCTTGCATTAAAATAGATGCCTTCCAGCCTTGCTCTTACATGTTTGCCCTGTCTTCCAAGCTGACTTGTTTTTTTCTCTATAGTTGACTGTACATCACCCCCTATTGTAGCTCCACTCTGTATCCCATCTGTAAGGACTCCTCTCCCCAATCTACAGGTCGATTACTGTAAGGACTCCTCTCCCCAATCTACAGGTCGATTACTGTAAGGACTCCTCTCCCCAATCTTCAGGTCGATTACTGTAAGGGCTCCACTCCCCAATCTACAGGTCGATTACTGTAAGGACTCCTCTCCCCAATCTACAGGTCGATTATTGTAAGGACTCCTCTCCCCAATCTACAGGTCGATTACTGTAAGGACTCCTCTCCCCAATCTACAGGTCGATTATTGTAAGGACTCCTCTCCCCAATCTACAGGTCGATTACTGTAAGGGCTCCTCTCTCCAATCTACAGGTCGATTACTGTAAGGGCTCCAGTCCCCAATCTACAGGTCGATTACTGTAAGGGCTCCACTCCCCAATCTACAGGTCGATTACTGTAAGGGCTCCAGTCCCCAATCTACAGGTCGATTACTGTAAGGGCTCCACTCCCCAATCTACAGGTCGATTACTGTAAGGACTCCTCTCCGCAATCTACAGGTCGATTACTGTAAGGACTCCTCTCCCCAATCTACAGGTCGATTATTGTAAGGACTCCTCTCTCCAATCTACAGGTCGATTACTGTAAGGACTCCTCTCCCCAATCTACAGGTCATGTGGAGGGTAAACACCAAAATGGACTGACTGGGCTGAACAATCTGTTTCAATGTTATAATTTTATATATAGATATGTCCCGTTTATAGAGTAAATAAGGAGAAACTGTTTCCACTGGCAGAAGTGTCAGTAACCAGAGGGCACAGATTAAAGGTCATTGGCAAAAGAGCCAGAGGCGAGATGAGGATTTCTTTACGCAGCAAGTTACGATCGGGAACGCGCTGCCTGAAAGGGCGGTGGAAGCAGATTCAACAGTAACTTTCAAAAGGGAATTGGATAAATACTTGAAGGGGAGAAATTTGCAGGGCTGTGGGGAAAGAGCAGGGAGGAGTGGGACTAATTGGAGAGCTCGTTCAAAGAGCCGGCACAGGCACGATGGGCCGAATGGCCTCCTTCTGTGCTGTAAGATTCTATGATTCTAAGTTTATCTTCCTGTTAATGTTTGTATCTCTTTCCCCCCCCCCCCCCCCATGTCTCTCACTCTTTTAGTTCTTGGGGAGTCAGAAGGTTGTGGGTTCAGTGCCTTGAGCACATAATCTGGGCTAACACTTCAGAGCAGCATTGATGGAGTGTTGCCTTGTCAGAGACGCCATCTTTCGGAGGAGACACTTAACAGTGACCCCATCTGCCTCTTCAGGTGGATTCAGAGTAGAAGGGAATTCTCCCAGTGTCCTGGCCAACATTCATCCCTCAACACCGTCAAAACAGATGAATTGGTTATTGCTGATTGCTGTGCGCACAATGGCTGCCATATTTGTCAATAAAACAGTGACTTTACTTCAAAAGTAATTGGCGATGAAGTGCCTCAAGCCACTTGGAGGATGTGAAAAGTACTATATAAATGTCAAGTCTTTCTTGTTTCCGGTCCTTCTGCTTGTCTGTGCTTTTCTGCTTTACTTTCGAGTAGGAGTTAGTGTTGTGTGGTACAGCAGGAGCTGTTCAAGGCCTGTAGTCCAGCAGCTCTTTGCCAAACCCCCACCCATCCCTATTACGTGCACACACTGACCCTGGTCTTACTGCATCCCCTGATGTTTCAGCCTCCCACCTTATCAGAGGGGCACAAGTAGCAATGATCCACTATCATCCTCTGTTTGCTGCGCTGCCAAACCTCCCTCCCTTACCAGCAGAGCCAACCTCGAGCCTCCCTCCGTCACCAGCAGAGCCAACCTCAAACCTCCCCCTCACCAGCAGAGCCAACCCTGAGCCTCCCTCCCTCACCAGCAGAGCCAACCCTGAGCCTCCCTCCCTCACCAGCAGAGCCAACCCTGAGCCTCCCTCCGTCACCAGTAGAGCCAACCTCGAGCCTCCCTCCGTCACCAGCAGAGCCAACCCTGAGCCTCCCTCCCTCACCAGCAGAGCCAACCTCGAGCCTCCCTCCGTCACCAGCAGAGCCAACCTCGAACCTCCCCCTCACCAGCAGAGCCAACCTCGAAACTCCCTCCGTCACCAGCAGAGCCAACCTCGAACCTCCCTCCCTCACCAGCAGAGCCAACCTCGAACCTCCCTCCGTCACCAGCAGAGCCAACCTCGAACCTCCCTCCGTCACCAGCAGAGCCAACCTCGAACCTCCCTCCCTCACCAGCAGAGCCAACCGAGCCTCCCTCCCTCACCAGCAGAGCCAACCTCGAACCTCCCTCCCTCACCAGCAGAGCCAACCGAGTCTCCCTCCGTCACCAGCAGAGCCAACCTCGAAACTCCCTCCGTCACCAGCAGAGCCAACCTCGAACCTCCCTCCCTCACCAGCAGAGCCAACCTCGAACCTCCCTCCGTCACCAGCAGAGCCAACCTCGAACCTCCCTCCCTCACCAGCAGAGCCAACCTCGAACCTCCCTCCGTCACCAGCAGAGCCAACCTCGAACCTCCCTCCGTCACCAGCAGAGCCAACCTCGAACCTCCCTCCCTCACCAGCAGAGCCAACCTCGAACCTCCCTCCGTCACCAGCAGAGCCAACCTCGAACCTCCCTCCCTCACCAGCAGAGCCAACCCTGAGCCTCCCTCCCTCACCAGCAGAGCCAACCCTGAGCCCCCCTCCCTCACCAGCAGAGCCAACCGAGCCTCCCTCCCTCACCAGCAGAGCCAACCCTGAGCCTCCCTCCCTCACCAGCAGAGCCAACCTCGAGCCTCCCTCCGTCACCAGCAGAGCCAACCTCGAGCCTCCCTCCCTCACCAGCAGAGCCAACCTCGAGCCTCCCTCCGTCACCAGCAGAGCCAACCCGGAGCCTCCCTCCCTCACCAGCAGAGCTAACCCGGAGCCTCCCTCCCTCACCAGCAGAGCCAACCCTGAGCCTCCCTCCCTCACCAGCAGAGCCAACCCTGAGCCTCCCTCCCTCACCAGCAGAGCCAACCCGGAGCCTCCCTCCCTCACCAGCAGAGCCAACCCTGAGCCTCCCTCCCTCACCAGCAGAGCCAACCCTGAGCCTCCCTCCGTCACCAGCAGAGCCAACCTCGAGCCTCCCTCCCTCACCAGCAGAGCCAACCCTGAGCCTCCCTCCCTCACCAGCAGAGCCAACCCTGAGCCTCCCTCCCTCACCAGCAGAGCCAACCTCGAAACTCCCTCCGTCACCAGCAGAGCCAACCTCGAACCTCCCCCTCACCAGCAGAGCCAACCGAGCCTCCCTCCCTCACCAGCAGACCCATCCTCGAACCTCCCTCCGTCACCAGCAGAGCCAACCTCGAGCCTCCCTCCCTCACCAGCAGAGCCAACCTCGAGCCTCCCTCCCTCACCAACAGAGCCAACCCTGAGCCTCCCTCCCTCACCAGCAGAGCCAACCCTGAGCCTCCCTCCGTCACCAGCAGAGCCAAGCTTTCCAGCTGCTGGGTGACTGTGTGCTGACCTGTGAAAGGTTTTGGCCATGCGGACCGCGGACTGGACGGTGAAGGCCTTGGGATTTCTCTGCCGCGGATCCTCCTCATCACCGAGCCCGAGGCTCGTGAGCCGGCGCTGCTTCTTCCTCTGCGCCTTGGGCCCACTGTGCCGCTGGCGATGCTGCTTCTTCCCATCCTCCATGGTGCTCCTGTCCCTGAAACAGAAAGAAATCACATCATCAGCTGCAGCCGTTTTCTCTCTCTCTCTCCAGTCTCTCTCTCCCC
>CM059446.1:28641533-28756231 GCA_030390025.1 Squalus acanthias | reverse complement strand
CCCCCCTCCTCTTCTCTCCCTCCCCCCTCCTCTTCTCTCCCTCCCCCCTCCTCTTCTCTCCCTCCCCCCTCCTCTCCTCTCCCTCCCCCCTCCTCTCCTCTCTCCTTCCCCCCCACTCTCCTCTCCACCCCCCTCTCCTCTCCAAGGCCTTGACATTCTTCCTAAAGTGCTGAGCCCAGAATTGGACACAATACTCCAGCTGAGGCCTAACCAGTGATTTTTCAAGGCTCACCATAACTTCCTTGCTTTTGTACTCTATGCTGTATTAATGAAGCCAAGGATCCCGTTAACATATTTTAACAGCCTGATCATCTTGTCCTGCCACCCTTAAATATTTGTGTATGTGAACCCCCCCCTTAAAATTTTACCATTTAGTTTATATTGCCTCTCCTCAAAATGTATCACATCACACTTCTGTGCATTAAGTTCCATCTGCCATGTGTCTGCCCATTTCACCATTCTATCTGTGTCCTCCTGATGTCTGTTACTATCCTCCTCATTGTTTACTACATTTCCAAGCTGTGTGTCATCTGCAAACTTTGAAATGATGCCCTGTATACCCAAGTCCAGGTCATTTAATCCCTGGGGAACACCACTGTACACCTCCCTCCAGTCTGTCACTGCCCCTTTAATCCCACGGGCTTCAATTTTGCTAACAAGTTTATTATGTGGCACTTCTGAAAGCCCATCAACCGCACTACCTGGAGGAGGGGGGGGAGCGGGAGGAACCACATAATAGACTTGTTAACAACATTGAAGCCCGTGGGATTAAAGGGGCAGTGACAGCATGGTTTCCAAATTAGCTGAGACAGAAAGCAGAGAGTCGTAGCGAATGGTTGCTTTTCAGACTGGAGGGAAGTGTACAGTGTGCATTATTTCATTCTGTTAGACACTATTTGCCTTTAACAAATCTGTGCTGGCTGTCATTTATTGACCAATGTTCTTCCAAGGGACAATTAATGTCCCAGATTATGGTCTCGAGAAGTTTTCCCACCACAGAGGTTTGGCTGACTAGTCTGTAGTTACTGTGTTTAGCTCTGTCCTCTTTTTCTTTTTGAACAAGGGTGTAATATTTGCAATCCTCATTATTTATTTGTATCCTATCCAATTTCTCTACCGTCTTCTCCTTTACTGTGACATTGGCAACGTCCTCTTCTTTAGTGAAGACAGATACAAAGTACTCAGTATTTTGTACCTCAGCCATGCCCTCTGCCTCCACAAGAAGATTTTCTTATTGGTCCCAAATCGGCACCACTCTTCCTTTGAATACCCTTTTACTATTTATATGTTTATAAAATACTTTTGAATTCCCTTTTATGTTGCCCGCTAATCTGTTCTCATACTCTCTCTCTTTGCCCCTCTTATTTCCTTTTTCAGTTCTCCTCTACACTTTCTGTATTCTGCTTGATTCTCTACTGTATTATCTTGACATTTATCACAAGCCTCCTTTTCCTGTTTCATTTTATTCCCAATTTCTTTTGTCATCCTGGAAGCTCTAGCTTTGGATGCCCTTCCTTTCCCCCTCATGGGAAATGTGTCTACTCTGTACCTGAACCATTTCCTGCTTGACAGCCTCCCATTGCTCAATTACTGTTTGACCTGATAATCTTTGTTTCCACTCCGCCTGGGCCAGATCCCCCTTCATCTCCCTGAAATGACCCCTGTGACCGTGAAGGACTTGTGGAATGAGCTGGGTCCTGGGTTGGTGACTGATCTGGTCTATGGTGTGAATGGTGGGTCCTTTCTCTTGGGTTGCTGACGGATGCTTTGTCTCTGAACACAGGGAATGTTTAACTCCGCACTGGAAGTTGCTAAATTTGAGAATGCGTCGATCCGAAGTGTGAGCGGGGTTCGTGGTCAGCTGAAGAAAGCGCTTCGCACCCCAGAGGGTGCATTCCGAGCCACCTTTGAAGACAAGTTGCTAATGAGTGGTGAGTGATGTGTCTTTAAATGTAATAGTTAAGCAAAAGGTCTCAAAATGTGAGACAACTGAGCCCACTGAATGCTGTTTGTTAAATACTTGTATCCCTGTTCTTTAACAACAGACATTTTTTGTTTTATTCCCCATGAATTTTGTGCCCGTTGAGGTGAGGGGCGTTGGTGCTGAGCAGTTGGACCCCTTTCTGTTTCAGGCACAAGTTCAGCATCAAGCATTCTCTGGTCTGGCAGAGGTAATCTCCCTCTACTTTGCCCAACTACAAGCTTCAGCCCAACTTCGAGCGCCCGTGCTGCACCCTTGCTGCAACCGTGCCACCTAATCTCACCAGCCATCCTGTGACTTTATTGAATGTGATTGGCATTTGAATATCTGCTAGAAATTGGGTTGGGGCCTGCTGGGGCTTTGCCAGTGACAACATTGGAACAAATGCAAGACTTTGCCTTTTGTTGGTGTTGTGTCCCGCCCCTTCCCCGGGTAGCAGCAGGCTGTGGGGAATCGGCATCGGCATTGAACCTGTGTGTCCCACCATCTGTGGCACCAACAGCTCGAGCTTGAAGCAGCTGTCACAGAAAACCCTTCACTTTCATCGATTTGGAGACCGACTTCAGTCAGCCAGTAATCCTGTTGCAACGTGTTGGCCAGTATAAAGCTAAACTGCTTGTTTTGTTGTTTTTCAGATATTGTTTTCATGAGAACATGGTACCCGGTTTCGGTGCCAAAGTTGTATAATCCAGTCACGTCATTGCTTAGGCCAAGTGCTGAGAGGGAGACCTGGACTGGAATGAGGACTGTTGGACAACTCAAACACAACTTGGGCATTAAGATAAAACCAAACAAGGATTCCTTGTACAAGGTAATGTCAGAAGCTGGGTTTATACATTACTAATGTTAGCAGTACAGCGGGAATGGATAGGCTGCTGCAGCAGAACGAGTTCTAAGCTGCCCTGGAATTACTCTGTCCTCGGACATTAAAGAACCAGCTTTACCACCAGAAGTTAGAGGCATAGATAGTTCCCTGAGGATAGCAGGTTAGGACTGGGCTAATGCCAAGTGTTGAACAGCACGTAGAGAATCCTGGGGCGAGGTACCAGAGGGCTGCAGCACGTGTGAGGCTGGTCCCCCGCACCAATCAGGGCTCGTGACACTGCTCCCCAGCACCAATCGGGGCCCGTAACACTGCTCCTCAGCACCAATCAGGGCCCGTGACACTGCTCCTCAGGGCCCGTGACACTGCTCCTCAGCATCAATCAGGGCCCGTGACACTGTGCCTCAGCACCAATCGGGGCCCGTGACACTGCTCCTCCGGGCTCGTGACACTGCTCCCCAGCACCAGTCGGGGCCCGTGACGCTGCTCCCCCGCACCAATCGGGGCCCGTGACACTGCTGCTCAGGGCTCGTGACACTGCTCCCCCGCACCAATCGGGGCCCGTGACGCTGCTCCCCCGCACCAATCGGGGCCCGTGACACTGCTCCTCAGGGCTCGTGACACTGCTCCACCGCACCAATCAGGGCCCGTGACGCTGCTCCCCCGCACCAATCAGGGCCCGTGACACTGCTCCCCAGCACCAATCAGGGCCCGTGACACTGCTCCTCAGCACCAATCGGGGCCCGTGACACTGCTCCTCAGGGCTCGTGACACTGCTCCCCAGCACCAGTCGGGGCCCGTGACGCTGCTCCCCCGCACCAATCAGGGCCCGTGACACTGCTCCCCAGCACCAATCAGGGCCCGTGACACTGCTCCTCAGCACCAATCGGGGCCCGTGACACTGCTCCTCCGGGCTCGTGACACTGCTCCCCAGCACCAATCGGGGCCCGTGACGCTGCTCCCCAGCACCAATCGGGGCCCGTGACATAGAAACATAGAAGATAGGAGCAGGAGTAGGCCATTCGGCCCCTCGAGCCTGCTCCGCCATTTAATGAGATCATGGCTGATCATCTAAATTCAGTACCCTGTCCCTGCTTTCTCCCCATATCCCTTGATCCCCTTAGCCTTAAGAAATATATCTAACTCCTTCTTGAATATATTTAATGAATTGGACTCAACTGTCTTCTGTGGTAGAGAATTCCACAGGTTCACCACTCTCTGGGTGAAGATATTCCTCTTCATTTCTGTCCTAAATGGCTTACCCCTTATCTTTAGACTGTAACCCCTGGTTCTGGACTCCCCCGCCATCGGGAACATCCTTCCTGCATCTAGTCTGTCTAGTCCTGTTAGAATTTTATAAGTTTCAATAATATCCCCTCTCATTCTTCTAAGCTCTAGCGAATACAAGCCCAAACGACCCAATCTCTCTTCATACGTCATTCCTGCCATCCCAGGTATCAGTCTGGTGAATCTTTGCTGCACTCCCTCCATGGCAAGAACATCCTTCCTCAGATAAGGCGACCAAAACTGCACACAATACTCAAGGTGTGGTCTCACCAAGGCCCTGTACAACTGCAGCAAGACATCCTTGCTCCTGTACTCGAATCCTCTCGCTATGAAGGCCAACATACCATTTGCCTTCTTAACCGCCTGCTGCACCTGCATGCTTACCTTCAGCGACTGGTGCACAAGGACACCCAGGTCTCGTTGCACTTCCCCTTTTCCCAATCTATTGCCGTTCAGATAATCTGCCTTCCTGTTTTTGCCACCAAAGTGGATAACCTCGTATTTATCCACATTATACTGCATCTGCCATGCATCTGCCCAATCACCCAACCTGTCCAAATCATACTGGAGTTTCTCGGCATCCTCCTCACGGCACACACACCCACCCAGCTTTGTGTCGTCTGCAAACTTGGATATATTACATCTAGTTCCCTCGTCTAGATCATTAATATATATTGTGAATAACTGGGGTCCAAGGACCGATCCCTGCGGTACCCCACTAGTTACTGCCTGCCACTCGGAAAAAAACCCGTTTATTCCTTTCTTTGCTTCCTGTCTGCCAACCAGTTCTCTATCCAAATCAGTACCTTATCCCCAATCCCATGTGCTTTAACTTTGCACGCTAATCTCTTATGCGGGACCTTATCGAAAGCCTTCTGAAAGTCCAAATACACCACATCCACTGGTTCTCCCTTATCTATTCTACCAGTTTTCAAAAAATTCCAGTAGATTAGTCAGGCACCTTTTGTAAATCCATGTTGACTTTGTCCAATCCTGTCACTGTTTTCCAAGTGCTCTGCTATTACATCTTTTATAATGCACTCTAGCATTTTCCCCATGACCGATGTCAGGCTATAATTCCCCGTTTTCTCTCTACCACCTTTTTTGAACAGTGGGGTAACATTAGCTACCCTCCAATCCATGGGAACTGTTCCAGAGTCTATCGAATTTTGGAAGATGACCAGCAATGCATCTACTATTTCTAGGGCCACTTCCTTAAGTACCCTAGGATGTAGATTATCAGGCCCTGGGGATTTATCGGCCTTCAATCCCGTCAATTTCCCTAACACCATTTCCCTACAAATACTGATTTCATTCAGTTCCTCCCTCTCATTAGATCCTCCCCAGCACCAATCGGGGCCCGTGACACTGCTCCCCAGCACCAATCGGGGCCCGTGACACTGCTCCCCAGCACCAATCGGGGCCCGTGACACTGCTCCCCAGCACCAATCGGGGCCCGTGACGCTGCTCCCCAGCACCAATCGGGGCCCGTGACGCTGCTCCCCAGCACCAATCGGGGCCCGTGACGCTGCTCCCCAGCACCAATCGGGGCCCGTGACGCTGCTCCCCAGCACCAATCGGGGCCCGTGACGCTGCTCCCCAGCACCAATCGGGGCCCGTGACGCTGCTCCCCAGCACCAATCGGGGCCCGTGACACTGCTCCCCAGCACCAATCGGGGCCCGTGACACTGCTCCCCAGCACCAGGTCAGTGCCCTCAGGAGAGGAGTGGAGAAGATTGGGTGCGGGCTGCCTGGCGAGCTGGAACAATATCGCAGGTTGAGGGTGGCATTATCTGAAGTCTGATATTTGTTAGTCTTGGAACAAGCTCTATTATTTACTACAAAATCAAGGAGGTTATATTAAACCTTTACAAATCACTGGTTAGGCTCCAGCTGGAGTATTCTGTCCAATTCTGGGCATCACACTTTAGGAAGGATGTCAAGGGCTTGGAGAGGGTGCAGAGGAGATTGACCAGAATGGTCCCAGGGACTTCAGTTATGTGGAGAGACTGGAGAAGCTGGGGTTGTTCTCCTTGGAGCAGAGAAGCTTTCGGGAGATTTAATAGAGGTGTTCAAAATCATGAAGGATTTTGATACAGTAAATAAGGAGAAACTGTTTCCAGTGGTAGGAGGGACGATAACCAGAGGACACAGATTTAAGGTAATTGGCAAAAGCACCAGAGACAAGATGACGATTTTTTTTTACACCGAGTTGTTATGATCTGGAATGAGCTGCCTGAAAGAGTGGAGGATGCAGATTCAATAATAACTTTCAGAAGGGAATACTTGAAGGAGAAAAAATTGCTGGGCTATGGGGAAAGGGGAGCGATGTGGGACCAATTGGAGAGCTCTTTCAAAGAGCCGAAACAGGCCCGATGGGCCGAACGGCCTCCTTCTGTGCTGTATGATTCTATGATTTATTTCAAGCCTCTGGCTTAGAATCCAGTTGCCAATTTTAAAGAATCAGTAATTCAAGCACCAGGTCACTGATAGTGGAACATCTTTACCCTGCCCAGGCCATAGTGCAAGATGTTTGTGTCCCCCCAGTAATTAATTTTATTACTGGTTCAGATCCTGTGACCCTAAGGTGATTGGTTGACATGTGTTGTGCTGTATTTGCCTTGTTTCTAATTGTTTGCGTTTCCCTGCAGCCCATCGAGAGAAAGGTGAAGCATTTCAACCCCATCTACATCCCCAAGATGCTGCAGAGAGCCCTGCCCTTTAAGAACAAGCCCAAAAATCAAGAGAAACTGGCCAGTGCGCCGCGGGCTAAGCAGCGGGTCGCCGTTATAAAAAGTACACACGAGAGAAAGGTAATGGCGCTAAAGCAGAAGAAATTCACTCCACCAGTTTCAGGGGCAGTGGGTGACATCAGTGCACCAAGAGCCTGATTTTCACCCGTCCCTTGCTGCTGTCCAATCAGGTGCCGGATCCTACAGTCTTGTAGGATTCCTCCTCTGGAGATGATTTCTATGATCCGTATTTTAGTGTCTCAAGGATTCGATATCCTCCGTCTGATTGTTTTCCTGCAGCACAGCAGTACATTTCAGCAGCCACAATTTGAAATGACCCATCTTGGTAGCAGCATATTCTAATAATCAGTGAATAACAGTCTGTTTGGCCTTGGCTCACCTGGGGGGTAAGTCTCAAGGACACAACTACTGTAAATTTACACGTCACGCTTCACACTCGCCTGTTCATTTGCACAGACTCTCTGCACATTGTAAAGTACTGAAGCAGGTGAGGTGTTAGCTGCTAGCCAATGTTCGTGGGGAGCTGAGCTCCTTTAAGATGTTAAAGCTGGTGCTGGGCTCACTGATCGCAGCTGCAATTGGAGCGTTCGAATCAGTCTTCATGCTCTGTGCTGGGGAGGACAAACATCAGACAGAGTTCCAGCTGTTGGTCACTGCTCAGTGACCTCTGCTATCAAAGTGTGCATGTCTAGGTTCAGATGTCATTCTGTCCCCTCCTTATGGTCATAGAACCAAGTCAGAGTGACCAGGTGAGATTGAAGAGAGATTCGAGCAGTATCAGTCACTCACAGCTTCACCTCCTGCCTCTGTTCAGCAGACTGCCAGTGGAGTTTGAGAGTGAGCAAGTTATTCGATTGTACCCTGTCCACGGGAAGGGGCTTCAACAATATATCCATATAGAACTCAGAACTCTAAGCAGTTTGGTGATCAAGGAACAAAAGGTGAATCTTGCTCCATGACTGCCTACATCATCAGAGTGTGTGAGGAATTCCCCAAATACCCTGTGCTGAGGCCCCCTCGATTCCCAGTGGACCAAATGGCTAATTGATTAAAACAAACATAATTGACAACTGAATATTACCCAATTGCCTCAAATATGACATCTCTTCACTTCACCTGACGAAGGAGCAGCAGCTCCGAAAGCTTGTGATTTCAAATAAAACTGTTGGACCATAACCTGGTGTTGTGCGATTTCTCACATTTGTCAAATATGACTGAACAGGTTGGAAATCCAACCACTAAACAGTTGACAAAACTAACCAATAAAGTCGCACAGTCCCTTTTGAAAATGCTTGAGCCACCGTTTTGGTTTCTCTGAGCTAATGGTATATAGCTTAAAATTAGTCAAAGAAGTGACTAAACCAAGCTATACATTGATGTCAGAAATGGCAGGAATAGCTTTTCCCTGCAGAGGCCTGTCTCCTTCCAGTGCATTACGCTTTGTGTGTTTAAAAAAAACAATGTTTTGTCCTCAGATCTCAGCCCTGCTCTCTGCTCTGAGCACAGTCAACGCGTACAAAGTACAGAAACAACACAGAAAAGAACACCAACAGCACAAAGAGTTCCTCACACAGAAAGACAAACAGCAAGAGGATAAGATTAAGAGGCAAAAAGAAGCGCGCAAGAAAATCTATCGTGTGCTGGGTCAGAAGGAGAAGCGCAAAATGAAATCCAGCCTAAAGGGACCTGAAGAAGCCTGAAGCCTCGCCTTGTCACGTGCAGAGGAAGTTGCCTACAGAGAGCTGAAACTGCAAAATGTTCTCTGTATTAACAGCAGGGGCCATTGGTCACATTTGTAAAACTTCTAACTTGCATCTTTCTGGGACTGTAGCTTACTTTACGAGGTAACTGTAAACAACTTGGTTTTGGTGAAGATTTGGATCCATAGAGGCTAAAGTGACGTGTGACAAATGACACACAATGCAGAGTTAAATACTCCGTCTCTGTGATGTACGGTGTATTTATGAAAACAGTAAAATTCCTCTTTATGTACTGCATGGCTAATGATTTCTTTTCCGGTTCCTATCTTAAACATGGCTTGTGGAATTGGTGCCTGACAGGACTGAGGACTGGAGTTGTAGGGACACTGGGTTTCCTGAAGGGTCGCACAACACCAGGTTATAGTCCAACAGTTTTATTTGAAATCACAAGCTTTCGGAGCTATCGATCGCCCCTTCCTCAGGTGAACTACTTCACCTGAGGAAGGGGCGATTGATAGCTCCGAAAGCTTGTGATTTCAAATAAAACTGTTGGACTATAACCTGGTGTTGTGCGACCTCTCAATTTTGTCCACCCCAGTCCAACACCGGCATCTCCGCATCATTTCCTGAAGGGGGCAGTAGGAAAATGCACCACAAAAGATCTCCATGAAGTCGGCTTTGTAATAGTTGCTGAGGTCAGGTTGACCTGTTTAACACCCAGTGCACACCACTCGTAAAGAAAAGTGTGTGCGCTGGCATAATCGATGCCCCCACCCTGGGTTGCTGATCTCGGCAGTGGGTTCAGTTTCTTTGTAACATAATATAGCTTTGGTCACACTTGTGTTAATTCCGCTCTCCGCTACTTCCAGTCCAGTTTGTCCTCCCCATGAACAAAGGGAAAGTACGAGTCTCCCCAGGCTGTGCTGATGCACCATCTGTGGGTTGATGTTCCAATGGTTTTGTACATTTGGTTCGATCCTGTTGCAGATCTCGCTTTGCCCATTTTGTAGGGTAGTTAGAACGCTTTGCACTATCGGGGAACACAGTCATCACCAAGCAGCTTTGAAAAAAAGAGAGAAAGACTTACTTCTTTATCGCGCCTTTCACGACCACCGGACATCTCAACGCGCTTTACAGCCAATGAAGTACCTTTTGAAGTGGAGTCACTGTTGTAATGTGGGAAATGCGGCAGCCAATTTGCGCACAGCAAGCTCCCACAAACAGCAATGTGATAATGACCAGATAATCTGTTTTTGTGATGTTGATTGAGGGATAAATATTGGCCAGGACAGGATAACTCCCCTGCTCTTCTTCAAAATAGTGCCATGGGATCTTTTATGTCCACCTGAGAGAGCAGACGGGGCCTCAGTTTAACGTCTCATCCGAAGAACGGCACCTCCGACAGTGCTGCACTCCCTCAGCACTGCACTGGAATGTCGGCCTGGATTTATGTGTTCAAGTCCCTGGAGTGGGACTTGAACACATAAATCTAGGCTTTGATCAGGGTGTGTGTTGTGCAGGAAGACCGAGAAAGAGAAATGGGAGAAAATAACTTAAAGAATATAGAGTCTCATCCTGGGAACCAAAGCAGGGGTTGGGGGGAGATGTATCAGTGCATAAGGCAGGCCACTGCACTGAGAGTAATGGCCATGGCCCAGCTATTGGGGCGGGCGGGAGTGGGAAAGAGAGAGAAAGGTTTAGACGGTCATTTAATGTGTGCACCCATGTATAATGTAACCCATTGTTTGTGCACCAATATAAATGTTCAAAAATGATTGGGAACAATTAAGAGCCCCTTATCTTCGCTGGATGGAGTAAGGCTGCCCAGATCAAAATGGACCACAATACCTAGCTCTATCTCGAGGGATGCTTCGATTGGTCAGAGCCCATCACCAAACCTTGAGTCTTGGAGGGGACACAACGCAGATTGATGGAGAGCGGAGCAGTTGGATTAGTTTGGGATTGAGCTCGGGGGAAGAGAGCGGGATGGTGGGATTAGTTTGGGATTGGTACAGGGTTCGGGGGAGAGAATGGGGTGGTGGGATTAATTGGGATTGATACAGGTCTATAGGGAGAGAGTAGGGCAGTGGGATTAGTTTAGGATTGATACAGGGCTATGGGGAGTGAGCGGGGTGGTAGGATTAGTTTGGGATTGATACAGGGCTCGGGGGAGAGAGTAGGGCAGTGGGATTAGTTTGGGGTTGATACAGGGCTATGGGGAGTGAGCGGGGCGGTGGGATTAGTTTGGGATTGATACAGGGCTCGGGGGAGAGAGTAGGGCAGTGGGATTAGTTTGGGGTTGATACAGGGCTATGGGGAGTGAGCAGGGCGGTGGGATTAGTTTGGGGTTGATACAGGGCTATGGGGAGAGAGCGGGGCGGTGGGATTAGTTTGGGGTTGATACAGGGCTATGGGGAGTGAGCGGGGCGGTGGGATTAGTTTGGGGTTGATACAGGGCTATGGGGAGTGAGCGGGGCGGTGGGATTAGTTTGGGGTTAATACAGGGCTATGGGGAGAGAGCAGGGATTAGTTTGGCATTTGCCCAGCAAAGAGCTTTTGCTTTTTGTGGTATATATCAATGATTTGGACTTGAATGTAGGAAGTGTGATTAAGAAGTTTGCAGATGATACAAAAATTGGCCATGTGGTTGATAATAAACAAGAACCGGGCAACACGGTGGCATAGTGGTTAGCACTGGTGCCTCACAGCGCCAGGGACCCGGGTTCGAATCTGACCTCGGGTGACTGTCTGTGTGGAGTTTGCACATTCTCCCCGTGTCTGCGTGGGTTTCCTCCGGGTGCTCCGGTTTCCTCCCACAGTCCAAAAATGTGCGGGTTAGGTTGATTTGGCTATGATAAATTGACCCTTAGTGTTAGGGGGGGATTAAATATGTGGGGTTATAGGGATAGGATGGGATATGTTAGGGGGAATTAAATACGTGGGGTTACGGGGGTAGGTTGGGATATGTGTACTGTGGGGATTAAAGCAGGGACAGGGTACTGGATTTGGGATCAGCCATGATCGTATTGAATGGTGGAGCAGGCTCGACGGGCCGAATGGCCTACTCCTGCTCCTAGATTCTATGTTTCTATGTTTCTATGTTTAAGCTGCAGACTGACGGAAGATATCAATGGACTGGTCAGGTGGGCAGAACAGTGGCAAATGGAATTCAATCTGGAGAAGTGTGAGGTAATGTGTTTGGTTGGGATGGCTAACAAGGCAAGGGAATACACTATAAATGGTAGGACACTAAGAAGTGGAGAAGATCAGAGGGACCTTGGCGTGCATGTCCACAGATCACTGAAGGTAGCAGGACAGGTAGATAAGGTGGTTAAGAAGGCATACGGAATGCTTGCCTTTATTAGCTGAGGCATAGAATAGGGAGGTTATGCTTGAACTGTATAAAACACTAGTTAGGCTGCAGCTACTGCGTGCAATTCTGGTCACCACATTACATGAAGGGTCTGATTGCACTAGAGAGGGTACAGAGGAGATTTACGAGGATGTTGCCTGGGCTGGGAAATTTTAGCTATGAGGAAAGATTGGATAGGCTGCTATTGTTTTCTTTGGAACAGAGGGGAGACCTAATTGAGGTGTATAAAATTATGAGGAACAGAGATAGAGTGGATCGGAAGGACCTATCTCCCTTTGCAGAGAGGTCAATAACCAGGGGGCACAGATTTAAAGTAATTGGCAGAAGGATTAGAGGGAATTCGAGGAGAACTTTTTTCACCCAGAAGGTGGGTGGGGGTCTGGAACTCACTGCTTGAAAGGGTGGTAGAGGCAGGAACCCTCATCGCATTTAAAAAGTACTTGGGATATGAGCTTGAAGTGCTTACTGCCCAAGAGCTGGAAAGTGAGATTAGGGTGGATAGCAATTTGTCGACTGGCACGGACACGATGGGCCAAATGGCCTCCCTCTGTGCTGTAAATTTCTATATGATTCTATAGCACAGACACTATAGGCCGAGCGGGCCAGAGACTGAATCTGGTTGTGCCAGTTTAATGTAAAACGGCTGCAGGGATCACAGGACAGGGCGGGGTCAGTGCGAGGCCTTCCCACCGCCAGCAGAACTACACCTCCCGGCAGGCCTTGCGGGGGCGGCCTATATCTCCCGGCAGGCCTTGCGCCGGGGCCTACATCTCCCAGCAGGCCTTGCGGGGCGGCCTACATCTCCCGGCAGGCTTTGCGCCGGGGCCTACATTTCCCGGCAGGTTCCGCGGCTGCTCCCGGTTTCCATGGCACCGGGGCCCACCGGACTCTCCCCGAGTGAGCAGCCGAGAGGCCGCGGGCCGGGTAACTGAGGCGGCCGGCAGGAGGATGTGCTGTGCCCGGCCTGTCCTGCGGAGACAGGCGGCGGAATGATCCACAGATACAGCCGGAGGCCGGTCTGTACCACCCCGGAGATGTGAGTACCGGGGGCCGCGGGCCGGGGTCACTGGGCAGGGCCGGGATACACGGAGCCTGGAGCTGCTAATCTGCCCCTCGGATTCCTTGTGGCCATTCAGCCCCTCTGCCCGGCTCTTCTATTAGGTCATGGCTGAGCTCCATCCTCGGTTCTCGGTTCAGTCAATGCACTCGGGCTGGACACCCCAACTCTTGGCCGGGACACCTGGGAGAACTCCCCTGCTCTTCTTCGAAATAGTGGCCATGGGATCTTTTACATCCACCTGTGAGAGCATACAGGGTCTTGGTTTAACGTCACATCCAAAAGACGGCGCCTCGGACAGCGCAGCACTCCCTCAGCACTGCACTGGAGTGTCAGCCTGCATTTTGGGCGCAAGTCTCTGGAGTGGGCCTTGAACCCACAGCCCTCTGACTCGGAGGCGAGAGAGTGCTGGCCACTGAGCCACGGCCGACCGGTTGTTGCTCCATATCCCTGGATACCCTTACCCAACAAACCTATCAATCTGAGTCCTGAAATTTTCAATTGACCCCCAGACTCCATAACCTTTGGGGGAAAGAGTGCCAGATTTCCACAACCCTTTGTGTGAAGAAATGCTTCCTGATCTTCTGGCATGTAAACAGTAAGCAGGTAGTAAGAGGCGGGGTGGGGCCTATTAGTGACAAAGAAGGTGATATATGCTTAGAGGCGCAGGGCAAGGCTAGAATACTCAATGAGTACTTTGTATCGGTGTTTACTAAGGAGGTGGATGCTGACAAAATAGTGGAGAAGATAGAAGCAATGGAAGGGGTGAAAATTGATAGACAGGATGTACTAGAGAGGCTGGGTATGCTTAAAGTGGATAAGTCGTCTGGTCCAGATGGCTTGCATCCCAAATTGCTAAGGAAATTGGGGGAGGAGATAGCGGAAGGGCTTGCCATAATTTTCCAATCTTCCCTAGATGCGGGGGTGGTGCCTGAGGATTAGAAAGTGGCAAATGTGACACCATTGTTCAAGAAAGGGTGTAAGGACAATCCGTGTAAGCATCAGTTTAACATCAGTGGTGGGTAAAGTTTTAAAAACAATAATCTAGGATAAAATTAATGGGCACTTGGAGAGGTTTAAGCTAATTAAGGAGAGCCAACACGGATTTGTAAAAGGCAGATCATGTTTGACTAATCTAATTGAATTTTTCATGAAGTAAGAGGAAGGATCGATGAAGGGAATGCAATGGATGTTGTCTACATGGATTTTAGGAAGGCGTTTGACAAAGTATCACATAGAAGTCTGCTTAACAAAATTGAGGCTCATGTGGGTCAGTGGCAGTTTGGATAAGGAATTGGTTTAAGGATAGAAAACCGCGAGTTATGGTAAGTGGCTGTTTTTCAGACTGGAGGATGGTAGACAGTGGTGTTCCCCAAGGGTCAGTGCTGGGGCCACTGCTTTTTTTGATATATATGAATGATCTGGATATTGGAATACAAAGTAGAATTTTTAAATTTGCCGATGACACCAAACTTGGGGGTGTGGCAAACAGTGAGGATGATATCAATCTACTGCAACAGGACATAGAAAGGCTAGCAGAATGGGCAGACAAGTGGCAGATGGAATTTAATACAGAGAAGTGTGAGGTGATGCATTTTGGCAGAAGGAACAGGGAGAGGCAATATGCACTTAATGGCACAGTTTTAAAGAGCGTGCAGGGACCTGGGAGTTGATGTGCATAGGTCCCTGAAGGTGGCAGGACATATTGAGAGAGTGGTTAGCAAAGCATATGGGATCTTGCGTTTCATAAATAGAGGTATTGAGTACAAAAGTAGAGAAGTTATGCTGAACCTTTATAAAGTGCTGGTTAGGCCACAACTGGAGTATTGCATCCAGTTCTGGTCACCACACTTTAGGAAGGATGTGAAGGCCCTTGAGAAGGTGCAGAGGAGATTTACCAGAATGGTTCTGGGGATGGGGTATCTTAGCTACAAGGACAGGTTGGAGAAGCTTGATTTGTCTTCATTAGAGCAAAGGAGGTTGAGGGGTGATTTGATAGAGGTGTACAAGATTATGACGGGTTTGGATAGGCTAGACGGGGAAAGGCTGTTTCCACTAGTTGATGGTACAAGGACTAGGACACAGATTTAAGGTTTTGGGCAAGAGATACGGGGGGATGTGAGGAAAAACCTTTTTACGCAGCGAGTGGTGAGGACCTGGAACTCGCTGCCGACGGAAGTGGTGGAAGCGGACCCACTCAATGTTTTCAAGGGGAGACTGGATAGGCACTTGAGGGAAATAAACTTGCAGGGCTACGGGGATAGAGCGGGGGAATGGGACTGACTCAATTGTTCTGTATAGGATGTGGGCATCGCTGGCAAGGCTAGCATTTATTGCCCATCCCTAATTGCCCTTGAGAAGGTAGTGGTGAGCCCCCTTCTTGATCCGCTGCAGTCCGTGTGGTGAAGGTACTCCCACAGTGCTGTTCGGGAGGGAGTTCCAGGATTTTGACCCAGCAACGATGAAGGAACGGCGATATATTTCCAAGTCAGGATGGTGTGTGACTTGGTGGGGAACTTGGAGGTGGTGGTGTTCCCATGACCCTGCTGCCCTTGTCCTTCTAGGTGGTAGAGGTCGCGGGTTTGGGAGGTGCTGCCGAAGAAGCCTTGGCGAGTTGCTGCAGTGCATCTTGTAAATGGTACACATTGCAGCCACGGTGCGCCAGTGGTGGAGAAAGTGAATCTTTAAGGTGGTGGATGGGGTGCCGATCAAGCGGGCTGCTTTGTCCTGGATGGTGTCGAGCTTCTTGAGTGTTGTTGGAGCTGCACTCATCCAGGCAAGTGGAGAGTATTCCACGCACTCCTGACTTGTGCCTTGTAGATGGTGGAAAGGCTTTGGGGAGTCAGGAGGTGAGAAACTCGCCGCAGAATACCCAGCCTCTGACCCGCTCTTGTTGCCTCCGTATTTATGTGGCTGGTCCAGTTAAGTTTCTGGTCAATGGTGACCCCCCTAGGATGTTGATGGTGGGGGATTGGCGATGGTAATGCAGTTGAATGTCAAGGGATGATGATTTGACTCTTGCTTGTTGGAGATGGTCATTGTGTGGCGTGAATGTTACTTGCCACTTATCAGCCCAAGTCTGAATGCCATCCACATCTTGCTGCATGTGGGGATGGACTGCTTCATTATCTGAGGAGTTGCGAATGGAACTGAACACTGCAATCATCAGCGAACATCCGCACTTCTGGCCTTATGATGGAGGGAAAGTCATTAATGAAGCAGCTGAAGATGATTGGGCCTAGGACACTGCCCTGAGGAACTCCTGCAGCGATGTTCTGGGGCTGAGATAATTGACCTCCAACAACTGCAACCATCATCCATTGTGCTAGGTATGACTCCAGATAGTGGAGAGTTTTCTTCCTGATTTTCATTGACTTCAATTTTACTAGAGCTTCTTGATGCCACACTCGGTCAAATGCTGCCTTGATGTCAAGGGCAGTCACTCTCACCTCACCTGGAATTCAGCTCTTTTGTCCATGTTTGGACCAAGGCTGTAATGAGGTTTGGAGCTAAGTGGTCCTGGTGGAACCCAAACCGAATATTGGTGAGCAGGTTATTGGTGAGTAAGTGCCGCTTGATAGCACTGTTGATGACACCTTCCATCACTTTGCTGATGATTGAGAGTAGACTGATGGGGTGGTAATTGGCCGGATTGGATTTGTCCTGCTTTCTGTGGCTAGGACATACCTGGACAGCTTTTCACATTGTCGGGTAGATGCCAGTGTTGTAGCTATACTGGAGCAGCTTGGCTAGAGGCGTTGCTAGTTCTGGAGCACAAGTCTTCAGCACGACAACCGGGATGTTGTCGGGGCCCATAGCAGTGCGCGCAGCCGTTTCTTGATATCACGTGGATTGAATCGAATTGGCTGAAGACTGGCTTCTGTGATGGTGGATCATCCACTTGGCCTTCTGGCTGAAGATGGTTGTAAATGCTTCATCCTTGTCTTTTGCACTCGTGCTGGGCTCCGCCATCATTGAGGATGGGGATTTTCATGGAGCCTCCTCCTCTCGTCAGTTGTTTAATCGCCCACCACCATTCACGACTGGATGTGGCAGGACTGCAGAGCTTTGATCTGATCCGTTGATTGTTCAATCGCTTAGCCCTGTCTGTAGCATGCTGCTTCCATTGTTTAGCATGCATGTAGTCCTGTGTTGCAGTTTCCCCAGGTTGGCACCTCATTTTAAGATACGCCTGGTGCTGCTCCTGGCATGCTCTTCTTGCACTCCTCACTGATTGGTCCCCTGGCTTGATGGTAATGGTAGAGTGAGCGATATGGCGGGCCATGAGGTTACAGATTGTGGTGGAATACAATTCTGCTGCTGCCCCACAGTGCCTCATGGATGTTCAGTTTTGAACTGCCAGATCTGTTCTGAATCTATCCCATTTAGCACAGTGGTAGTGCCACACAACACGATGGAGGGTGTCCTCAGTGTAAAGACAGAACTTTGTCTCCACAAGGACTGTGCGGTGGTTACTGCTACCAGTGCTGTCATGGACAGATGCATTTGCGACAGGTAGATTGGTGAGGATGAGGTCAAGTAGATTTTTCCCTCGTGTTGGTTCTCTCACCACCTGCCACAGGCCCAGTCCGGCAGCTATGTCCTTCTGGACTCGGCCAGCTCGGTCAGTAGTGGTGCTAGCGAGCCACTCTTGGTGGAAGTCCCCCACCCAGAGTATATTCTCTGCCCTTGCTACTCTCAGTGCTTCTTCCAAGTGGTGTTCAACATGGAGGAGTACTGATTCATCAGCTGAGGGAGGGCGGTAGGTGGTAATCAGCAGGAGATTTCCTTGCTCATGCTTGACCTGAAACCATGAGTCAATGTTGAGGACTCCTTCCCGACTGTATACCACTGTGCTGTCATCTCTGGTGGGGCTGTCCTGCCGGTGGGACAGGACATACTCGGGGATGGTGATGGAGGAGTCTGGGCTGAAAGGTATGGGTTTGTGAGTATGACTATGTCTTGACTAGTTGTTGCTTGACTAGTCTGTGGGACAGCTCTCCCAATTTTGACACAAGGCCAGGCGACTTTGCAGGGTCGACAGAGCTGGTTGTGCCGTTTTCGTGTCCGAAGCTGGTGCCTAGGTCGATGCCGGGTGGTCCGTCCTGTTTTATTCTTCTTATTGACTTGCGAGGCCATTTCAGAGGGCAGTTAAGAGTCAACCACATTGCTGTGCGTCTGGAGTCCCATATCGGCCAGACCGGGTAAGGACGGCAGATTTCCTTCCCTGAAGGACATTTGTGAACCAGATGGGTTTTTATGACAATCTGATAGTTTCATGGTCACCATTACTGATACTAGTTTTTTCCTCCAGATTTATTTAATTAACTGAATTTAATTCCCCAGCTGCCGTGGTGGGATTTGAACTCACATCTCCGGATCATTAGTCCAGGCCTCTGGATTACTGGTCCAGTAACATAACCACTATCCTATCGTTCCCATACAGTAGCTTTTAGTGATTTGTGTACATGGACACCAAAATCCCTTTGCTGCTCCACAGTTTCTCATCTCTCACCATTAAGGAAGTACTTTGATTTTTCTTGCTAGGATCCAAAGTGATGACCTCACACTTCCCCACTTTAAACTCTCTCTGGCACAGTTTTGGCCATTCACTTAATCTGTCAATGTCCCTTTGCAACTTTCTACTCCCATATGCACAACTTTCTGTGCCTCCTAAAGTATTGTTATCTGAAAACCTCGATATACAATTCCATTCCTTCCTACAAGTCATTGATCGATATGGTGAAAAGCTGAGGCCCCAGTACAGGTTCTTGGGGAACTTGTGACATAGTGCTTTTACTTTTGCTAAACTCCTGCCGGTATCGCGTGGGCCTCTTCCACCCCCCCTTGCTCCCATTGCGTCCACTAGCCTCTCTCCTTCCTACTATCCCACCTCTTTCACTTTGAACTACCTGCAGACCCCCTATATTCCCCCTTTGACTGCTGTCATTTGCATTCCACTGAACCTGCCATCCACTCTGCCTCTCAGTCGCTTCGACCAAGAGCATGTGGTGAGAGGCCAGAGGCCCCCTTCAGCCTCGCTGTTTCCGTCTAGCCTTTCGTCCTATCTGTTTCCTTCAGAGGCTTTGTTTCCTTTCAAAATTCAACTTTCAAAAAATAAAATTAGGATGAGGAAAGACTGTCTGTATTAGCAATTAGTCTGTGTTACAGTTGTAAAAAAAATGCATTTCCCTTTTCTGACTCAGTGAAATAACAAATTGGCTTCAAAATTCAACTGGTGTTTATTTTTGAAAACTGAACTATTGGTCAGAAGAAGGACATTCTGTGTCTCTCTCTATGATCACAGTGTCTGACTGCTCTTTTTGATATATATTAATGAACTGTACTTGGGTATAAGAGGAACAATTTTTCAAAGTATACAAAAAACTCAGAAATGTAGTAAACAGTGAGGAAGATAGTAGCAGACTTCATGAGGACGTAGACTGGTGAAATGGGCAGACATATGGCAAATGCAATTTAATGCAGGGAAGTGTGAAGTGATGAATTTTGGTAGGAAGAATGAGGAGAGGCAATATAAACTGAATGGTACAATTTTAAAAGAGATGCAGGAACAGAGAGACCTGGGGGTGTACGTACACAAATCTTTCAAGGTGGCAGGACAAGTTGAGAAAGCTGTTAGAAAAGCAAATGGGATCATTGGCTTTATAAATAGAAGCATCGAGTACAAAAGCAAGGAAGTTACACTAAACCTTTATAAATCACTGGTTAGGCCCCAGCCTGAGTATTGTGTCCACTTCTTGGCCCCACACTTTAGGAAGGATGTCAAGGCCTTGGAGAGGGTGCAGAGGAGATTTACTAGAATGGTATCTGGGATGAGGGACTTCAGTGATGTGGAGAGACTGGAGAAGCTGGGGTTGTTCTCCTCAGAGCAGAGAAGGTAAAGAGGAGATTTGATAGAGGTGTTCAAAATTGAGAGTTTATTGTAGAGTAAATGGGGAGAAACTGTTTGCACTGGCAGAACGGTCGGTAACCAGGACACCGATTTTAAGATAATAGGCGAAAAATTCAGGGGAGATGAGGGGAATGTTTTTTTACACAGTGAGTTGTTGTGATCCGAAGCAAATTCAGCAATAACTTTCCAACGGGAATTGGATAAATAGTTGAAAAGGAGAACTTTGCAGGGCTATGGGGAAAGAACAGGAGAGCGTGGGTAGCGGTGAGCCAGGAGCGCGGAGTGCGGGTAGCGGTGAGCCAGGAGCGCGGAGTGCGGGTAGCGGTGAGCCAGGAGCGTGGAGTGCGGGTAGCGGTGAGTCAGGAGCATGGAGTGCGGGTAGCGTGGAGCGCGGGTAGCGGGGAGCCAGGAATGCGGGTAGCGGTGAGCCGTGAGCCAGGAGTGCGGGTAGCGGTGAGCCAGGAGCGCGGGTAGCGGTGAGCCAGGAGCGCGGGTAGCGGTGAGCCAGGAGCGCGGGTAGCGGTGAGCCAGGAGCGCGGGTAGCGGTGAGCCAGGAGCGCGGGTAGCGGTGAGCCAGGAGCGCGGGTAGCGGTGAGCCAGGAGCGCGGAGCGTGGGGAGCGCGGGTAGCGGTGAGCCCGGAGCGTGGGTCGCGGTGAGCCGTGAGCGCGGGTAGCAGTGAGCCGGTGAGCGCGGGTAGCGGTGAGCGCGGTGAGCCCGGACTGCGGGTAGCGGGGAGCCCGGAGTGCGAGTAGCGGTGAGCCCGGAGTGCGGGTAGCGGTGAGCCCGGAGTGCGGGTAGCGGTGAGCCCGGAGTGCGGGGTGCGGGTAGCGGGGAGCGCGGGTAGCGGTGAGCCCGGAGCGCGGGTAGCGGTGAGCGCGGGTAGCGGTGAGCCAGGAGTGCAGAGTGCGGGTAGCCCAGAATGAGACCAGTTCACCAATCACACCTGCCCCTTTGCTGAATCTTCAACTGAAGTGCTCTGACCCCCTTTCCCTGTATCCTTGTACATTCTTCATTTTCAAATACTTATTCAATTTCCCTGTAAATGAACTTATAGTCACAGCCTCAATAGCCACTTGCGCTGAAGCATTCCAAGTTCTAATAACTATTTTCAAGGGATAATCCTGTCTGTTCTCCTTTGTTATTAATTCACTGACCAGTGGAAACAATATAATGTTGCAAAGAATAGTAGTAAGCCTGAGGATTGGGAGAGCTTTAGAAACCAGCAAAAAATTGATAAGGAAGAAAATCGAATGTGAGAGGAAATTAGCAAGAAATATAAGCACAGATTGTAAGAGCTTCTATAAGTATGTAAAAAGGAAGAGAGTAGCAAAAGCAAGCATTGGTCCCCAGAGGCTGAGACAGGAGAAATTATATTGGGGAACAAGGAAATGGCAGAGATTTTAAACAAATATTTTGTATCTGTCTTCACAGTAAAAGACACAAAAAGTATGCCAAAAATAGTGGGGAACCAAGGGGCTAAGGAGGGTGAGGAACTTAAAAAAAAAATTAATTAATATCAGTAGAGAAAAAGTACTTCAAAAACCAATGGGACTAAATGCCGACAAATCCCTTGGACCTGATGGCCTACATCCTCGGGTTCTAAAAGAGGTGGCAGAAGAGATAGTGGATGCATTGGTTGTGATCTTCCAAAATTCCCTAGATTCTAGAATGGTCCCAGCGGATTGGAAGGTAGCAAATGTAACCTCACTATTCAAGAAAGGAGGCAGAGAGAAAACAGGGAACTACAGGCCAGTTAGCCTGACATCAGTCGTCGGGAAAATGCTGGAATCCATTGTTAAGGAAGTGGTAACAGGGCACTTGCATAATATGATTAGGCAGAGCCAACATGGCTTTATGAAAAGGAAATTGTGTTTGCCAAATTTATTAGAGTTTTTTGAGGATGTAACTAGCAGGGTAGATAAAGGGGAACCAGTGGATGTAGTATATTTGGATTTCCAAAAGGCATTCGATAAGGTGCGACATAAAAGGTTGTTATGCAAGATAAGGGCACATGGGGTTGGGGGTAATATATTAGCTTGGATAGAGAATTGGTTAACGGACAGAAAACAGATAAATGGGTCATTTTCAGATTGGCAGGCTGTAACTAGTGGGGTGCCACAAGGATCAGTGCTTGGGCCTCAGCTATTCACAATCTATATTAATGACTTGGATGAAGGGACTGAGTGTAATGTATCCAAGTTTGCTGTCAATACAAAGCTAGGTGGGAAAGTAAGCTGTGAGGAGGACACACACAGCCTGCAAAGGGATATAAATAGACTAAGTGAGTGGGCAATAAGGTGGCAGATGGAGTATAATGTAGGGAAATGTGAGGTTATTCACTTTGGTAGGAAGAATAGAAAAACAGAATATTTTTTAAATGGTGAGAAACTATTAAATGTTGATGTTCAGAGAGATTTAGGTGTCCTAGTACAAGAAACAGAGAGTTAGCATGCAGGTACAGCAAGCAATTAGGAAGGCAAATGGCATGTTGGCCTTTATTGCTAGAGGGAGTACAAGAGTAAGGAAGTCTCACTACAATTGTACAGGGTTTTGGTGAGACCACACCTGGAGTACTGTACACAGTTTTGGTCTCCTTATCTAAGGAAGGATATAACTTGCCTTAGAGGCGGTGCAACGAAGGTTCACTAGATTGATTCTTGGGATGAGAGGGTTGTCCTATGAGAAGAGATTGAGTAGATTGGGCCTATACTCTCTGGAGTTTAGAAGAATGAGAGGTGATCTCATTGAAACATGTAAGATTCCGATGGGGATTGACAGGATAGAAGCTGAGAGGTTGTTTCCCCTGGCTGCAGTATCTAGAACTAGGGGGCATAGTCTCAGGATAAGGGGTCAGCCTTTTAAGACTGAGATGAGGAGGAATTTCTTCATTCAGGGTTGTGAATCTTTGGAATTCTCTACCCTAAAGGGCTGTGGATGCTCAGTCGTTGAGTATATTCAAGGCTGAGATCGATAGATTTTTGGACTCAAGGGGAATCAAGGAATATGGGGATTGGGCAGGAAAGTAGAGTTGAGGTCGAAGATCAGCCATGATCTTATTGAATGGCCGACTCCTGCTCCTAATTCTTATGTTCGTATCTCTTCCTATTTACCCCCTCAATCTTTCATCATTTCAAAGAGCACTGTCGGATCCCACCTTAACCTGCACTGTTCCAGTGGGGAAAGTCCCAATTTTTCAAGCCTTCCTAACTATAACCTCTTATTAGGGGTACGGTAGCTTAGTGGTTATGTTACTGAACCAGTAATCCAGACGCCTGGACTAATGATCCACAGACGTGAGTTCAAATCCCACCACAGCAGCTGTGAATTTAAATTCAGTTAATTAAATAAATCTGTAATTAAAAAGCTAGTATCAGTAATGGTGACCATGGAACTATCAGATTGTCGTAAAAACCCATCTGGTTCACGAATGTCCGTTAGGGAAGGAAATCTGCCGTTCTGGCCTGGCCTATATGTGACTCCAGACTCTCAGCAATGTGGTTGACTCTGAAATGGTCTCAGTTATATCAAACCGCTACGACAAAGTTAGCAGTGTGGGAGTACCTTCACCACAGGGCTGCAGCGGTTCAAGGCAGCAGCTCACCACCGCCTTCTCGAGGGCAATTAGAGATGGGCAATAAATGCCGGCCTTGCCAGCGACGCCCACATCCCGTGAACGAATAAATTAAAAAAAATTAAATTCCTGCTGTCATTTGAATCTTTACCCTTTCTTTTGCTGTAATATTCTTATGCAGCTGTGCTTGAATCATAGAATCATAGAAAGTTACAGCACGGAAGGAGGCCATTTCGGCCCATCGTGTCCGCGCCGGCCAACAAAGAGCAATCCAGCCTAATCCCACTTCCCAGCTCTTGGTCCATAGCCCTGCAGGTTACAGCATCCCAGGTGCACATCCAAGTACTTTTTAAATGTGGTTAGGGTTCCTGCCTCTACCACCCTTTCAGGCAGTGAGTTCCAGACCCCCACAACCCTGTGGGTGAAGAAATTTCCCCTCAAATCCCCTCTAAACCTTCCACCAATTACTTTAAATCTGTGCCCCCTGATTTTGACCCCTCTGCTAAGGGAAATAGGTCCTTTCTATCCACTTTATCTAAGCCCCTCATAATTTTATACACCTCAATAAGGTCTCCCCTCAGCCTCCTCTGTTCCAAGGAAAACAAACCCAGCCTATCCAGTCTTTCCTCATAGCTAAGATTCTCTACTCCCGGCAACATCCTTGTAAATCTCCTCTGTACCCTCTCTAGTGCAATCACATCTTTCCTGTAATGTGGTGACCAGAACTGCACGCAGTACTCTAGCTGAGGCCTAACTAGTGTTTTATACAGTTGAAGCATAACCCCCCAGCTCTTGTATTCTATGCCACGGCTCTTAACCATCTTATCTACCTGGCCTGCTACCTTCAGGGACCTGTGGACATGCACTCCAAGGTCCCTTTGTTCCTCTACACTACTCAGTGTCCTACCATTTAATGTGTATTCCCTTTCCTTGTTAGCCCTCGCCAAATGCATTACCTCACACTTCTCCGGATTGAATTCCATTTGCCACTGTTCTGCCCACCTGACCAATTTATTGCTATCTACCTGCAGTCTATAGCTTCCTTCTTCAGTATCAACCACACAGCCGATTTTAGTATCATCTGCAAACTTCTTAATCATACCCCCTATATTCAAGTCTAGATCATTGATATATACCACAAAAAGCAACGGACCAAGTACTGAGCCCTGCGGAACCCCACTGGAAACAGCCTTCCAGTCACAAAAACACACATCAACCATTCCCTCTGATTCCTGCCTCCGAGCCAGTTTTGAATCCAACTTGACACTTTGCCTTGGATCCCATGGGCTTTTAACTTCGTGACCAGTCTGCCATGTGGAACCTTATCAAAAGCCTTGCTAAAGTCCATATACACTACATCAAACGCACTACCCTCATCTACCCTCCTTGTTACCTCCTCAAAAAATTCAATCAAGTTTGTCAGACACGACCTTCCCTTAACAAATCCGTGCTGACTATCCTTGATTAATCTGTGTCTTTCTAAATGAAGATTTAGCCTGTCCTTCAGAATTCTTTCCAATAATTTTCCCACCACCGAGGTTAGGCTGACTGGCCTGTAATTACTCGGTCAATCCTTTTCTCCCTTTTAAACAAGGGTACCACATTATCAGTCCTCCAGTCCTCCGGCACCACACCTGAAGCCAGAGAGGATTGGAAAATGGTCAGGGTCTCTGCTATTTCCTCTTTTGCTTCGCTTAACAGCCTGGGATACATTTAATCTGGACCTGGGGATTTATCCACTTTTAAAGCTGCTAAACCCCTTAATACTTCCTCTCTCACTATGTTTATTTCATCTAATATTTCACACTCCTCCTCCCTGATAGCAATGTCTGCTTCGCCCCTCTCTTTTGTGAAAACAGACACAAAGTATTAATTAAGAACCCTACTGACGTCTCCCGCCTCCACACACACATTACCCTCATGATCTCTAATATGCCCTACCCTTTCTTTAGTTATCCTCTTACTCTTAATATATTTATAAAACATCTTTGGGTTTTCCTTGATTTTACTTGCCAAGAATTTTTCATGCTCTCTCTTTGCTTTCCTAATATCCTTTTTAATTGCACCCCTGCACTTTCTGTACTCCTCTAAAGATTCTGCAGTATTTAGCCCTCGGTATCTGTCATACGCCTCCCTTTTTTTCTTTATCCTACCCTGTATGTCCCTAGACATCCAGGGGGCTCTAGATTTGTTAGTCCCACCTTTTTTCTTTAAGGGCACAGATTTGGTCTGAACCCTCCGGATCTCCTCCTTGAATGCCTCCCACTGCTCTGACACTGATTTACCTTCAAGTAGCTGTTTCCAGTCCACTATGGCTAAATCCCCTCTGAGCTTAGCAATTTAGAATTTTTATTCCTGGTCTATCCTTGTCCTTTTCCAGAACTACCTTAAATCTAAAAGAATTATGGTCACTAGCACCAAAATGCTCACCCCCTGATACGCCTTCTACCTGCCCAGCTTCATTCCCTAAAACTATGTCCAGAACTGCCCCCTCCCTTGTTGGGCTTGCTACATACTGGTTGAAAAAGTTCTCCTGGATGCATTTTAGGAATTCCGCACCCTCTATACCCTCACACTAATTTTATTCCAGTTAATATTGGGGTAGTTGAAATCCCCTACTATTACTGCCCTATAGTTTTTGCACTTCTCAGAAATTTGTCTACATATTTGCTCTTCTATCTCCCTCTCACTGTTTGGGGGTCTATAGTACACTCCCAGCAGTGTGATCGCCCCTTTTTTGTTTTTCAATTCGACCCATATGGCCTTGTTTGATGATCCCTCCAACATATCCCTCCTCACAGCTGTAATAGTTTCTTTAATCCATACCGCAACCCCCCCTCCCTTTTTACCTCCCTCTCTATCCCGTCTGAAAATCCTGTAACCAGGAATGTTGAGCTGCCACACCTGCCCCTCTTTCAGCCACGTCTCTGTAATAGCTATAATATCATAGTCCCAAATATCTACCTGTGCCCTCAGCTCATCTGCCTTGTTCGCTATACTCCTTGCATTGAAGTATATACCATTTAGTACAGGCAAACCTCCTTGTTGACTACTATCTAGCCCTTGAAGTCTCTGTCCTTCCAATTTACTTTCTACGTTTTTGTTTTCCAATTCCAGTTTTTCTTCCCTCCCTACTGACTCTATTCTTAGGTTCCCATCCCCCTGCCAAGCTAGTTTAACCCCTCCCCAACAGCACTTGCAAACCCCCCCACTCCCCGCGAGGATATTGGTCCCAGCTCTGTTGAGGTGTAACCCGTCCGGCTTGTACAGGTCCCACCTACCCCAGAAACGGTCCCAATGCCTCAGGAATCTAAAGCCCTCCCTCCTGCACCATCCTTCCAGCCACGCATTCATCTGCTCTATCCTCCTGTTTCTGGACTCACTAGCACGTGGCACCGGGAGTAATCCGGAGATTACTACCTTTTGAGGTCCTGTTTTTTAATCTGACTCCTAGCTCCCTAAACTCTGCCTGCAGGACCTCATCCCTCTTTCTACAGCTAGTACCGATATGGACCACGACATCTGGCTGTTCACCCTCTCCCCCCAGAATGCTGTGCAGCTGTTCGGTGACTTCCTTGACCCTGGCACCATCATACCATCCTGGAGTCACGTCTGCGGCCACAGAAACGCCTGTCTGCTCCCCTCACTATTGAATCCCCTACCACTATTGCTCTTCCACTATTTCCCCCCCCCCCCCCCCCCCCCCCCCCCCTCCCACCGTTGCAGCAGAGCCACCCGTGCCAAGGACTTGGCTCTGACTACACTCCTCAGAGGGACCATCGCCCCCACCAGTACTCTGAATAGAATTGGAGAGCGAGATGCCCTCCGGGGCCTCCTGCATTGCCTGCCTGGTCGTCTTCTGTCTGGTGGTCACCCACTTGCTCTCTGTTTTGGGCTGCGGGGTGACTACCTCACTAAATGTGCTATCCACGTAGTTCTCAGCCTCGCGGATGCACCACAGTGACTCCAGTCGCCGCTCAAGCTCCGTAAACTATCGCTCGAGTCGTTGCAGCTGGTGACACTTACTGCACATGTAGTCATCCATACAATGCGAACCGTCCATGACTTTCCACAATTCACAGGATGTGCACTCCACTAGACTGAGCTGCCCTGCCATTCCTGTCATCCCTTTATCTAACAGACTTTTTAAAAGACTAAGAACTAACTTAACAGAAGAAGCTTTAAACTTTAAAAAAAAACACTCACCCACTACTCACCAATCAGCTGCTTCCCTTGTGCCGACGTCACATTTAATCTCTGACGTCACTTTCGAATGTTGCCTGTTGAGGGCCACTCTCGCTGCTCAGGCTCCTCCCAGGGCCGCTCGCGCTGCCGGTGAGTCTGGGCCTCGCTCTCTCTCCCGCTCCTTATACTCCCCGCTGTCGCTCAGGCTCCTCCCAGGGCCACTGCCGGTGAGTCTGGGCCTCGCTCTCTCTCCCGCTCCTTATACTGCCCGCTGTCGCTCAGGCTCCTCCCAGGGCCACTGCCGGTGAGTCTGGGCCTCGCTCTCTCTCCCGCTCCTTATACTCCCCACTGTCACTCAGGCTCCTCCCAGGGCCGCTCTCGCTGCTGCCGCTGCCGACGAGTCTGGGCCTCGCTCTTTCTCCCGCTCCTTATACTCCCCACTGTCGCTCAGGCTCCTCCCAGGGCCGCTCGCGCTGCCGGTGAGTCTGGGCCTCGCTCTCTCTCCCGCTCCTTATACTGCCCGCTGTCGCTCAGGCTCCTCCCAGGGCCACTGCCGGTGAGTCTGGGCCTCGCTCTCTCTCCCGCTCCTTATACTGCCCGCTGTCGCTCAGGCTCCTCCCAGGGCCACTGCCGGTGAGTCTGGGCCTCGCTCTCTCTCCCGCTCCTTATACTGCCCGCTGTCGCTCAGGCTCCTCCCAGGGCCACTGCCGGTGAGTCTGGGCCTCGCTCTTTCTCCCGCTCCTTATACTCCCCACTGTCGCTCAGGCTCCTCCCAGGGCCGCTCTCGCTGCTGGTGAGTCTGGGCCTCGCTCTCTCTCCCGCTCCTTATACTGCCCGCTGTCGCTCAGGCTCCTCCCAGGGCCGCTCTCGCTGCCGGTGAGTCTGGGCCTCGCTCTCTCTCCCGCTCCTTATACCAGCTAGCTGTGTATTTATCCAGCTGCAGTGGATCGGGGAAACATTAATTACATTCCACACACCAATCAAAAAAACACTGTTTTCTCTGGGCGGAAACTTCTTTCCAAACTCTTTCACTGGAGGTGAGCATCTCCCCCAAACTTCCACCGCCAGGATCAGCATCACCTCAGACTCACCTTGAAAATGTGTGTGTGATAGGTGTCTTTTGCACACATTGTTACAAATGCAGACTTCTTTTTAAAAAGAGACAGAATGACGGTCATTGACCTGGAGCCTGAAATTTACAAATTTAAATTTCTACTTTCAATGAGCTCCTCAGCTGCAAAAAATCACGGGATTAGGGGTAATATTCTGGCATGGATAGAGGATTGGCTATCTCACAGAAGGCAGAGAGTTGGGATAAATGGTTCATTCTCAGACTGGCAATCAGTAACTAGTGGTGTTCCGCAGGGGTCAGTGCTGGGTCCCCAACTCTTTACAATCTATATTAACGATTTGGAGGAGGGGACCGAGTGTAACATATCAAAGTTTGCAGATGATACTAAGATGGGAGGGAAAGTAGTGAGTGAGGAGGACATAAAAAATCTGCAAGGGGACATAGACAGGCTAAGTAAGTGGGCAGAGATTTGGCAGATGAAATACAATACTGGAAAGTGTGAGGTTATGCACTTTGGCAGGAAAAATAGTAGAGCAAGTTATTATCTAAATGGCAAGAAACTGGAAAGTACTGAAGTACAAAGGGATCTGGGGGTCCTGGTGCACGAAACTCAAAAGGTTAGTATGCAGGTGCAGCAAGTGATTAAGAAGGCCAATTGGCTTTCATTGCTAGGGGAATAGAATATAAAAATAGGGAGGTATTGCTTCAGTTGTACAAGGTATTGGTGAGACCGTACCTGGAATACTGCATACAGTTTTGGTGTCCGTACTTAAGAAAAGACATACTTGCTCTCGAGTCAGTACAAAGAAGGTTCACTCGGTTAATCCCGGGGATGAGGGGATGGACATATGAGGAGAGGTTGGGTAGATTGGGACTCTACTCATTGGAGTTCAGAAGAATGAGAGGCGATCTTATTGAAACATATAAGATTGTGAAGGGGTTGGATCGGGTGGATGCGGGGAAGATGTTCCCGATGACGGGTGAAACTAGAACTAGGGGGCATAGTCTTAGAATAAGGGGCTGCTCTTTCAAAACTGAGATGAGAAGGAACTACTTCACTCAGAGGGTGGTAGGTCCATGGAATATGCTGCCCCAAAAAGCTGTAGAAGCTACATCATTACATAAATTTAAAACAGAAATAGACAGGCTCGGGTTTTTCCTAGAAGTAAAGGGAATTAAGGGTTACGGGGAGCGGGCAGGAATTTGGTCATGAGTCTGGGTTCGGATCGGTCATGGCCCTGTGGGTAGCGCAGCGGGCCCAGGGGCCGTGTAGCCTGATCCTGCTCCTATTTCGTGTGTCCAATTCTGTTAGGTTCAGGAGATGGTTCTGTGATAGTAGATTGGCGGTTAGGATCAGATCAGCCATGATCTTATTGAATGGCGGAGCAGGCTCGAGGGGCCAATTGGCCTACTCCTGCTCCTATTTCTTATGTTCTAAGCCCTGGGTTTGTCTCTTTAGAGCAGTGGTCTTAAAGGGACAGGCCAGGCTGCCAGCCACCTGTGCTCCAGACCCTGGACTAGATTTGAGCAAATGCATGGGAGATCCACTTGTTTTTCAAACTGCCAGTTTAACCGTCCTTGGCTAAGCTTACATAACAGGCCTACAATATAACCAGAATAATCATTTGTGTATTTGGAAAGGGAAAAAAATAATCAACCAATTTGATTTAAAAGTTGGCTCCTATTCCCACAGACTCGGCCTGTCGCGATGCACCACAGAAAATCACCCACTGCCAGACAAACTAGAAGAGTATTCAGCTCCGTCTCCCATCACCAGCGTTGAGGATGCAGACTCCACCTGTAATAGGTATGAGCCTCACCTGTTCTAGCCCTATTGGACTGTTGTGTTTTATTAACAAGTACTAGAACAGTGTGTCTGCGACAACTGAAGAGGCAGCCTTGTGCTTTGCCAAATGGGTAAAGGTGCCGTTTGTGCAGCATCGCACTGACCAGAGCGTCTGAGACTGGATTGGTAGTCTGTGCTGAGGGAGCTTATCTCAGGCAGGGTTGCAGTAAGGGTGCACAGTTAGCAACCTCGGCACCCTTGTGCTACATAGGGGAGAAATGAAGCAGGGCTCTTGATTGGTCCGCGCAGTGACCCGTGCAGGGAAAGAAGTTTGTGTGGACATCTGGTGAGGACGATATCAAGCTGGTTGGAGCCTGTTGACATGTACTGTCACAAAGAATGGTGACAGCTCGAGCATTGAGTCACTGCTTTCAGTGAAGGTGGACAACTATTGTCCTGGCCAACAATCATACCTCAACTAACGTCACTAAAATAATATCTTGTCATTAGCACATTGCTGTTTGTGGGAGTTTGCTGTGCGCAAATTGGCTGCCGCGTTTCCTACAATACAACAGTGACTACGCTTCAAAAGTCCTTAATTGGCTGTAAAGCGCTGAGGGACGTCCTGAGGTCGTAAAACGCGCTGTATAAATACAAGTTCTTTTGTTTAAAAAAGTTAAAATGTGGAGGAGGGAACGAGGAATAGCATTATGCTGGGAGATTTCTTCACTCTTGTCATTTTTCCTTTTTAAAGTTTTTTCTTCTCCTGATGCTGTTTTTTTTTCAGGTGTGAAAGTAAAGAGTGGGTGGTCGCAGGCTAGCTGAGTTTGATCCTGTTTTCACATGATGTCCATACATGTAGCTCCAGCAGGTGTCACTTGATAGTCAGGAACAGAAATTGTGGTCAGTGTTTCCCTCCGTAGTCTACGGAGGTCGTGCCCCAAGTGCTGCCATGGCTCGGAGGTCGTGCCCCAAGTGCTGCCATGGCTCGGAGGTCGTGCCCCAAGTGCTGCCATGGCTCGGAGGTCGTGCCCCAAGTGCTGCCATGGCTCGGAGGTCGTGCCCCAAGTGCTGCCATGGCTCGCTCAGCACAGAGGGTGTGCGGAATCTGGCACCCTCTGGTCTGCACTGCTCTGCAAACTCTGCCAGTGGACACGGGGAAAATAACTTCATATTGTGAATAGTTTCTAGGGATTAATACTTGGCTCGTGCTAAAGATCCTTTTTAATCGGATGTCTGTATAGATGTGCAGAAGGGCAGCTGTGGAACTGTATCCCAACATGAGTCAATGTCAGCAGGAAGGAGGAGAATTTCTAGCAGAGTAATGTGCAAGTTGACGGTCAGGGAGTTTGTTTTCCCTGGCTGGTATGTTTGGTGCTGGAGAGGAATCTTTCGAGGAGCACTGTGCATAGTAATATCGATAGACTAGGGAAACCAGAAAGGTAAAAATATTAGTATTATCTTGATTGTTCTCTAAACAGCATTCCAGTTTAATATGTTCAATATATCCTTGTTGCTTTCTGATGGTCAGGACGAGAGAAATTCAGGTCCTGGTCGTCAGACCAATGGATGTTCTGCTTCTGTGCATGCAGCATCTTTCCCAGGATACAGGTTTGCATTGATACCTAACTGATGATGTTGCAGTGAGTCCGAGATTTCTGAAGACACCAGCAGCCAGCCTTTGCTGGCTGATTTTGGACGCCCTTGGTCTGCCATCAACAGCTACACAGGAACCAGACTCTCCACTGCCTGTAGCTCAACCTTCTCCTGGGGTGACAATGTGAGTAGTGCTTTTCCAAGTATCTGTACTGCAAGCTGAATGAGTAAATTCTCTGAGTGGTGCAGCACTGTGCCATACAGACAAGAAGGTCTTGCGTGGTGCTGCAATGCTCAGTGCTTTTACCCACTGGCTATTGGAGGACCTCCGTCTTTATAAAATCCTGTTTAATTCTCTGTGGTGAAAGTGTCAAATATACTCTTTTTCCTGTGTATTGCATGTCCTAGGAGTTTGAGAAAGCAACCTCACAGCAGGTTCAACAAATGTTCAATGAGATTGATGAGCTTCTGTTTGAAGAGAAGAAATGTTCCCGTGTGCAGAGGCTGGAGAAGGAGTGTCAGGAATGGAAATGCAGCTTCCCACATTTTCGGTAAGGGAAGAACAAAGTGCTTGTGACTCTTAATGTTCCTGACCAGGCTTTTCTGTCCTTTCGTAATGGACAAGTTCCAGATAACAACGATCATTTCTACCCCCATCCCACCACCACCCCACCCCCCCCCCCCCATTTTGTTTCATCTTGTCTCCTGAAGGCATTGCTTTTTCTTGGGATCCAGTTTCATGAATTACATAGAATGTAGAGCACTGAAACAGGCCATTTAGACCAACTAAAGCTGGTGTTTTTGCTTCACACGAGCCTCCTCCCACCCCTCTTCATCTAAACCTCAGCATATCCTTCTACTCCTTTCTCCCTCAATACACAGGAAAAATAAGAGTGCATAGATGAAGAATTAGTCAGCTGAAGTGAAACATCAAATCTCAAGAATAATGTGACTTGAGAGAGAAATATGCCAAATGTGTAGATGTCCTGTGGCATTGCTCATGGTGAGTTGGAGATTTTATGCCAAGTAGTATCACCAGGGACACTGACTTATCAGCGTTGGGATCTGGGAACCTTCGGAAGGAGGCACATGTCTTGCATTTCTATAGCGTCTTTCATGACTTCAGGATGTCCCAAAGTACTTTTGAAGTGGAGTCATTGTTGTAATGTAAGAAACGCGGCGGCCAATTTGCGCACAGCAAGCTCCCACAAACAACAATGTGACAATGACCAGATAATTTGTTTTAGTGATGTTGATTGAGGGATAAGTATAGGCCAGGACACCGGGGATAACTCCCCTGCTCTTCTTCGAAATAATGCCATGGGATCTTTTGAGAGGGAAGACAGGGCCTCGGTTTAACGTCTCATCTGAAAGACGGAACCTTCGACAGTGCAGCACTCCCTCAGTTCTGCATTGGAGTGTCAGCCTAGATTTTTGTCTTCAAGTCTCTAGAGTGGGACTTGAACCAACAACATTGTGACTCAGAGGCGAGAGTGCTACCCACTGAGCCATGGCTGGCAAATCCAGGATTTGGTGCAGAGGGTTACATTGCCCATGCAATGCCACCTAGTTCTGTGCCTACATGTTCCCCTACTACCACCTCAGCTGGGATTGGTTAACTCAGTGAATCTCAGCTCAAACCTAGGACCTTCTCAGTCCGTATAGCTCAGCAACTCACGGAAGCATGTTTTAAGGCTGGGAACTACTGCAAGGCAAGGTAGGGCAGACAAATAATTTCATAGCCCTGTTTACAAGCCTGATGTTAGGCAGGGGATGAAAAAGAAAATACCCACTGAGCTTGACTGAGCAGACCGAATGGTGAGTCATGCTGGCATTATGACTATTGTTGCTGATGTTAATTCAGCCATGCATAGGAGCTCCTTACAGCTGGTGCCCTCAATGATATAGCATTGACTGTTTAACCAAAATGATCAAAATGCACAGATGAGGGAAGCCCTTCAGCCCATCTGACTCATCCATACATCGAGTCCTATGATCACCCATCACAGCAACGAATAGCCCCTGGAATGACTCCAAGGGTTCTGAACTTATCTTCTACCATGTGTCCCCTTGCTAAGCAATCATGGTTTAACTTGAATTAGTAGTTTTGATAAAGTAAATAAGGAGATACTGTTTCCAGTGACAAAGAGGTCGGTAACCGGAGGACACAGATTTAAGGTCATTGTCAAAAGAACCAGAGGCGACATGAGGAAAAAAAAATTACGCAGCGAGTTGTAATGATGTGGAATGCGCTGCCTGAAAGAGCGGTGGAAGCAGATTCAATAGTAACTTTAAAAAGGGAATTGGATAAATAGTTGAAGGGGGAAAATTTACAGGGCCATGGGGAAAGAGCAGGGGAGTGGGTCCAATTGGAGAGCTCTTTCAAAGAGTCGGCACAGGCACGATGGGCCGAATGGCGAGAGGAGTGGGAACAGCGGCGCTGTAAAGAGTGCGAGAGGAGCGGGAACAGCGGCGCTGTAAAGAGCGAGAGAAGCGGGAACAGCGGCGCTATAAAGAGCGCGAGAGGAGCGGGAGCAGCGGCGCTATAAAGAGCGAGAGGAGTGGGAACAGCGGCGCTGTAAAGAGCGCGAGAGGAGCGGGAGCAGCGGCGCTATAAAGAGTGCGAGAGGAGTGGGAGCAGCGGCGCTATAAAGAGCGAGAGGAGTGGGAGCAGCGGTGCTATAAAGAGCGAGAGGAGTGGGAGCAGCGGCGCTATAAAGAGCGAGAGGAGTGGGAGCAGCGGCGCTATAAAGCGCGAGAGGAGTGGGAACAGCGGCGCTATAAAGAGCGCGAGAGGAGCGGGAGCAGCGGCGCTATAAAGCGCGAGAGGAGTGGGAACAGCGGCGCTGTAAGGAGCGAGAGGAGCGGGAACCGCGGCGCTGTAAAGAGCGAGAGGAGCGGGAGCAGTGGCGCTGTAAAGAGTGCGAGCGGAGCGGGAGCAGCGGCGCTGTAAAGAGTGCGAGCAGAGCGGGAGCAGCGGCGCTGTAAAGAGTGCGAGAGGAGTGGGAGCAGCGGCGCTGTAAAGAGCGAGAGGAATGGGAGCAGCGGCGCTGTAAAGAGCGAGAGGAGTGGGAACAGCGGCGCTGTAAAGAGTGCGAGAGGAGCGGGAACAGCAGCGCTGGAAAGAGAGCGATTGGAGCGGGAACAGCGGCGCTGTAAAGAGTGCGAGCGGAGCGGGAACAGCGGCGCTGTAAAGAGTGCGAGAGGAGTGGGAGCAGCGGCGCTGGAAAGAGCGATTGGAGCGGGAACGGCGGCGCTGTAAAGAGTGCGAGAGGAGTGGGAGCAGCGGCGCTGTAAAGAGCGAGAGGAGTGGGAGCAGCGGAGCTGTAAAGAGCGAGAGGAGTGGGAACAGCGGCGCTATAAAGAGTGCGAGAGGAGTGGGAACAGCGGCGCTGTAAGGAGTGCGAGAGGAGTGGGAACAGCGGCGCTGTAAAGAGTGCGAGAGGAGTGGGAACAGCGGCGCTGTAAAGAGCGCGAGAGGAGCGGTTGCAGCGGCGCTGTAAGGAGCGAGAGGAGCGGGTGTAGCGGCGCTGTAAGGAGCGAGAGGAGCGGGAGCAGCGGCGCTGTAAGGAGCGAGAGGAGTGCGAACAGCGGCGCTATAAAGAGCGAGAGGAGTGGGAACAGCGGCGCTGTAAAGAGCGAGAGGAGCGGGAACAGCGGCGCTATAAAGAGCGAGAGGAGCGGAAGCAGCGGCGCTGTAAAGAGTGCGAGAGGAGCGGGAACAGCGGCACTGTAAAGAGTGCGAGATGAGCGGGAGCAGCGGCGCTGTGAAGAGTGAGAGGAGTGGAAACAGCGGCGCTGTGAAGAGTGCGAGAGGAGTGGGAGCAGCGGCGCTGTGAAGAGTGCGAGAGGAGTGGGAACAGCGGCGCTGTAAAGAGCGCGAGGAGTGGGAACAGCGGCGCTGTAAAGAGTGCGAGAGGAGTGGGAGCAGCGGCGCTGTAAAGAGCGAGAGGAGCGGGAACAGCGGCGCTGTACAGAGTGCGAGCGGAGCGGGAGCAGCGGCGCTGTAAAGAGCGAGAGGAGTGGGAGCAGCGGCGCTGTAAGGAGTGCGAGAGGAGCGGGAGCAGCGGCGCTGTAAGGAGTGCGAGAGGAGAGGGAACAGCGGCGCTATAAAGAGCGAGAGGAGTGGGAGCAGCGGCGCTATAAAGAGTGAGAGGAGTGGGAACAGCGGCGCTGTACAGAGTGCGAGAGGAGTGGGAGCAGCGGCGCTGTAAAGAGTGCGAGAGGAGCGGGAACAGCGGCGCTGTACAGAGTGCGAGAGGAGTGGGAGCAGTGGCGCTGTAAAGAGCGAGAGGAGTGGGAACAGCGGCGCTGTAAAGAGCGATTGGAGTGGGAGCAGCGGCGCTGTAAGGAGTGCGAGAGGAGTGGGAACAGCGGCGCTGTAAGGAGTGCGAGAGGAGCGGGTGCAGCGGCGCTGTAAAGAGTGCGAGAGGAGTGGGAACAGCGGCGCTGAGAGGAGAGGGAACAGCGGCGCTGTAAGGACTGCGAGAGGAGTGGGAACAGCGGCGCTGTAAAGAGCGCGAGAGGAGCGGGTGCAGCGGCGCTGTAAAGAGTGCGAGAGGAGTGGGAACAGCGGCGCTGAGAGGAGAGGGAACAGCGGCGCTGTAAGGAGCGCGAGAGGAGAGGGAACAGCGGCGCTGAGAGGAGAGGGAACAGCGGCGCTGTAAGGAGTGCGAGAGGAGTGGGAACAGCGGCGCTGAGAGGAGAGGGAACAGCGGCGCTGTAAGGAGTGCGAGAGGAGTGGGAACAGCGGCGCTGAGAGGAGAGGGAACAGCGGCGCTGTAAGGAGTGCGAGAGGAGAGGGAACAGCGGCGCTGTAAGGAGTGCGAGAGGAGCGGGAGCAGCGGCGCTGTAAAGAGCGAGAGGAGTGGGAACAGCGGCGCTGTAAAGAGTGCGAGAGGAGCGGGAGCAGCGGCGCTATAAAGAGTGCGAGAGGCGCGGGAGCAGCGGCGCTGTAAGGAGTGCGAGAGGAGCGGGAGCAGCGGCGCTGTAAAGAGTGCGAGAGGCGCGGGAGCAGCGGCGCTGTAAGGAGTGCGAGAGGAGTGGGAGCAGCGGCGCTGTAAGGAGTGCGAGAGGAGTGGGAGCAGCGGCGCTGTAAGGAGTGCGAGAGGAGTGGGTGCAGCGGCGCTGTAAAAAGCGCGAGAGGAATAGGAGGCAGCAGACCGGGACGAGACCAGAGTGAGAGAGGCAGCAACTCAACAGAGGCAGAATCCGAAAGAGTGACGTCAGAGTAGAAAAAGTGATGTCGGCTCAAGGGAAGGAGCTGATTGGCGAGTAGCTGGTGAGTGTTTGTTTTTAAGTTTTAAGTTTATTCCTGCTAAGTTAGTTCTTAGTCTATTAAATAGAGGCATGGCTTGCCAGCTCAGTCCTGTGGGGTGCGCATCCTGTGCCATGTAGGAAGTCCTGGACGCTTCGCGTAGCCTGGACGACCACATGTGCGGGAAGTGTCACCAGCTACGGCAGCTCGAGATCCGTGTTTCAGAGCTTGAGCGGCAGCTGGAGCCACTGCGGTGCATCCGCGAGGCTGAGAGTTACGTGGATAGCACGTTTCTAGAGGTGGTCGCCCCGCAGCTTAAGAGTATGCAGGCAGAGAGGGAATGGGTGATCACCAGACAGAAGAGGAGGACCAGGCAGGTAGTGCAGCAGTCCCCGGAGTGCATCTCGCTCTCCAACCAGTATTCTGTTCTGAGTACTGGTGGGGGCGATGGTTCCTCTGGGAGTGCAGCCAGATACAAGTCCATGGCACCACGGGTGGCTCAGCTGCACAGGGAGAGGGAGGAAAAAGAGTGGAAGAGTAATAGTGATCGGGGATTCGATAGTTAGGGGAGCAGACAGGTGTTTCTGCGGCCGCAGACGTGACTCCAGGATGGTATGTTTCCTCCCTGGTGCCAGGGTCAAGGATGTCACTGAGCGGCTGCAGGACACCGAGGCGGGAGGGTGAACAGCCAGAGGTCGTTGTCCATATCGGTGCCAACGACATAGGCAGAAAGAGGGATCAGGTCCTGCAGGCAGAGTTTAGGTAGCTAGGAGAGAGATTAAAAAGCAGGACCTCAAAGGTAGTAATCTCCGGAATACTCCCAGTGACACATGCTAGTGAGTACAGGAATAGGAGGATAGAACAGATGAATGCGTGGCTGGAGAGATGGTGCAGGAGGGAGGGCTTTAGATTCCTGAGACATTGGCACCGTTTCTGGGGAAGGTGGGACCTGCACAAGCTGGACGGGTTACACCTCAACAGAGCCGGGACCAATATTCTCACTGGGAGATTTGCTAGTGGTGTTGGGGAGGGTTTAAAATAGCTTGGCAGGGGGGATGGGCACCAGCATATAGGAGTAGAAAAGAGGAATAAGGTGCATAAAAGAGTGAGTGTGTTGGATAGTATTAGAGAAGATAGTACTAGAGGCGGAAGTAGTACCATATTAGATAGGAGCAGACTAAGAAAGACTACGAAAAATTCAAAAATGGGTTTAGAATGCATGTACGTAAATGCACAAAGTGTGGTGAATAAGGTTGGTGAGCTACAAGCACAATTAGCCTTGTGGCAATAACGGAAACGTGGCTTAAAAACAGTGAGGACTGGGCACTTAATATTCTAGGGCTAAGGTGTTCAGAAAAGATAGGGAAGGAAAAAAGGGAGGTGGGGTGGCAGTGCTGATTAAGGAAGACATTGTAGTGTTGGAAAGGGAGGATGTTCTTGAGGGGACAAGGACAGAATCCATTTGGTTAGAGTTGAGGAGCAAAAAGGGTATGATCACGCTACTGGGGGTATTCTATAGGCCTCCAAATAGTGAGAGGGAGGTAGAGGAGCAAATCTGCAGGGAAATCGCAGAGACATGCAAGAGCTATAGAATGGTGATATTGGGGGACTTTAATTACCCAAATATCGATTGGGATAATGCTAGGGTAAAGAGAAAGGAGGGGGAGGAATTTCTGAAATATGTTCAGGAGAATTTCCTTGACCAGTATGTTTTTGGCCCAACTAGGAAGGAGGCATTGCTGGATCTGGTGCTGGGGAATAAGGTGGGCCAGGTCGACCAAGTGTCTGTGGGAGAACACTTGGGTACGAGTGATCATTTTATCATAAGATTTAGATTAGCAATGAAGAGGAGCAAGGAACAATCTAGAGTGGCACTTCTAAACTGCAATGGGATGCAAAAGAATCTAGCCAGGGTAAAATGGAACCAAAGAGTGACAGGAAAAACTGTAACGGAACAATGGGTGATCTTTAAGGAGGAGATGTTCCAAGTACATGCTAGGTACATTCCAACAAGAGGGAAGGGTAAGGGAACCAAAGCAAGGGCTCCTTGGATGACGAGGGAGATGGAGAAGATGATGAAACAAAAAAAGAGGGTGTATGATGCATGTCAGGTGAATTCTTCAAGGGAGAACCAGACCAAATACAATAAGTTGAGAGGGGAAGTGAAGATGAAAATAAGATTGGCAAAGAGAGAATATTAGAGTAGAATGGCGATTAACATAAAAGGGAACCCCAAAATCTTCTACCGGCATGTAAACAGTAAGCGGGTAGTAAGAGGCGGGGTGGAGCCTATTAGCGACAAAGAAAAGTGTTATATGCTTAGAGGCACAGGTCAAGGCTAGAATACTCAATGAGTACTTTGTATCGGTGTTTACTAAGGAGGCGAATGCTGACAAAATATCGGTAGCAGTGGAAAAGGTAGAAGCAATAATCAAGAAAAAAATGAACGGACACTTGGAAAGGTTTAAGCTAATTAAGGAGAGCAACACGGATTTGTAAGAGGCAGATCGTGTTTGACTAATCCAATTGAATTTTTTGATGAAGTAACAGGGAGGATTGATGAAGGGAATGCAATGGATGTTGTCTACATGGATTTTCGGAAGGCGTTTGACAAAGTACCACATAGAAGGCTGGTTAACAAAATTGAGGCTCATGGAATAGATGGGTCAGTGGCAGCTTGGATAAGGAATTGGCTTAAGGACAGAAAACAGCGAATTGTGGTAAATGGCTGTTTTTCAGACTGGAGGATGGTAGACAGTGGTGTTCCCCAAGGGTCAGTGCTGGGGCCACTGCTTTTTTTGATGTATATAAATGACCTGGATATTGGAATACAGAGTGGAATTTCTAAATTTGCAGATGACACCAAACTTGGGGGTGTGGCAAACAGTGATGATGATACCAATCGACTGCAACAGAACATAGAGAGGCTAGCAGAATGGGCAGACAAGTGGCAGATGGAATTTAATACAGAGAAGTGTGAGGTGATGCATTTTGGCAGAAGGAACAGGGAGAGGCAATATACACTTAATGGCACAGTTTTAAAGAGTGTGCAGGGACAGAGGGACCTGGGAGTTAATGTGCATAGGTCCCTGAAGGTGGCAGGACATATTGAGAAAGTGGTTAGCAAAGCTTATGGGATCTTGGGTTTCATAAATAGAGTTATTGAGTACAAAAGTAGAGAAGTTATGCTGAACCTTTATAAAGCGCTGGTTAGGCCACAACTGGAGTATTGCGTCCAGTTCTGGTCACCACACTTTAGGAAGGATGTGAAGGCCCTTGAGAGGGTGCAGAGGAGATTTACCAGAATAGTTCCGGGGATGGGGTATCTTAGCTACAAGGACAGGTTGGAGAAGTTGGATTTGTTTTCATTAGAGCAAAGGAGGTTGAGGGGTGATTTGATAGAGGTGTACAAGATTATGACAGGTTTGGATAGGCTAGACTGGGAAAGGCTGTTCCCAGTAGTTGATGGTACAAGGACTAGGGGACACAGATTTACGGTTTTGGGCAAGAGATATAGGGGAGATGTGAGGAAAAACCTTTTTATGCAGCGAGTGATGAGGACCTGGAACTCGCTGCCGGTGGAAGTGGAGACACTCAATGTTTTCAAGGGGAGACTGGATAGGCACTTGAGGGAAATAAACTAGCAGGGCTACGGGGATAGAGCGGGGGAATGGGACTGACTGGATTGCTCAACAGAGAACCGGCACGGACTCGATGGGCCGAATGGCCTCCTTCTGTGCCTCTATGACATGCTGCCCAGCAGCGACATCATCTGAAAACACAACTTCAGGTTCCACATGTACACTGACACACCCAGCTCTACCTCACCCCACCTCCCTCGACCCCTCCACTGCCTCTGATTTGTTACTCTGCTTGTCCAACATCCAGTATTTGATGAGCAGAAATTTCCTCCAACTAAATATTGGGAAGACAGAAGCCATTGTCTTCGGAAGCCACCACAAACTCCGTTCGCTAGCCACCAAATCCATCCCTCTCCCTGTCAACTGTCTGAGGCTGAACTAGACTGTTTGCAACCTTGGTGTCGTATTTTGACCCCGATATAAGCTTCTGACCACATATCCTCTCCATCACTAAGACCGCCTACTTCCCCCTCCGTAACATCGCCCAACTCCGCCCCTGCCTCAGCTCATCTGATGCTGAAACCATCATCCATGCTGTTGTTCCCTCTAGACTTGACTATTCCAACGCACTCCTGGCCGGCCTCCCATCTTCTACCCTCAATAAACTTAAGCTCATCCAAAACTTTGCTGCCCATATCCTAACTCGCACCAAGTCCCATTGCCCCTGTGCTTGCTGACCCACATTGTCTCTCGGTTAAGCAACGCCTTGATTTTAAAATTCTGATCCTTGTTTTCAAATCCCTCCATGGCCTCGCCCCTCCCTATCTCTGTAACCTCCACCAGCCCCACAACCCTCCGAGATAGGCCCGATTTTAATCGCTCCACCATTGGCAGTCGTGCCTTCAGCTTCCGATGCTCGAAGCTCTGGAATTTCTTCTGTAAACCTCTCTGCCTCTTTACCTCTCTTTCCTCCTTTAAGACGCTCCTTAAAACCTACCTCTTTTCATCTGCCCTAATATCTCCTTATGTGGCTGTGTGTCAAATTTTGTAGGCAAACCCTCCTGTGAAGCGCTTGGGACATTTTACTACGTTAAAGACGCTATATAAATACAAGTTGTTTTTGTTGTTGGAAAAACCCTTCAATCTCTATTTGTGAGAGGTGGGATGATGTCGGTAGGAACATGGGAATTGCTGGACAAAAATTTACCAAGGTCCATCTAATTCCTCTTTTACCATCCTGGGAGTTGCACAATAGAATGATAATGGAGTTGCTGACTAATCACAGCAATCAGCATAGTGTCAGCTGTGGCTCAGTGGGTAGCACTCTCTCGCCTCTGAATCAGAAGGTTGTGGGTTCAGGTCCCACTCCAGAGACTTGAGCACAAAAATCCAGGCTGACACTCCAGTGCAGTACCGAGGGAGTGCTGCATGGAACCATAGAAAGTTACAGCACGGAACGAGGCCATTTCGGCCCATCGTGTCTGCGCCAGCCAACAAAGAGCTATCCAGCCTAATCCCACTTCCCAGCTCTTGGCCCGTAGCCCTGCAGGTTACAGCATCCCAAGTGCACATCCAAGTACTTTTTAAATGTGGTTAGGGTTTCTGCCTCTACCACCCTTTCAGGCAGTGAGTTCCAGACCCCCACAACCCTGCACTGTCGGAGGTGCCGTCTTTCGGATGAGGCGTTAAACCGAGGCCCCGTCTGCTCTCTCGGGTGCACGTAAAAGGTCCCATGGCACTATTTCGAAGAAGAGCAGGGGAATTACCCCGGTGTTTATCCCTCAATCAACATCACTAAAAAACGATTATCTGGTCATTATCACATTGCTGTTTGTGAGAGCTTGCTGTGCGCAAATTGACTGCCGTGTTTCCTACATTACAACAGTGACAACGCTTCAAAAAGTACTTAATTGGCTAAAAAGTGCTTTTTGGGACGTCCGGTGGTCATGAAAGGCGCTATATAAATGCAAGTCCTTTTTTTAATCAATCTCTATCAATTAGTCTACAACAGACACAAATATAACACGAGGAAAACTCTCAGTGGTGGAGAGCTTTGGGAACCATAAGCCCAAAGTCACCTGTTTTTCCCAATGCTACACTCACCACATGCCATGTCTCAAATTACTCAGACACTGGATCCCAAAATATTGTTTTCTGAAATAAATCTATCTACTTTGCATTTGAGTCAATCAATACTAACTGCTTCCAGTATCTCCCTCGGGAGCCTGTTCCATAGATTGACCGCTCGCTCACTGAAATATTGGGGCAGAAATTAGGCTCACTATGGGTGAGTACGCACTATGTACTCACCCGTGGACGGAACGAAAGTGCCGGTTTCTTGCACACACTGCGCATGCGCGGGAAACCAGCACTTCCGTTCCCCTGAAGGAAGGGGTTCAGAGGTCGAATGCGGTCGCCGGAGGGCCAGCGTGTTTGCCTCGCACTTCGGGTTTTTTTTACAGGTTCCTCCGTGAGGGTAAGCACGGAGAAGATGCACATTGAAAAAGGAGGCGCAAGGCCTTCTTTTAACAAGGTAAGTGTTGATTTTATTCAAATTTAAACATTTTCTTCACAGATTTATCTTTTTTAATTACTTTTAAAGAAAGGTAAGTTTAGTTTTAGCCCTGTTAAGTGTAATTAATTTTTTCAAAAATTTTAATTTTTGTTTAAAATAGTTAATTAATGTAATTTATAGTTATTTTAAAAATGTGATGTTTTTTTAAAAATTTATTTGTAGTTTTAGGGATGTTTTGGGGCCGATCTGTATTCATAGATTTGACAGGTCTCCTGTCAAATCTATGAATGAAAGATGGTCTGCTGCCATTGGCTCTCCATGGCCCACGTGATCCCAGGGGACGCATCGCACTAACTACGCCCCTGGGATACGCAAGCACTGCGCGCCGGCAGTTGGAGGAGGCCCAGGACCGGAATCCCCCGCGGGCCCAGGGGTCAACGGCAAGCGCGGTAGGTAGGTGCGCGCGCGATCCTTGCACCCGCGGGAAGCCAGGGAGCCGAATTTCTGGCCCATTGTTTCCACAGATAAGTATTGAATTCCGCTTGCCCTTCAAGTGCAGGCCTGTGTCCTCTGGTTTTACTGTTTGGGACAAGGTGAAACAGCTTATCATGTTCGACATCCAATCCCTTTAGAATCCTAAAAACAGCAATCCGATCACCTCGCAAACTTCTCTTTTCCAGTGAGAATATGCCCTTTTGCAATCCTCATAATCCAATCTCTCCATCCCCTTAATCATTTCTGGTTGCTCTCTTTTCTGTATCCTTTCAATAGCTGCAATATCCTCTCTCTGCTGTGGCGACCAGAACTGTACACAGTATTCTAAGTGCAGTTGCACCAGTGATTTATTAAGTGCCAGATTACCTCGCTATTTTGACTCCATATTGGCCTTTTAATACATCCCAACCTCTGATTTTTCTCTAGACGAATAAAATGATCAAGAGAAAGATGCATTGCATTCTACGTCCTTCTGCTAAGTGCCTTTTTATAATGGCTTATGTGTGTTCTTCACCTTTACCTGTTGTTCACCCCTCCTTTGTTTTGGACAGTCTTCGAAACAGCCTCTCTTGCCGTTCTCTCTCAAGTTCCAATAAAGGATAACCTTTCTTTTTCTTTCAGATTCTGAAGGACCAGTTGTGTATTTCCTGCATTTACTATTTTTCTTTTCAATTTGTAGCATTTGCTATTTCTGCGTAGCGTATTGTCCCATTTGAGATAATCTTGCATTAATGTGCATGCTCATTAATTGGGATCCTTACTGCTAGTTGTATTTATTTTATTTTTTCTCCGGCAGAATTTTGGGGACACAGATAGTGGCTCCTGTTGAGGAAGCCTATTGTTGGCATCCTGGACCGGAGCGGCTTACTACTCCACAGCCGACTTCCAGCCCAGGCCCTGCTACAGACACGAATGAGTAAGTATTAGCCAGAAATAACACTACAGAACCTAACTACTTAGATTAAATGTATTTACATGTCAGTTTTTAAAGCCACATTACCTGGTATATTCAGGCTGAAGTCCACCTATTTGGGCTGTTGCTGTGCTATCATCCCTTCAGTTTGGAAATTCTGGTCGTAACTATACATTTCCCATGTTCTTCCCATCCCCTTATCTGTGTGCTGGCAGAAAGTGTTGTTTTTGATCCAGCTACTCATGTGCAAGAATAACCAAGAAATGGGACGCCAGTGGGGTGAGAGGGCAGCAGAGCGAGTTTGGCTTGAACTGGAGTTCAACACTGAAGTGTAGTTGGCTTGAAGCTGCTTTTATTCACTTTAGTCTCTGTGTCTATTTAGTATGGCACAACATTGGGAGAAACCTCCATGATGTGGGAGTTTCTGGAAACTATCAATGTCCCAGATAACCACAAGTATAAGAGTGTCTCCAGGTAGAGCTTAAAGTTACTGAGCTTGAGGAACAGTTGGAAGCATTCCACACTGAGTTTCTGGAGTACATATTGGTAGAGATGGACAACCCACAGCTAGAGAGGAATCGTGAGAACAGAAAGCAGCTGGTAGACAGCAGCGGCAATACGGTGGAGTTTTAAAGACCATGGGGTAAAAATTAGGTCGCGCCCCGTTTGGGGCGCAAATATCGTCTGGACGCAAATATTAGCGCCTGGCGCTAATTATCGGCACTGACTGGAAACTTCACTTTTACCGCCCCGGGAGGTGAGTGGAGCGCTAAATCAGGCGCTGCACACCTGTCTTAAGGCGCAAAGGCCAAGGAGTGAGGCGCTAACTCAGAGCGCTGGCGAAGCTCATGTAATGTCAGTCAGCAATGGAACATACACACAATGGCACGGGCCAGTTCTTAAAGGGGATGGTTAATCTTGCTTTCCATCCACATCCTGTTCATTGCAGCCTTGAATCTCGGCCTGGAGAGACTTGCACATCAAATGTGCTGGAAAGAACAATGGAGAGTACCAGGCAAAGAGCTCAGAGTGCAGCTCCCACAGTCTCTGCTAAATCGATACAAGGAATGGCAAATCAAAATGAACCTGCAAAGTGCTGCTCAGTACCCAAAACTCCTTCACACAACGTTGAATCTCTCCAGAAGTCTCTCCCTCTCTCAGAATGCGTAGTTCAAAAATGCCACCAACAATAAAAGACAGGAAGAGGCCCCCTTTAAATAGCGCCCCCCCCAGCCCCACAGCGATTGATAGCGTTCCAGTCTTCTGGTCGTTGGATGCGCCAGGCGGTAAGGCAGGGGGCACCACTCAATTTCCGCTCCGGGGCGCCACAAGGGCGTTGCACCATGGAATGACGTCACAATCTGCGCGCGCAGGTGGTCGCAGCGGTAAAGTTTAGCGCCGCCGCACAATGTCAAGTTAAGTTCCCGAGCGGCGCAAACATCGCTGCGCCCGGGCGTTAGCGGCTTTGCGCCCCATTAGCGCCCTCTTAAGGCGCTAACGGGAGGCGCAACCAACTGAATTTTTACCCCCATTAATTTCAGGAAGGCCAGCGTCAGGGGGACAAGTGCCGCTTGGTATGAATGACAGTGGAATGTATTCTGAGATGTAATTATAGGACTGCGCAACAGGCAAAACGTGAAGCAGAGAAGGAAGAAAGCCTCAGTGGACAACAAAACTTCTTTAAAAAAAAAAAAATCTGTAAACCGGAATCGTGCCTCAGACTGGAAGATAACAAATGTGTGTACTTCTGTTCAAGAAAGGGGAAAGGGATAAGCCAGGAAATGATAGGCCTGTCAGTCTATTGTGAGAAGTCGCACAACACCAGGTTATAGTCCAACAGTTTTATTTGAAATCACAAGCTTTCGGAGCACTGCTCCTTCGTCAGGTGAAGGAGCAGCGCTCCGAAAGCTTGTGATTTCAAATCAAGCTGTTGGACTATAAGCTGGTGTTGTGCGACTTCTCACATTTGTCCACCCCAGTCCAACACCGGCATCTTCACATCGTAAATCTTAAAGACTAAGATCTTTACCAGACTGGAGGAACAAGGAGATCTCGGGGTACAGATACAATGATCTTGATCAGGGGTAGACATGTTTACCGCCCTCCAGTGCAAGTAGGAAAGTTCATTAAAGGAGGTTTATACATGGGACATTGAACATAAATGCAAGGACAAGACATTGCTCAGTTTGGAGTATTACTTGCAGTTCTGGGCTCCCCATTATAGGAAGGATATTAGAGCCATGGAATGATGCCAGTGATGAAAGGTTATGGTTGTAAAGAAAGTCTTGAGAAATTGGGGCATTTATTACTGGAACAGAGAAGGTTAAGGGGGATCTAGTAGAGGGTAAATGGTGAAAGATTGTAGCAATGTGGCAGAGACTGAGGATTATCACTAGAAGAACCTTAGTGCTTTACCACAAGTGGCTGTTGAGGCACAGACTGTAAGGTGATTTAAATTGGAATTGGATAGGTACTTAAATGGATATGGGGAAAAGGACAGGGTAATGGAATTAGAGTAACCCGCTCCAGTCACATGACTGATGGGCAGAGTGGCTTGTATAGACCAAAAGGTTCTAATGTGCAGTCCACTGTCTGTACTGAATTAGCTGATCTAGGTTGGTCAGTTCCTATTGAATCTTTGTAGTTAGCAGACAGAACAGACTTTCATCACATCAAATTGGGCTGAATTTGATCCCAGACGTGAAGGGACTGTGTCTATGTTTTTACTGCAGTTTTCTCTGCTGAAGGCACTGATTCATGCTGGAATTGAGTCCATTGGTGCTGAGTGTTCTTCACTCAGGTGGTCGTTGTTCGTATGTACCTCAGACAGTCAGCAAACGATTTCACGATGGAGGTATTACAACTAAGCTTAATCCTGTCTTCACCCAGCAGCAACATGTACATTGTCCAGAGGAGACCACTGGATCGTGATCAGGAGCAGGAGCTCTAGCTCATTTTTCTGCTCCCTAGCCCAGGGCAGCTCAGGCCAATTGCGGCGACATGAGCACCACCCTGTTTGCAATCAGCTAACTCTGCACAGGCTGTGGTCAAACCTGGAACCTTCCCAGTCAGTATGGCTCAGCTACACGCTGTCTTTACCAACTGAGTCACTGGGGGGGAGTAGAACGGGCAGTGCGTAACCCATTACACAACTCCCCTCTCCAGTTTACTTTTAACCACTTGTTTTTGGGCAGCATGGAATTATATTTTCTTTCTTTCAGACTCTATGTTGTTGGTAAAAGAGTGACCTTCTCGGGGCTTCCTCTGTGCAAAGAAGGCGACTTTATGCAGAAGATTGCCACGTTTCCTGGGGAAGAGGATGAAGAGGCAGACAATGGTGTGATCATTGCAGAAGGCGTTGTAGAGGAATACCTGGCATTTCATCACAGAGACCTGTTAGTATCAAGGAAACACTTAATCTATTTAATAACCAATTTAAAGACTTTTTGAATTAGCACTAACAAAACTAAAGAGTGTGTGTGTATACGCATCTCGTCATTCTCTGCTCAAAGCCTTCCAGTAAAGCTTAGTCCCTGCCTACAGCACTGAAAGAGCACCGGTCTCCAACAACACTTTGTGATGACAATTGGCGCTCACTCTCCCATCTCATCTTCAACAACAACACCAACTTGCATTTCTTCAGCGCATTTGACGTAGTAAAACGTCCCAAGGAGCGTAATCAGACAAAAAGAATTGACACCAAGCCAAAGAAGGAGCTATTGGGACAGATGACCAAATACTTGGTCAAAGAGGTAGATTTTAAGCAGCATCTTAAAGGAGGAGAAAGGGGTTTAGGGAGGGAATTCCTTGGGCTTAGGGCCTAGGCAGCTGAAGGCACCAATGGTAGAGCGAAGGAAGTGGGAGATGCACAAGAGGCCAGAGTTGGAGGAACACAAAGTTCTCGGAAGGTTGTAGTGCTGGAGGAGGTTACAGCGATGGGGAGGGTTGAGACCATGGAGGGATTTGAACACTATGATTTTAAAATCGAGGTGTTGTCGAACCGGGAGCCAATGTAGGTTGCCGAACACGGGTGATGGGTGTACAGGACTTGGTGCGGGTTAGCATACAGGCAGCAGAGCTCAAGTTTATAGAGGATGGTCGATAAGAGGCTGGCCAGGAGAGCATTGGAATAGACGAGTCTGGAGTGTCAGTCGTGGCTTAGTGGGCAGCACTCTTGCATGATTTTTTTTCTCTGACCCCAAAACTAAACCAGGGGACCACTCAGGCCCTGAGTAATGTTGCCTACCTTTTGTACAAGGTGATCTCCACCCCAGCCAGAAACCGGCTGAGCTCTCGCTTGTAGGAATTTAGCGAATCAGTGTCCACAGCACGAGCCGACAGCCTGTTCCACAGGTCCACTATTCTCTGGGAAAAGAACCACCTCCTGACATCTAACCTAGTTCTGGTCTTACATAACACCTGGTCCTCCCTAATCTAGTTGACAAAAATGAGAAGTCGCACAACACCAGGTTATAGTCCAACAGTTTTATTTAAAATTACGAGCTTTCGGAGCTGCTGCTCCTTCGTCAGGTAGAGGACGAAGGAGCAGCAGCTCCGAAAGCTCGTAATTTTAAATAAAACTGTTGGACTATAACCTGGTGTTGTGCGACTTCTCATTTTTGTCCACCCCAGTCCAACACCGGCATCTCCGCATCATAATCTAGTTGAAACCAACTGTTGACACAAACACCATCTGTTCCCTTCATCATCTTACAAACCTTGATCAAATCACCCCCAAGTTTATGTATCTCTAAAGTGTAAAGTCCCAGCTCTTTGAGCCTATTTTGGTAACTAAAATGAGTATGGTAGCATAGTGGTTATGTTACTGGACTAGTAATCCAGATGCCTGGACTAATGGTCCTGAGACATGAGTTCAAATCCTACCATGGCAGTTTGTGAATTTGAATTCAGTTAATTAGGAATAAAAAGCTAGTATCAGTAATGGTGACCATGAAGCTATCGAATTGTCGTAAAAACCCATCTGGTTCACTAATGTTCTTTAGGGAAAGAAACCTGCCGTCCTTACCCGGTCTGGGCCTATATGTGACTCCAGAGCCACAGCACTGTGGTTGACTCTTAACTGCCTTCTGAAATGGCCTAGCAAGCCACTCATTTGTATCAAAACCTCTACAAAAAACAATAATAAGAATAAAACTGGACAGACCACCTGGCATCAACCTAGGCATCAGATTTGGACACTACAAAGGCACACCCAGCCCAGTCAACCCAGCATAGTCCTTCTCACTAATATCTGGAGACTTGTGCCAAAATTGGGAAAGCTGTCCCATAAACTAGTCAAGCAACAGCCTGACAGTCATACTATCAGCCAACATCCAGACTGCTCCATCACCATCCCTGGGTATGTCCTGTCGCACCAGCAGAACAGACCCACCAGAGGTGGCAGCAAAGTGGTCTACAGTCGGGAGGGAGTGGCCCTGGGAGTCCTCAACATTGACTCCAGACACCATGAAGTCTCATGGCTTCAGGTCAAACATGGGCAAGGAAACCTCCTGCTGATTACTACCTACTGCCCTCCCTCAGCTGATTAATCAGTACTCCTCCATGTTGAACACCACTTGGAAGAATCATTGAGGGTAGCATAAGCACAGAATGTACTCTGGGTGGGGGACTTCAATATCCATCACAAAGAGTAGCTTGGTAGCACCACTCCTGGCCGACCTTGCCAATTCCTGAAGGACATAGCTGCCAGACTGGGCTTGCAGCAGGTGGTGAGAGAACCAGTACGAGGGAAAAACCTACTTGACCTCGTCCTCACCAATCTACCTGTCGCAGATGCATCTGTCCATGACAGTATTGTTAGGAGTGACCACCACACAGTCCTTGTGGAGACGAAGTCTCGTCTTCACACTGAGGACACCCTCCATCATTTTGTGTGGCACTACCACCGGCACTTAATGGGATAGAGTCAGAACCGATCTAGCAGCTCAAAACTGGGCATCCATGAGGCCATCAGCAGCAGCAAAATTGTATTCCACCACAATCTGTAACCTCATGGCCCAGCATATTCCTCACTCTACCATTACCATCAAGCCAGGCGACCAACCCTGGTTCAATGAGGAGTGTAGAAGAGCATGCCAGGAGCAGCACCAGGCGTACCTGAAAATGAGGTGCCAACCTGGTGAAGCTACAACACAGGACTACATACATGCATGCTAAACAGCGGAAGCAGCTAAGAGCTAAGCGATCCCACAACCAATGGATCTGATCAAAGCTCTGCAGTACTGGCACATCCAGTTGTGAATGGTGGAGGACAATTAAACAACTAACGGGACGAGGAGGTTGCATGAACATCCCCCTCTTCAACAATGGCGGAGCCCAGCACGCGAGTGCAAAAGACAAAGCTGAAATGTTTGCACCCATCTTGAGCCAGAAGGGCCAAATCATATTATGTCCAATTTTGGGCACCATACTTTAGGAAAGACATGTTGGAGAGGGTACAGAAGAGATTTACTAGAATAGTTCCAGGGATGAGGGAATACAGTTACGTGGATAGACGAGAGAAGCTGGGGTTGTTCTCCTCCTTGAAGCAGAGAAGGCTAAGAGGAGATTTTGATAGAGGTGTTTAAATCATGAAGGGTTTAGATAGAGTAAATAAAGAAAAACCGTTTCCAATGGCTGAAGGGTCAATAACCAGAGGGCACAGATTTAAGGTGATTGGCAAAAGAACCAGAGGCGACATGAGGGAAAACTTTTTTACGCAACGTGTGATTAAGATTTGGAATGCACTGCCTGATAGGGTGGTGGATACAGAGTCAGTAGTGTCCTTCAAAAGGGAATTGAATAAATACTTGAAGGAGAGCGAATTGCAGGGATATGGGGAAAGAGCGAGGGAGTGGGACTAACTGGATTGCTCTTCAAAAGAGCCGGCGCAGACTCGCTGGGCAAATGGCTCCTTCTGTGCTGTACGTTTCTATGATTCCATGATCTCGGCCTCCTCCTGAGGTCCACATCGCAGATGCCAGTCTTCAGCCAATTTGATTCACTCCTCGTGATATCTAGAAATGGCTGAGCATACTGGATACAGCAAAGGTGATGGGCCCCAAAAATAACCCAGCTTGTAGTGCTGAAATAACAACAGAAAACGCTGGAAAAACTCAGCAGGCAAGGCAGCATCCGTGTAGTGCTGAAGACTTGTGCTCCAGAAGTAGCCGCGCCTCTAGCCAAGCTGTTCCAGTACAGCTGCAACATTGGCAGCTTCCCGACAATGTGGAAAATTGCCCAGTTTTGTGCTGTCCACAAAAGGCAGGACAAATCCAATCCACCCAATTACCGCCCCATCAGCTTACTCTCAATCATCTGCAAAGTGATGGACAGTGCTATCAAATGGCACTTATTCACCAATAACTTGCTAACCGATGCTCAGTTTGTGTTCTGCCAGGATCACTTGGCTCCAGACCTCATTACAGCCTTGGTCCAAACATGTACAAAAGAGTTGAATTCCCGAGGTGAGGTGAGAGTGACTGCCCTTGACATCAATGCAGCATTTGACCGAGTGTAGCACCAAGGAGCCCTAGTAAAATTGAAGTCAATGGGGATCAGGGTGAAAACTCTCCACTGGCTGGAATCATACCTAGCACAAAGGTAGATGGTTGTTGGAGACCAATCATCTCAGCCCCAGGACATCGCAGGGCAGGGTCCTAGGCCCAACCATCTTCAGCTGGTTCATCAACGACCTTCCCTCCATCAGAAGTGAGTTTGTTCGTTGATCAGTTCCATTCACAATTCCTCAGATATTTAAACAGTCTGTGCCCACATGCAGCAAGACCTGTACAACATCCAAGCTTGGGCTGATAAGTGGCAAGTAAGATTTGCATCACGCAAGTGCCAGGCAATGACCATCTCCAACAAGAGAAACTCTAACCACCTCCCCTTGACATTCAACGGCATTACTATTGTCGAATCCTCCACCATCAACATCCTGGGGGGTCACCATTGACCAGAAACTTAACTGGACCAGCCACATAAATACTGTGGCTACAAGAGCAGGTCCGAGACTGGGTATTCTGTGGTTAGTGACTCACCTGACTCCCCAAAGCCTTTCCACCACCTACAAGGCACAAGTCAGGTGTGTGATGGAATACTCTCCACTTGCCTGGATGAATGCAGCTCCAACAACATTCAAGAAGCTCGACACCATCCAGGACAAAGCAGCCCGCTTGATTGGCACCCCATCCACCACCTTAAACATTCACTCCCTCCACCCCCGGCATACAGTAGCTCCAGTGTGTACCATCTACAAGATGCACTGCAGCAACTCGCCAAGGCTTCTTCGACAGCACCTCCCAAACCCGTGACCTCTGCTACTCAGCACAAGGAACACCACCACCTCCAAGTTTCCCCCCAAGTCACATATCATCCCAACTTGGACATATATCGCAGTTCCTTCATCGTCGCTGGGTCAGAATCCTAGAACTTCCTACCTAACAGCATTGTAGGAGTCCTTCACCACACGGACTGCAGCAAACCAAGAAGGCGGCTCACCACCACCTTCTCAAGGGCAATTATGGATGGGCAATAAATGCTGGCCTTTCCAGAAGATACTTTATACTAGGAATTAATTTTGTGGCCTCCTGAACCTTTTCCGCCACCTCACTAGCACCCACCATGAGGAGACCAAAACTGGACACAGTATTCTAACAAAGGCCTAACCAAGGCCTTGTACAAGGACAAAATAATATGCTTTGTTTTGTAGTTAATTATCTTGTAAATACACCCCAACACCCTATTCACTCGAGCTATTGCTTCTCGGCATTGATCATGAACCATTTGAGATCTATGCCCTAGAATGTCCAGATCTCTTTCGTGTTCCACCGGCTTTAGAACCTTTCCATGAAGAGTGTATGTATGTTCAGCATTCACCCTGCCCACATGCATAACACTGCACTTTTCTAAGTTAAACATCATTTGCTAGTCACGAGCCTAATCTCAGCACATCTAGATCTGCCTGTAGTAATCGAGCGTCTTCTACTGTCCTTACTCTCGCACATATCTCAGTATCATCTGCAAACTTGCAACTCGTTTCCCCCAGCACCTACATCTAGATCATTAGTAAAAATAGTAAACAGCAACAATATTCCCCATAATTTTATTTTGGGGTCGTGGTCCCTTTAACAGGCTGCATGGCCCATTCAAAATTTCGCGCATGCATGAAATCTCACATTGAAAACCCGGTGACCAGCCTGCGCGGGAGCTCCAGACAGCTGTGCAGCCACGCAGCTTAGTGGGAACTTTGAACAGCAACAGTCCCAACACTGATCCCTGTGTGACACCTGTGGTGACTGGTCTCCAAGCAGATCCAAATCCAATGTGCATTTAGTGTATTTTACTTTGGATTCCCTTGGAATGGCTATTTATTTTAGTACATTTTTCTTTTTTACTATCTTTCAGTCATTCTACCTCCTTGTTATGTGTATGCCTAAAGCTTACTTGCCCTTCCAATATATTTGTTCTACCCTCTGCTTTTCCCATCCTCCTGCTATGTTTGTTCCATTTATTCTCCCTGCAATGATATTGGTCCCAGCTCTAATCGGGTGTAGACTGTCCCATTGGTATAGCTCATTCCTGCCCCAAACCTGATTTCAGTGCTCCCAAGAATCTGAATTCTTCCCTCCCACACCACAATTACAACCACGAATTTACCTCCCTAATCTGGCTGCTCCTGTACTGGCTAGTGTATAGCATTTATAATAATCCTGAGGTGGTTACCCCTGAAAGTCCTGCATCTTAATCTACTTCCTGATTTCTGGAACTGTTTTTGCAGGAATTGAAACCTATTATTCACAATGTAGCTTCAGGCCAATTTTGCCCTCCTTGTCCAAGAGTTTCAGCACTCTCTTTGCTGTCGTCCCAGGCTAGACTCCCTCTTAGATAAGCCTACAACTTCCCTCTGTGCCTCTCTTGGCATTCTCCAAAGGGCACATAGAGGCTCTCGTTGCTGCCTCCTTATGAGCAGCAACCCCAACTGCCCCATCCTACTCTCTCGCCGACCTCCTTCCTGTCCCACTCACCCCTCCCAATGCTGACCCTGTGGACTCTGCCAGCTGATCAGCTATCACCGCCCCTCTCCGCATCTCCCTACAGAACGTCCGTTCACTTGTGAACAAGGCCCTTGCCATCCATGAGCTTTTTGTGGATGATTGCATCGACATCATGGCCTTGACAGAAACCTGGCTGAGGGGCAATGACACCTTCCCCCTAAATGAAGTTTCCCCATCTGGCTACACCTTCCACTATTTGCCCTGCCCAAACTGCCGTGGTGGCGGTTTGGCTCTTATCACCAAATCACACCCTGGTCTGTCTCCCTATTCCTCTGGCACCTTCTCCTCCTTTGAGCATCTCACCTTGCTCCACCCCCTCGCCTCTTACTTAAAATCCTTGCTTCGCTACCGCCCACTCAAATACCACTCCAAATTTCTCGTTGAGATAGCTTCACAGCTTTCCTCCCTCAGCCTCTGCACCGAGTGACTTTTCACCCGCGGTGATTTCAACCTCCATTTCATAGAATCATAGAAGAATCGTAAAATGGTTACAGCACAGAAGGAGGCCATTCGGCCCGTCGAGCCCGTGCCGGCTCTCTGCAAGAGCACTTCAGCTAGTCCCACTCCCCCGCCCTTTCCCCGTAGGCCTGCAAATTTTTTTCCTTCAGGTACTTATCCAATTCCCCTTTGGAAGCCACAATTGAATGTGCCTCCACCACCCTTTCAGGCAGTGCATTCCAGATCCTAATCACTCGCTGCGTAAAAAAAGTTCTTCCTCATGTCGCCTTTGGTTCTTCCAGCATTTATTGCCCATCCCTAATTGCCCTTGAGCAGGTGGTGGTGAGCCGCCTTCTTGAATCGCTGCAGTCTGTGTGGTGAAGGTGCTCCCACAGTGCTGTTAGGGAGGGAGTTCCATAATTTTGACCCAGCGACGATGAAGGAACAGCGATATATTTCCAAGTCAGGATGATGTGTAACTTGGAGGTGATGGTGTTCCCATGCGCCTGCTACCCTTGTCCTTCTCGGCGGTGGAGGTCGCAGGTTTGGGAGGTGTTGCTGGAGAAGCCTTGGCGAGTTGCCTCAGTGCATCCTGCAGATGGTACACACTGCAGCCACAGTGCACTGGTGGTGGAGGGAGTGGATGTTTAAACCAGTGGATGGAGTACCGATCAAGCGGACTGCTTTGTTCTAGATACCGTCGAGTTTCTTGAGTGTTGTTTGAGCTGCACCCAATGAGGAAGGTGGAGAGTATTCCATCACACTCCTGACTTGTGCCTTGTAGATGGTGGAAAGGCTTTGGGGAGTCAGGAGGTGAGACACTCGCCGCAGAATACCCAGCCTCTGACCTGCTCTAGTAGCCACGGTATTTCTGTGGCTGGTCCAGTCAGTTTCTGGTCAATGGTGACCCCCCAGGATGTTGATGGTGGGGGATTTGGCGATGGTAATGCCATTGAATGTCAAGGGGTGGTGATTAGACTCTCTTGTTGGAGATCTTCTCTCTCTCTTAGGCAGTCCCTCGGAACCGAGGATGACTTGCTTCCACATTAAAAATGAGTTCTCAGGTGACTGATGAGTCCAATGCGGGACCTACAGTCTCTGTCACAGGTGGGGCAGACGGTGGTTGAAGGGGCGGGTGGGTGGGGTGCTTGGGTTGACGTGCGCTGCTTGCGCTTGGCTTCCGCTTGTTCCCGGCGAAGAGACTCGAGGTGTTCGGCGCCTTCCCGGATGCTCCCCGGATGTTGGAGATGGTCATTGCCTGACACTTGTATGGCGTGAATGTTACTCGTCACTTATCAGCCCAAGTCTGGATGTTGTCCAGCTCTTGCTGCATGCAGGCATGCACTGCTTCATTATCTGAGGAGTTGCGAATGGAACTGAACACTGTGCAATCATCTGCGAATATCCCCACTTCTGACCTTATGATGGAGGGAAGGTCATTGATGAAGTAGCTGAAGACTGTTGGGCCTAGGACACTAGTCTGAGGAACTTCTGCAGTGATGTCCTGGGGCTGAGATGATTGACCTCCAAAACCACAACCATCTTCCTTTGTACGAGGTATGACTCCAGCCGCTTTTGTGAAAACATTGACTTTTGCTAGAGATAGGTACCTCATCTAAGTGTGTGTCCTTCTTTTGTGAGCCTAGACAGTGAATGTTGGCAGGCTATTCATCTGTAAAAGACATTGCAACTGAGCTTGATCTGTTCTCGCCCAATGTCCGCACAAACATTTTGCAGCAGAGGCCATTGGATAGGAATCAGAAGGGGAAATCCTGTGTGATTCCCCACCCCACCCGCCTCTCTAACCCGGACATTAAAGCGAATGTTGTGCCCTGCCGAGATCGGGACCTTAGCCCAGAACAGAAATTGAACTCTAGATTATCTGGTGTAGGCTGTAGCTTTGCCCAGGGAACACTGTGATTATTGGGGTCAGGTGGGGGTGGGGAAAAATGGTCTATACCAACACTAAAGCGTTATTCTATATGATCCAATTAAGCTTGGCAAATGCAGGGGACAGACAGTGCCACAGGTAAGCCAGACATGACTGTCGTATGATCAGGAGATATTAATGACAGACATTGTCAGCAGGTATCTTGTGGAGCCTTGTCTTGCTATTGTTTCAGATTGCTTTCTGGATGTAAGTGTAGAAACCAGTGCGAGCCATGTGTTTTGTTTTGTATGTTCATTTGCTATGTTTACGGTTTGTGCCATGTGTCCACACAGGGAAGATGACTCCTGTGAGAAGAAGTTGGGTCTTGCCTTGCAATATGAAAACAGACTGGGGCTGCCTCCAGTCTCTCCAAGTCACTGCAGGAGGAATACAATCGTGGCAGAGCTCTTTGATGAGGTGTGGCTGGAGGTCCTGGGCTGTATGGAGGAACTGATCCATAAGCACTGGGAAGGGCATGTTTCAGGTACAAAGGAGACTGAACTAGAGGTAGAACATTATAAAAATTGTTCCTGGAATGATGAAACACATTGTCAGTTTCAGAGCCAGTAACTCTGAGCTGTGACACATATGCTGCTCTGTGAAGACTTATGATAAATGCTAAATCTGGAGTTTACTGCTGTTAAAATCAGTTTGCTGATCCGGGCTACAGCAGCTCGAGCACCGGGTTACGGAGCTTGAGCGGCGGCTGCAGTCACTGCTGTGCATCCACGAGGCTGAGAGCTACATCGATAGCATGTTTCGGGAGGTGGTCACCCCGCAGCTTAAGAGTGTGCAGGCAGAGAGGGAATGGATGACCGCCAGACAGAAGAGGAGGACCAGGCCGGTAGTGCAGGAGTCCCCTGAGCCCATCTTGCTCACCAACCAGTATTCGATGTTGAGTACTGGTGAGGGCGATGGTTCCTCTGGGGAGTGCAGCCAGAGCCAAGTCCACAGCACCATGGAAGGCTCAGCTGCGAGGGGGTGGGGGGCGGGAAGAGGAGAGGGAGAGCAATAGTGATAGGGGAGTCAATAGTTAGGGGAGCAGACAGGCGTTCCTGCGGCCGCAGACGTGACTCCAGGATGATATGTTGCCTCCCTGGTTCCAGGGTCAAGGATGTCACTGAACGGCTGCAGGGCATTCTGAGGGGGGTGGGACCACCTCCCGAAACATGCTATCGATGTAGCTCTCAGCCTCGTGGATGCACAGCAGTGACTGCAGCCGCCGCTCAAGCTCCGTAACCCGGTGCTCGAGCTGCTGTAGCCCGAGGTCGTGGTCCATATCGGTGCCAACGACATAGGTAGAAAGAGGGATGAGGTCCTGCAGGCAGAGTTTAGGGAGCTAGGAAAGAGGTTAAAAAGCAGGACCTCAAAGGTAGTAATCTCCGGATTACTACCAGTGCCACGTGCTAGTGAGTACAGAAATAGGAAGATAGAGCAGATGAATGTGTGGCTGGAGATGGTGTAGGAGGGAGGGCTTTAGATTCCTGAGGAATTGGAACCGTTTCTGGGGGAGGTGGGACCTCTACAAGCCAGACGGGCTGCACCTCAACGGGAACGGGACCAATATCCTCGCGGAAGGGTTTGCTAGTGCTGTTGGGGAGGGTTTAAACTAGCTTGGCAGGGGGATGGGAACCTAAGAATAGAGTCAGTAGGGAGGGAAGAAAAACTGGAATTGGAAAACAAAAACGTAGAAAGTAAATTGGAAGGACAGAAGAATCAAGGGCTAGATAGTAATCAACAAGGAGGTTTGCCTGTACTAAATGGTATATACTTCAATGCAAGGAGTATAGCGAACAAGGCAGATGAGCTGAGGGCACAGGTAGATACTTGGGACTATGATATTATAGCTATTACAGAGACGTGGCTGAAAGAGGGGCAGGTATGGCAGCTCAACATTCCTGGTTACAGGATTTTCAGACGGGATAGAGAGGGAGGTAAAAAGGGAGGGGGGGTCACGGTATTGATTAAAGAAACTATTACAGCTGTGAGGAGGGATGATATGTTGGAGGGATCATCAAACGAAGCCATATGGGTCGAATTGAAAAACAAAAAGGGGCAATCACACTGCTGGGAGTGTCCTACAGACCCCCAAACAGTGAGAGGGAGATAGAAGTGCAAAAAGTAGACAAATTTTTGAGAAGTGCAAAAACTATAGGGCAGTAATAGTAGGGGATTTCAACTGCCCCAATATTAACTGGGATAAAATTAGTGTGAAGGGTATAGAGGGTGCGGAATTCCTAAAATGCATCCAGGAGAACTTTTTTAGCCAGTATGTAGCAAGCCCAACAAGGGAGGGGGCTGGTTCTGGACTTAGTATTAGGGAATGAAGCTGGGCAGGTAGAAGGCGTATCAGTGGGTGAGCATTTGGTGCTAGAGACCATAATTCAGTTAGATTTAAGGTAGTTATGGAAAAGGACAAGGATAGACCAGGAATAAAAATTCTAAATTGGGGAAAGCAAATTTTGCTAAGCTCAGAGGGGATTTAGCCATAGTGGACTGGAAACAGCTACTTGAAGGTAAATCAGTGTCAGAGCAGTGGGAGGCATTCAAGGAGGAGATCCAGAGGGTTCAGACCAAATACATGCCCTTAAAGAACAAAGGTGAGACTAACAAATGTAGAGCCCCCTGGATGTAGGATAAAGAAAAAAAGGGAGGCATATGACAGATACCGAGGGCTAAATACTGCAGAATCTTTAGAGGAGTACAGAAAGTGCAGGGGTGCAATTAAAAAGGATATTAGGAAAGCAAAGAGAGAGCATGAAAAATTCTTGGCAAGTAAAATCAAGGAAAACCCAAAGATGTTTTATAAATATATTAAGAGTAAGAGGATAACTAAAGAAAGGGTAGGGCATATTAGAGATCATGAGGGTAATGTGTGTGTGGAGGCGGGAGACGTCGGTAAGGTTCTTAATGAATACTTTGCGTCTGTTTTCACAAAAGAGAGGGGCGAAGCAGACATTGTTATCAGGGAGGAGGAGTGTGAAATATTAGATGAAATAAACATAGTGAGAGAGGAAGTATTAAGGGGTATAGCAGCTTTAAAAGTGGATAAATCCCCAGGCCCGGATGAAACGTATCCCAGGCTGTTAAGCGAAGCAAAAGAGGAAATAGCAGAGGCCCTGACCATCATTTTCCAAATCTCTCTGGCTTCAGGTGTGGTGCCGGAGGACTGATAATGTGGTACCCTTGTTTAAAAAGGGAGAAAAGGATAGACCGAGTAATTACAGGCCAGTCAGCCTAACCTCGGTGGAAAATTATTGGAAAGAATTCAGAAGGACAGGATAAATCTTCATTTAGAAAGACACGGATTAATCAAGGATAGTCAGCACGGATTTGTTAAGGGAAGGTCGTGTCTGACAAACTTGATTGAATTATTTGAGGTGGTAACAAGGAGGGTAGATGAGGGTAGTGCGTTTGATGTAGTGTATATGGACTTTAGCAAAGCTTTTGATAAGGTTCCACATGGCAGACTGGTCACGAAGTTAAAAGCCCATGGGATCCAGGGCAAAGTGTCAAGTTGGATTCAAAACTGGCTCGGAGGCAGGAAGCAGAGGGTAATGGTTGATAGGTGCTTTTGTGACTGGAAGGCTGTTTCCAGTGGGGTTCCGCAGGGCTCAGTACTAGGTCCCTTGCTTTTTGTGGTATATATCAATGATCTAGACTTGAATATAGGGGGTATGATTAAGAAGTTTGCAGATGATACTAAAATCGGCTGTGTGGTTGATACTGAAGAAGGAAGCTGTAGACTGCAGGAAGATATCAATAAATTGGTCAGGTGGGCAGAACAGTGGCAAATGGAATTCAATCCAGAGAAGTGTGAAGTAATGCATTTGGGGAGGGCTAACAAGGAAAGGAATACACATTAAATGGTAGGACATTGAATAGTTCAGGACAGGTGGCCAAAAGCTTGGTCAAAGAGGTAGGTTTTAAGAATTAAAACTCAGATAATACTCAGATCAGTGTGAGGTGGTACATTTTGTTAGGAAGAATAAGGAGGCCACATACTGCTTGGATAGTAGGGGGGAAAATTGAGTTGCGCCCCCTTTGGGGCGCTAACTTCGCTGTGGCGCTACTTTTAGTGCCCCGAAAAAATTAGCACACCCGCGCCCCAAGAGGGAAGAGGGGCACTACTGGAAGCGCCCCACCCCCTCTTGGGGCGCTGCGAGTGAATACTGCGGCACGTCACACCACAGTACTGCTGGCCTTCCTCCCCTTAAAGCCAGCAAAAGAGTCCGGCACTCAAGAGAAGTGCCGGGCTCACGGAGCGCAGCCGGCACTCCGTGGGGGGGGCTTCAGAGGAGGCCAGGGACGGCAGAGGGGGGAGGTGCTGGCAGGCGGCCAGCAACAAAAATGGCCACCCGGCACCTTCCCTTTAATTAGCGCCGCCCCGGCCGCAGGTAGGCCCCCCTGACCCTGTCCGACGGTAAGTCAGGGGGCGCTACCGAAGATCGCGGCTGGGGTGCAAGCGGGGTGCTGCGCACAGCGGTGACTTCATCGCGGGCACTAACGGTTACCGCCGCCGCTAACCTCCCGCTGAATTTCGCGGGAGGTGTCAGCAGCGCCGCGCCCGGACGCTAGTTGCTTTGCGCCCCATTAGCGCCCTCTTAGGGCGCTAACAGGAGGCACAAAGCAACCGAATTTTTAGGCCTAAGAGTCTAAACGGGGTAGAGGAGCAGAGGGATATGGGGGTACAGGTACACAAATCACTAAAAGTAGTGATGCAGGTTAATAAGGTCATAAAGAATGCAAACAAAGCACTGGGGTTCATTTCTAGAGGGATCGAATTGAAAAGCAGAGAAGTTATGCTAAACTTGTATCAAACCTTGGTTAGACCACACTTGGAGTACTGTTAACAGTTCTGGTCTCCATATTATAAAAAGTATATTGAGGCATTGTCGAAGGTGCAAAAAAGATTCACTTGAATGATACCATAACTGAGTGGTTATACTTATCAGGAAAGATTGAACAGGCTGGGGCTCTTTTCTCAAGAAAAGAGAAGACTGAGTGGTGACCTGATAGAGGACTTTAAGATTATGAAAGGGTTTGATAGGGTAGACATAGAGAAGATGTTTCCACTTGTGGGGGAGAACAGAACTAGGGACCATAAATATAAGATCGTCACTAATAAATCCAATAGGGAATTCAGGATAAATTTCTTTACCGCAAGAACATAGAACATAGAACAGTACAGCACAGTACAGGCCCTTCGGCCCTCGATGTTGTGCCGAGCATTGTCCGAAACCAAGATCAAGCTATCCCACCCCCTATCACTCTGGTGTGCTCCATGTGCTTATCCAATAACCGCTTGAAAGTTCCTAAAGTGTCCGACTCCACTATCACAGCAGGCAGTCCATTCCACACCCCAACCACTCTCTGAGAAAAGAATCTACCTCGGACATCCCTTCTATATCTCCCCCCATGCACCTTATAGTTATGCCCCCTTGTAACAGCTACATCCACCCGAGGAAATAGTCTCTGAACATCCACTCTATCTATCCCCCTCATCATCTTATAAACCTCTATTAAGTCGCCTCTCATCCTCCTCCGCTCTAAAAAGAAAAGCCCTAACTCCCTCAATCTTTCCTCATAAGACCTCCCCCCCAAACCAGGCAGCATCCTGGTAAATCTCCTTTGCACTCTTTCCAATGCTTCCACGTCCTTCCTATAGTGAGGTGACCAGAACTGCACACAATATTCCAAATGTGGTCTCACCAAGGTCCTGTACAGTTGCAGCATAACCTCACGGTTCTTAAACTCAAACCCCTTGTTAATAAACGCTAACACACTATAGGCCTTCTTTACTGCTCTATCCACTTGAGTGGCAACCTTCAGAGATCTGTGGATATGAACCCCCAGATCCCTCTGTTCCTCCACGTTCCTCAGAACCCTGCCGTTGACCCTGTAATCCTTATTCAAATTTGCCCTACCAAAATGAATCACCTCGCACTTATCAGGGTTAAGTTCCATCTGCCATTTTTCGGCCCAGCTCTGCATCCTATCAATGTCTCTTTGCAGCCTACAACAGCCCTCCACCTCATCCACTACTCCACCAATCTTGGTGTCATCAGCAAATTTACTGATCCACCCTTCAGTCCCCTCCTCCAAGTCATTGATAAAAATCACAAACAGCAGAGGACCCAGCACCGACCCCTGTGGCACACCGCTGGTAACTGGTCTCCAGTCCGAAAATTTTCCATCCACCACCACCTATGGTGATAGCCAGTTACTTATCCAATCGGCCAAATTTCCCTCTATCCCACAACTCCTTACTTTCTTCATGAGCCGACTATGGGGAACCTTATCAAACGCCTTACTAAAATCCATGTATACGACATCAACTGCTCTACCTTCATCGACCCACTTAGTTAACTCCTCAAAGAATTCAATCAAATTTGTTAGGCAAGACTTACCCTTCACGAATCCGTGTTGACTATCCCGGATTAAGTTGCATCTTTCCAAATGGTCATAAATCCTATCCCTCAGGACCTTTTCCATTATCTTACCAACCACCGAAGTAAGACTAACCGGCTTATAATTACCAGGGTCATTCCTATTTCCTTTCTTGAAGAGAGGAACAACGTTCGCCACTCTCCAGTCCTCTGGCACCATCCCCGTGGACAGTGAGGACCCAAAGATCAAAGCCAAAGGCTCTGCAATCTCCTCCCTTGCCTCCCAAAGAATCCTAGGATATATCCCATCTGGCCCAGGGGACTTATCGACCCTCAGGTTCTTCAAAATTGCTAAAACATCTTCCCTCAGAACATCTACCTCCTCCAGCCTATCCACCTTTATCACACTCTCATCCTCAAAAACATGGCCCCTCTCCTCGGTGAACACTGACAAAAAGTATTCATTCATCACCTCTCCTATCTCTTCTGACTCCATGCACAAGTTCCCACTACTGTCCTTGACCGGCCCTACCCTCACCCTAGTCATTCTTTTATTTCTCACATAAGAGTAAAAAGCCTTGGGGTTTTCCTTGATCCGACCCGCCAAGGACTTCTCATGCCCCCTCCTAGCTCTCCTAAGCTCTTTTTTTAGCTCATTCCTTGCTACCTTGTACCCCTCAATCGACCCAACTGAACCTTGTTTTCTCATCCTTACATACGCTTCCTTTTTCCTCTTGACTAGACATTCAACCTCTTTTGTGAACCATGGTTCTCTCACTCGGCCATTTCCTCCCTGCCTGACAGGGACATACCTATCAAGGACACGCAGTAATTGCTCCATGAAAAAGCTCCACTTTTCGTTTGTGCCTTTCCCTGATAGTTTCTGTTCCCATCTTATGCTCCCTAATTCTTGCCTAATCGCATCATAATTACCCCTCCCCCAATTATAAACCCTGCCCTGCCGTATGGCCCTATCCCTCTCCATTGCAATAGTGAAAGTCACCGAATTGTGGTCACTATCTCCAAAGTGCTCTCCCACATACAAATCAAACACTTGGCCCGGTTCATTACCCAGTACCAAATCCAATGTGGCCCCACCTCTTGTCGGCCTATCCACATATTGTGTCAGGAAACCCTCCTGCACACACTGTGCAAAAATTATCCTATCCGAACTGTTTGACCTATAAAGGTTCCAATCAATATTTGGAAAGTTGAAGTCACCCATGACAACTACTCTGTGACCTCCACACCTATTCATAATCTGCTTTGCAATTTCTTCCTCCACATCTCTATTACTATTTGGGGGCCTGTAGAAAACTCCTAACAACGTGACCGCTCCTTTCCTATTTCTAACTTCAGCCCACATTACCTCAGACGGCAGATCCCCCTCGAACTGCCTTTCTGCCGTTGTTAAACTATCCTTGATTAACAATGCTACTCCTCCACCTTTCTTACCACCTTCTGAAGCAAGAGTGGTGAGAATGTGGAACTCGCTACCACAAGGAGTGGTTGAGGCAAATAGCGTCGATGCATTTAAGGGGAAGCTCGATAAACACATGAGGGAGAAAGTAATAGAAGGATATGTTGATGAGGTTAAATGAAGAAGGGTGGGAGGCGGCTCGTCCGGAGCATGAACACCAGCATGGACCTGTTGGGCCGAAAGGCCTGTTTCTGTGCTGTAAATACTTTGTAATATTATGTAACCCCATTGTTTCAAATTGATATGGTATGTGAGAAACATGCTTCTGTTAGTTACTTTATCCAATCCCCTCACTGATTGGACCTAATTCACACCCTTAGAGCCCAAATTTAATTTTATAGCAAAATTATAATATAAATTAACCCAAAATTCCTTCTGGACCAAAAAGGCTAAAACTTGCTAAAATCTGTGGCTGAGTTCTGGGGTTCGAAGGATTCAGCCAGGGCGGGGCCATTTCTTTTCAGTGAGGAACTGATTGATGAGCTGGATGAAATTACAAAGCGGAGTGGATTTGGCCTGTGGATTGGATAGTGGTTTGATGGGTAAAGGAACTGCCTGTGCCATACTGAGCCATTCGGAACATCCCAGGCTCTATACCCAGGTCTGCGCTGAGTTTAACACATCTTGGCCATGGCTCGCTGAAATTGCTGTGAGCACCCCCCACACTGGGACAAGTTCTGCTGCTGATCTGCATCGTGTGACTGCTGCTGACACTGTGCGGTTAATCAGATGAGGGTGGGATGGAGCTCAGCTGTAGTGTTCCACAGCCTCGCACACTTTGGCGAGGTGCCAGTGGAACTGTCTCTCGGCAAGTGGTGCTGTCAGGATATGAGGGGGAAAACTTCTTGTTAATGGGTGTGGCAGCAGATTGACTCTGCCAGTGTACAGCTTTACACTCATACATTGAGTGTCTATTTTTGGCCATGGTGCCAGAGGCTAGGATGGAGGGAAGTGATGAGGGACGGTGTTGTTGGCCCGCCAGATTTCAGGGTTTCCTGGCCCGCGGAGCTCGGGGTCTCACAGGCATCTCATTTTCAGAGAGTGGTATTTGCAAAGATTTGGAAGCAAGTCACTTGCTCCTTAAAGAAAGGTGTATGGAATGGAGAAACTCCAAGACTAGGAAGGGAGCAGTTGCCTTTCAGAGAGTATCGTGTTTAATCTCAGTAGAGAAAACTGATCTTTGTTCAATCTGTATGTTCTGCAGATGAAGAGAAGAGTATTGCGTCAGTGGAAGGTGCAGGAATCGATCCTATGAATTTGTTCTTGCCTCTTGAACCACAGATATCGCAAGTTCGAGTGCCAGCTTTCAGCTCATATTTAACAAAATCTCAGGTTAGTGTGGACATAGGGACAAGGTTGATATGATGAAGAATGGAATGCAAACAGATAGGCATGAAGGGCAGCACCGGCTTATTAGTGTTGCTGTTAATTGTTGAAATGGACTTGAACTATCCCATGGGTGGAGGGTCTGCCCGTCTAACACTGCCACATGCACCAGGACTCCAGCTTCGATCGCTGCTCTGTGCTGAGTTCAGTGCATGAGTGAGGGACTTCAGGTAAGATGGGGAGAATATCGGAGAGAGAGGAAATTAACATGCAGTGAAATGATACTCCAAACTCTTGTAGTCGCTGACTCACACTGGGAGCCCCCTGTAGTCACTGACTCACACTGGGAGCCCCCTGTAGTCACTGACTCACACTGGGAGCCCCCTGTAGTCGCTGACTCACACTGGGAGCCCCCTGTAGTCGCTGACTCACACTGGGAGCCCCCTGTAGTCACTGACTCACACTGGGAGCCCCCTGTAGTCACTGACTCACACTGGGAGCCCCCTGTAGTCGCTGACTCACACTGGGAGCCCCCTGTAGTCGCTGTCTCACACTGGGAGCCCCTGTAGTCACTGACTCACACTGGGAGCCCCCTGTAGTCGCTGACTCACACTGGGAGCCCCCTGTAGTCGCTGACTCACACTGGGAGCCCCCTGTAGTCGCTGACTCACACTGGGAGCCCCCTGTAGTCACTGACTCACACTGGGAGCCCCCTGTAGTCACTGACTCACACTGGGAGCCCCCTGTAGTCACCGACTCACACTGGGAGCCCCCTGTAGTCACCGACTCACACTGGGAGCCCCCTGTAGTCACTGACTCACACTGGGAGCCCCCTGTAGTCACTGACTCACACTGGGAGCCCCCTGTAGTCACTGACTCACACTGGGAGCCCCCTGTAGTCACTGACTCACACTAGGAGGCCCTGCTACCATGCCCAATTAACCATCCTTCACATTGTAAGCTGAGACAGTGAACATTCTCATGAAGGGCATCACCGTACATCCTGATCTCATCGCCACGTAAATCATTGGTAGTATTCAAAAGTGGGAGCCCAGTGGGACTGAGGCCACTAGCAGCACTCCCAGTACTGGCTGAGATCAGCAGTTTATGCATGGACTGGCAATCAAACCCGGATAACTCCGAAAGCGGTACCTTCGCCCACAGTAGTATTTCCCTCTGCACATGGGCATTCATTTTTGAAGAGAAGTGGCAGCCCATGGCATTGGGAGGGGGGGGTGGGGGTGCTGATAAATTGGCGGGATGTCCTTGGAGAAAGGTCTTTGTCCCGTTGGCCTGAGAAACCTGTTTGCAATAATGAGCAAAATTCAGCTTTGTAATGGTTGATCTGGATTAAATTTGCTTTTTAAGTGTACTTGCTTTCTTTTATTTGTGCTCTCTTTCCTTCCTCACTAATCGCTGCTCTGAGATGAATAGGTAGATTGGACAAAGACACTACAATCCCAGCTTTTTAGAAAACAGTGAAATTGGGGTGTGACGAGTGTATGGCACTGGTGTGGCTGCGCTGGGAACAGGGAGGCTGCTGTCACTAAACTGTCCAAGGCAAGCTGCTCCCTTCAGTTCACTCGGCTCCCTTCTGCATCGGAAAATGTCAGGCCATCAAACTTACTGACTGGGAGCCATCAAACCCGGCCGAGCAGAGGAGGACAATTTTGATGCTGCCATGAAGCTCTTTGCTGTGCACACAAATGGCTGCAAGGAGAAATGTGGGCAGAACCCAACCCCCCCCAACCCCCCCCCACTCATAGATCCTGTTTCAGGAGGTGCAGCAAAGGAGGCCTCCAGCTGTGACCAGGACAGATGTTTGAGCAGTGTTACAAATTTGGGTCTGCCATAGATCCCCTCTCGGGTTCTGTGGCATCAGTCGTTCTGCAAATGGTCTGAGCATCTCACTTCTACCGGAGTTGCCTCGCACTGCTCTATATCTAAATATATCATCGCGTAGCCCAGGGTCCTAACAATGTATCCCCTTGTGATTCGTGCCTTTCACGTAGATACCTCTACAATCTCTTTGAAATCGGATCAAGCAAACAACTGATTAGATGACACTTGGTGTAAATCGATAGGCTGCTTTATTTCACAGTAAAGTCAACATACAGTCAACAACACCTGACGAAGGAGCAGCGCTCCGAAAGCTTGTGATTTCAAATAAAACTGTTGGACTATAACCTGGTGTTGTGCGACTTCTCACAACATACAGAACTGAGAAGTCGCACAACACCAGGTTATAGTCCAACAGATTTATTTAAAATTACAAGCTTTCGGAGCTGTCGCCCCTTCGTCAGGCAAAGGTACAGTGAGTGAATCTACAACATTACACAGTATATAAACACAGAAACTGCAGAGATACAATCTTTCAGGGAAGGTGTCCTTACATCAAAGACACACCAGAGCACAGCCAAGACAATGAGATGTGTCACAGGGGGTCCAACGTGTCAAATCCTGCTGTCTGCTGTTGACACATCTCATTGTCTTGGCTGTGCTCTGGTGTGTCTTTGATGTAAGGACACCTTCCCTGAAAGATTGTATCTCTGCAGTTTCTGTGTTTATATACTGTGTAATGTTGTAGATTCACTCACTGTACCTTTGCCTGACGAAGGGGCGACAGCTCCGAAAGCTTGTAATTTTAAATAAATCTGTTGGACTATAACCTGGTGTTGTGCGACTTCTCATTTTTGTCCACCCCAGTCCAACACCGGCATCTCCGCATCACAACATACAGAACAGCAGTTATGATTAGACTCGCTTCAATTTAATCACTATAACTTGTCTTCATGAGATAAAATAAAATAAAGGACATGCCACATCAGTAGGTCATCTTAACTAACTTAAAACACCATCATTTCTGACCCTTTTCCCCTGCACTCCAACCTTCTCGCCATTTTTGCTGCGTATCTGCCTCGCAGCATTCTGTTCCAAATCCTGACTGCTCCTGTTGTGCCCTGTTCACAGCTCATGGTATCAAAGGCTTTCCAGTGGGATGGTTTTTGATTGCTGAGACAGTCTAACAAACTGCTTATTATTTACCATCTATTTTAATTACCTATTGTCTCAGAGCCTCTTTTAACTTGTGTGAATACACTACACTTTTAAAAACACAACATTGAAGGTAATTTTTGCCAAATCCTTTCTGTGGCAAAATGGTCAAAAAATCCCAGAACATGATAGAACGTCTCAATCCAACTCCTGTTGGGCATGGGGTCACAGTACACAACTATCCCTAATTGTCAGTCTCACCAGAGAGTTTGCAGGATGGCTGGTTGGTAAATTGAAAAAATGTCACACAGCACCCAGAAACAATTAGTTAGGCCTTATTGTTTGGACAGATAGAAAGAGTTTTACTTTGCGACACCCAATGTTCACTTTAATTTTTTTTCAGATGCCCGGCCCTGTTAACCGCATACGCGGCCCATTCAAATTCCCGTGCATGCGCGGTTTTTTTCTATTTAAAAGCTGGAGTTCTGGCTGCGCAGGCGTTCCAGACAGGGCACATTGGCGACAACCCATGCTATACCTGACCCGAGAGTGTTTGATACCGATGCTGAAATGGAAAGTGTTCCATTCTCCATCACTAACATTGTCGTAAGAATGAGCCTTACGCGTGGTGAACTTAAAGTAAGCTTTAATCAACTAAAAAGGTGCTACATACAAAAGAGGTCTTACTCTATGCCTCTCCAGGATCCAACTGCTCAGTCCAGTATTTATCCTGGACTAATCACAGGAAGTGATGCAATAAAGTTCGAGTCACAGGAAGCTGTATTGTGTTACCACATTCTCCCCCCCCAAAAGATTAGGAGGCCGGGATGCTCCCTCCATTTCGTAGCCGCCGGACGAGGGAGAGCCGCACCCGTTTGGGTTCTCGTAGCGGTAGAGGGCCCCTAGCCCGTTTACCCGCCGCGGGCCGTGGACCAGAGTCCGAGTGATCCAGCCCGCTCTGTGAGGGGTCAGGACGATCCTGACTGTGTACTGGTGCCCGAACGGGTGTCGGGCAGGGCTGTGGCAGATCCGTTTCCGAGCGTATGGTACGGGGTGGATCGTGGCTGCGCGTGCGAGCCCCGACGGGCTCATAGTCAGTCTGCCCCAGGTCGGCACGCTGGAGTGAGGTACCAGCCGGCGTCAGATCCAGATCGTGATGAGAGGCACCTGGCGAGCCCAGAGATGTGCCTGGTACAATATCATCCCCTGGTGTCCCTCTATGTTTCGGCGGGCAGGGAGCCAGATCCCGCAATGACACGGTAGATTCCCGACCGTCAGGATACCGAATATAGGCATAGGTAGGGTTGACGTCAGTGAGCTCAACCTCATCTACCAGGGGGTCATTCTTAGACGCCCGGACATATCTTCGGAGTAGCACTGGTCCCGGTGCAGTCAGCCACGACGGGAGAGATATCCCATAGGATGAGCGACGCTGAAATCGGAAGAACCATTCATGAGGCGTCGTATTTGTGGCGGTCGAAAGGAGGGACCGTGTGGAGTGTAATGCGTCTGGAAGTACTGCTTCCCATTGCTGGTTGGGTAGGCCCCGAGATCTCAAAGCCAGACGTACCGCATTCCAGATGATAGCGTTAAAACGCTCGACTTGCCCATTCCCGACCGGATGATAAGGCGTCGTTCTGCTGGCAGCAATACCCCGTTCCGAGAGATAGGCCTTGAGTTCTCCTGACATAAAAGAAGGGCCCCGATCCGAATGAACATAGGATGCCATGCCACAGAAAGCAAATACCTGCTCAAGGCAGCTGATAACCGTGGTCGTCAGCATATTGGGGCAGGGAAAGGCAAACGGGAATACTCATCGACCATGGTCAATAGATAAGTGTTGCGAGTTGAAGAGGGCAACGGCCCCTTAAAATCGATGCTAAGCCGTTGCATTGGCTGGGTCGCATGTATGAGTATACCACCCGAGGGGCGGAAAAACTGAGGTTTCAATTCCGCACAGACTCTGCAGTCCGAGCACATCTTCTTTACATCCCCGGTAGAGAATGGGAGATTTCGGGACCGCACGAAGTGTAGCATGCGAGTAACGCCCGGATGACACAACCCATCATGGATGTCTACGAGGGTAGAGGGTGCCATGGCGGAGCAGAATGCTCGTGTGAGGGTATCCGGAGCCACATTCTCCTTGCCAGGTCGATAGTGGATGGTGTAACCAAAAGAGGCCAATTCCAGCCGCCAAAGCTGGATTTTATTATTTTTAATTTTGGTCCGTTTTCGATTATCGAGCATGAAGGCGACCGATCGCTGGTCCGTGATTAAGGTAAAGTGCTGGCGAGCTAGGAGATGAGTCCACTTCCGTACTGCCTCTATGATGGCTGTAGCTTCTTTCTCAACTGGAGGATAATGTAGCTCAGCCCCTTGAAAAGTCCTGGACAAAAATGCCACCGGACGACCTTCCTGATTCAGAGTGGCCGAGATCGCCACCTCCGAGGCATCACACTCCACAACAAAAGGAAGACTCTCATCGATGGAGTGAAGAGCCGCTTTCTCCAACTGTTTTTTCAGGAGGTTAAAGGCTGCAACAGCCGCTGTGTCTAGTGGGAATGTGCTGGCCTTCAGTAGAGGTTGGATTCGGTCCGAGAAGTTAGGAATCCATTTAGCATAGTATGCAAACAGGCCGAGGGCCCGGCGCAAGGAGGCCGGATTCTTAGGTGGCGGGAGTTCTTGGAGTGGGCGAAGCCTTTCAGGGTCAGGTTTAATGATGCCATTGCCCACACAATAGCCAAGGATGTTGATGGTTGGTTGTGACTCAATGGATTTAGCCGCATTTAATGTCAAATTACGGTGCTGGAGTGCATCCCAAAATCGTTGGAGATTGGCGTCATGTTCCCGCTGATTGCGACCTGCGACAGTAATATTGTCCAGATAAGGAAACGTATCCTTCAAGTCTTCCTGTTTGACCAGGTCATCCATTGCTCGCTGGAAGACAGCCACTCCATTAGTGACCCCAAAGGGGAGGCGACGAAATTGATACAGCCGTCCGTTGGCTTCAAAGGCCGTATACTGCTTGTCTGAGACCTTCAAGGGTACCTGATGATAGGCACTTTTCAGATCATATGTTGAGAACACCGTGTACTCAGCCAGTTTATTAACCATATCATCGATGCGCGGCAATGGGTATGCGTCCAAGTCCGTATATTGATTGATGGTCTGTGAATAGTCAATGCACAGCCGTTTCTTGTGAGGTTGTAGAGGGTTCTTAACAATAACGACCTGGGCGCGCCATGGCGACGAACAAGGCTCGATGATATCCTCTGCTAAAAGCCGAGAAATCTCAGCCGCAATAAAAGACTGGTCTTCCTGACTGAAACGTCGTGACTTTGTTATAATCGGTTTGCATCGAGGAGGGATACTGGTAAACAGTGAGGGTTCATCCAGTGAAGCTGCTGACAATGCACAGAACAGTAATCGAGGTCGTATATTAGAAATAGTGAGTTCAGGTTTGGATCCGCCGAACTCAATGGTGAGCTTCTTATGCTGCTTTTGAAAATCCAGCCCTAAGATAAGATCACTACATAAGTCCTTGAGCACCGAAAGCCGGGTGGAGGGATACCTGTGACCATTAAATGTTATTTCAACCATACAAAAGCCAGAAATTCTGGTATTAAGTGATGACCGAGCCATCGCAATTGCCTGGTCCGATGGGAAAACATGTAGCTTTAACTCTGCAACAATCTGTTCCCTAATGAAACTATCAGTGCTACCTGAGTCAATTAAGGCATCTAAAGTATGTCCATTAATTGATGCTTTTGTAGCTGCATGGAATAGGTTCTGAGGACAAGCAGCTGTAATTGGTGTCGTTGCACAAAGAGTGGCTGAAACTCTAGGTGTGTTTCTTCGAGAGAAAACCCGAGAGGAAGCACGATAGATTTTAGCCGGAACATCTTGATAGGCCCTTACCGGGGCAGTTCGGTAGGACTTAGCTTGATAAGCCCTCGTAGAGGCTCTTGATAGGCAAACCTTTGCAAAATGACCCTTTTTGTTGCAATGACTGCAAAACGCATTGCGAGCAGGGCAGAATTTCCGAGGATGAAACTCATCACCACAAAAGAAGCATTTCTTAGATTGCCAAGAGGCTGCCACAGTGGGGTCATCATCCTCTTCATCAGTGAAGTCATCAGATTGATCGTCAGGGATAAAGTCCTCCCTAATAGAGTTCACCTGTGGCCTCTTAAATTGCCTGACTGTAGTTAAGGCAGCAGACCGAGGTCTGGGCACTGTATAAAGGTCTGCATTTCTTTTTGCCAGATCTAGAGAGCAAGCCATGTCATAAGCTCTCTGAAGCTCAAGTGTCTTACTTTCCAGTAGACGCTGGCGTATAAATGGGGAGGCAAGCCCGCAGATGAAAGCATCACGGATCATTTCTTCACGGTACAGCTCAGCTGAGGCCGCCTGAAAGTTACAGTCCATACTAAGTCTGCGAAGCTCTTGGAGGAATTTATCAATGGATTCCTCCGGCCCTTGTTGGGCTGTAGCTAGTAGATGTCTGGCATAGACCTCATTCGGTGTCTTAGTATATAGTCTTTTAAGCGTCCGAATTGCCTCCTCGTAACTGCCCCATTCCTCCACATACTGAAATACATTCGGGGTGACACAGTTGATGAGTATCCGCAACTTTGAGTCATCATCAGCCTTGCAATATTCGAGAAAATTGTCAAACGTGCGATACCAGTGTTTCCACACCTTACCGGCTGCTGGGGTGTTTGGGTCCAAGTCAAGACGCGATGGTTTAAGGATGTTTTCCATGATGGGTGATTCCCTGGATCCTTAGTTCCGAGTTCGTCCAAAAAGTTTGAGTGCGAAGTTTTTCAAAGTTGATTAAATTGTCGTAAGAATGAGCCTTACGCGTGGTGAACTTAAAGTAAGCTTTAATCAACTAAAAAGGTGCTACATACAAAAGAGGTCTTACTCTATGCCTCTCCAGGATCCAACTGCTCAGTCCAGTATTTATCCTGGACTAATCACAGGAAGTGATGCAATAAAGTTCGAGTCACAGGAAGCTGTATTGTGTTACCACAAACATCTCTCACCTTCTTCCGTATAAAACTAATAAAAAAGGAGGAAAAAACGAAAAACCTGGAAACACTCAGCAGGTCAGACAGCATCTGAGGCAAAGCTAAGGGTAGAGTTCCAGGTGACAACATTGCCTGCAGAAGGAGTCGGTGCCTTCCCAGGCTACTCTGCTAGCAGCTTTTTAAAAACACCTTGAGTAACCAAAGTGAAGGGCTCAGGTTCACACTGCAGCATATGTTTAATGGGACGCAATCATTCGGTAACTAGCTCATACAATCATTTATTTTCATTCTTGGGATGTAGGCGTTGCTGGCAAGGCCAGCATTTATTGCCCATTCCTAGTTACCCTTGAGAAGGTGGTGGTGAACCACTGCAGTCCGTGTGGTGAAGGTGCTCCCACAATAAAGGAATGGCGATATAAGTTCAAGTCGGGATGGTGTATCACTTGGAGGGGAAGTCGGAAGTGATGGTGTTCCCATGTACCCGCTGCCCTTGTCCTTCTGGATGGTGGAAGTCGCGGGTTTTGGCGATGCTGCCGAAGAAGCCTTGGTGAGTTGCTGCAGTGCATCCTGTGGATGTTTAAGTTGGTGGATGGGGTGCCGATAAAGCAGACTTTTTGTCCTGGATGGTGTCGAGTTTCTTTGAGCATTGTAGCTGCACCCTTCGAGGCAAATGGAGAGTATTCCACCACAATGCTGACTTGTGCCTTGTAGGTGGTGGACAGGCTTTGGGGAGTCAAGAGGTAAGCCACTCACTGCAGAATACCCAGCCTCTGACCTGCTCTTGTAGCCACAGTATTTATGTGGCTGGTCCAGTTGAGTTTCTGATCAATGGTGACCCCCCAGGATGTTAATGTTGGGGGAATCAGCGATGGTAATGCCGTTGAATGTCACGATGGTTAGGCGCCCTCTTGTTGAAGGTGGTTATTGCCTGGCACTTGTGTGGCACAAATGTTACTTGCCACTTACATTGTACAGGTCTTGCTGCATGCGAGCATGAACTGTTTCGTTATCTGAGGAATTGCAAATGGAGCTGAACGCTGTGCAATCATCAGCGAACAGCCCCACTTATACTCTTAACATGGAATCATAGAATGATGCAGCACAGATGTAGGCCATTCGGCCCATCATGCCGGCTCTTTGGTAGAGCTCTCCAACCAGTCCCACTCCTCTGCTCTTTCCCCACAGCCCTGCAATTTTTTTTCCCTCCATGTATTTATCCAATTCCCTTTTGAAAGTTATTATTGAATCTGCTTCCACCGCCCTTTCAGGCAGCACGTTCCAGATCAGAACAACTCGCTGTGTGAAAATATGTTTCCTCATGACGCCTCTGGTTCTTTTGCCAGTCACCTTAAATCTGTGTCCTCTGGTTACTGACTCTTCTGCCACTGGAAACAGTTTCTCCTTGTTTACTTTATCAAAACCATTCACAATTTTGAACACCTTTATCAAATCTTTTCTTAACCTTCTCTGCTCTGAGGAGAACAATCCCAGCTTCTCCAGTCTCTCCACATAACTGAAGTCCCTCATGCCTGATACCATTCTAGTAAATCTCTTCTGCACCATCTCTAATGCCTTAACATCCTTCCTAAAGTGTGTGCCCAGAATTGAACATAATACTTCAGCTGAGGCCTAACCAGTGTTTTAAAAGGTTTAACATAACTTCTTTTGAACTCTATTCTTCTATTAATAAAGCCAAGAATCTCGTATGCTTTTTTAACAACTTTCTCAACTTGTCCTGCCACCTTCAAAGATTTGTGCACAGACACTCCCAGGTCTTTCTGTTCTTGCATCCCCTTTAAAATTGTATCAATTAGTTTATATTGCCTCTGCTTATTCTTCCTACCAAAATTTATCACTTCACACTTCTCTGCGTTAAATTTCATCTGCCATGTATCTCCTCATTTCACCAATCTGTCTACGTCCTCCTGAAGTCTGTTACTATCGTCTTCAGTGTTTACTACATTTCTGAGATTCGTGTCATCTCCAGTCCTTGAACTGATGCCCTGTATACCCAAGTCCAGGTCATTAATACGTATCAAAAAGAGCAGAGGTCCCAATACCGACCCCTGGGGAACACCATTGTATAATCCAGAGGTTACTACCTTTAAGGTCCTGCCCTTTAATTTCCTCCCGAGCTCCTGAAGCTCTGCCTGCAGGACCGCAACCCTTTTCCTTCTTATGTCATTGGTTCCCACATGGACCATGACTTCTGGCTGTTCCCCTTTCCCCCTCATAATGTTCTGCACCCTCTCAGTGATGTCCTTTATCTGACACTCCATGCAGGATTCACGTTGGCGGTTGCAGAAACGCCTATCTATCCCCCTGACTATCGAATTCCCTATGACCACTGTATTTCTACACTTTGCCATGCAGTCATTTGCCCCACAGTGTGGTGGATGTGCTCTAGACTGCATTCCCCTGAGGGGTCGTCGCCCTCACCGGTATCCAGCACTGAAAACCGGTTTGAGTGTGCCACACTCCCAAAGAATTCCTGCACTGCCTGCCTCTTCCTACCCTGCCGGACGGCCACCCACTTACTATCCTCCTGAACTCTCGATAGCTGCAGGGTGACCACCTGGAACGTGCACTCCAGGAAATTCTCAGCCTCCTATATGCCCTGCCGTGACTGAAGGCACTTCCTGCACACGTGGTGATCAATCTCCCCTATAATTTCTTTTGGGTGCGTGGCCCCTTTAAGGGGCTGCATGACCCATTCACAATACCACGCATACGCGGTTTCTCCCATTGAAAAGCCAGTGAGCTGGCTGCGCGGGAGGTCCACAACATGGAACGGTGCACGGCCGCATAGCTTAAAGGGAACATTGTGGTTATCCAGGACACATGAAGCGTCCTAAAGTTCCCAGATGGCGCAAGAATTGCAGGCTGTTCCATAATTTTACTTAAAAGTCTAACTATTTACATTTATATATGTTTTTAGTTTAGTATCCCCTTACTCCTATTCATTATTCAATTATTTATGTATATTAAGTAGCGGCATGGCAGGGCAGCTCAATCCCGTAGAGTGCACATCCTGTGCCATGTGGGAAGTCCTGGACGCTTCGCGTAGCCTGGACAACCACATGTGCGGGAAGTGTCGCCAGTTACAGCAACTCGAGATCCGGGTTTCGGAGCTTGAGCGGCGGCTGGAGTCACTGCGGTGCATCCGCGAGGCTGAGAGTTACGTGGATAGCACGTTTCTAGAGGTGGTCACCCCGCAGCTTAAGAGTATGCAGGCAGAGAGAGAATGGGTGACCGCCAGACAGAAGAGGAGGACCAGGCAGGTAGTGCAGGAGCCCCCGAAGTGCATCACACTCTCCAACCAGTATTCTGTTCTGAGTACTGGTGGGGGCGATGGTTCCTCTGGGAGTGCAGCCAGATACAAGTCCATGGCACCACGGGTGGCTCAGCTGCACAGGGAGAGGGAGGAAAAAGAGTGGAAGAGCAATAGTGATCGGGGATTCAATAGTTAGGGGAGCAGACAGGCATTTCTGCGGCCATAGACGTGACTCCAGGATGGTCTGGTGCCAGGGTCAAGGATGTCACTGAGCGGCTGCAGGACACTCTGAGGGGGGAGGGTGAACAGCCAGAGGTCATTGTCCATATCCGTACCAACGACATAGGCAGAAAGAGGGTTGAGGTCCTGCAGGCAGAGTTTAGGGAGCTAGGAGAGAGATTAAAAAGCAGGACCTCAAAGGTAGTAATCTCCGGAATACTCCCAGTGCCACGTGCTAGTGAGTACAGGAATAGGAGGATAGAACAGATGAATGCGTGGCTGGAGAGATGGTGCAGGAGGGAGGGCTTTAGATTCCTGAAGCATTGGGACCGTTTCTGGGGAAGGTGGGACCTGTACAAGCTGGATGGGTTACACCTCAACAGAGCCAGGACCAATATTCTTGCAGGGAGGTTTGCTAGTGCTGTTGGGGAGGGTTAAAACTAACTTGGCAGGGGGATGGGCACCAGCATATAGGAGTAGAAAAGAGGAATAAGGTGCATAAAAGAGTGAGTGTGTTGGATAGTATTAGAGAAGATAGTACTAGAGGCGGAAGTAGTACCATATTAGATAGGAGCAGACTAAGAAAGACTACGAAAAATTCAAAAATGGGTTTAGAATGCATGTACGTAAACGCACAAAGTGTAGTGAATAAGGTTGGTGAACTACAAGCACAATCAGCTGTGTGGCAATATGATGTTGTGGCAATGACGGAAATGTGGCTTAAAAACAGTGAGGACTGGGCACTTAATATTCAAGGGTACAAGGTGTTTAGAAAAGATCGGGAAGGAAAAAAGGGAGGTGGGGTGGCAGTGCTGATTAAGGAAGACATTCTAGTGTTGGAAAGGGAGGATTTTCTTGAGGGGACAAGGACAGAATCCATTTGGTTAGAGTTGAGGAGCAAAAAGGGTATGATCACGCTATTGGGGGTATTCTATCGGCCTCCAAATAGTGAGAGGGAGGTAGAGGAGCAAATCTGCAGGGAAATTGCAGAGATATGCAAAAGCTATAGAGTGGTGATATTGAGTGACTTTAATTACCCAAATAATCGATTGGGATAATGCTAGGGTAAAGGGAAAGGAGGGGGAGAAATTTCTGAAATGTGTTCAGGAGAATTTCCTTGACCAGGATGTTCTTGGCCCAACTAGGAGGGAGGCATTGCTGGATCTGGTGCTGGGGAATGAGGTGGGCCAGGTCGACCAAGTGTCTGTGGGAGAACATTTGGGTACAAGTGATCATCGTATCATAAGATATAGATTAGCAATGGAGAGGAGCAAGGAACAAGCTAGAGTGGAACTTCTAAACTGGAATAGGGCTAACTTCAATGGGATGCAAAAGGATCTAGCCAGGGTAAAATGGAACCAAAGACTGACAGGAAAAACTGTAATGGAACAATGGGTGATCTTAAAGGAGATGTTCCAAGTACAGGCTAGGTTCATTCCAACAAGAGAGAAGGGTAAGGGAACCAAAGCAAGGGCTCCTTGGATGATGAGGGAGATAGAGAAGATGATGAAACAATAAAAGAGGGTGTATGATGCATGTCAGGTGAATTCTTCAAGGGAGATCCAGACCAAATACAGTAAGTTGAGAGAGAATGTGAAGATGAAAATAAGATTGGCAAAGAGAGAATATGAGAGTAGAATGGTGGTTAACATAAAAGGGAACCCAAAAATCTTCTACCGGCATATAAACAGTAAGCAGGTAGTAAGAGGCGGGGTGGGGCCTATTAGAGACAAAGAAGGTGATATATGCTTAGAGGCGCAATGCAAGGCTAGAATACTCAATGAGTACTTTGTATCGGTGTTTACTAAGGAGGTGGATGCTGACAAAATATCGGTAGAAGTGGAAAAGGTAGAAGCAATGGAAGGGGTGACAATTGATAGACAGGATGTACTAGAAAGTCTGGGTATGCTTAGAGTGGACAAGTCGCCTGGTCCAGATGGCTTGCATCCCAGGTTGCTAAGGGAATTGGGGGAGGAGATAGTGGAAGGGCTTGCCATAATTTTCCAATCTTCCCTAGATGCGGGGGAGGTGCCCGAGGATTGGAAAGTGGCAAATGTTCAAGAAATGGTGTAAGCACAATCCTAGTAACTACAGGCCGGTCAGTTTAACATCAGTGGTGGGTAAAGTTTTAGAAACAATAATAAAGGAAAAAATTAACGGGCATTTGGAGTGGTTTAAGCTAATTAAGGAGAGCCAACGCAGGTTTGTAAAAGGAAGATCGTGTTTGACTAATCTAATTGAATTTTTTGATGAAGTAACAGGGAGGATTGATGAAGGGAATGCAATGGATGTTGTCTACATTGATTTTCGGAAGGCGTTTGACAAAGTACCACATAGAAGACTGGTTAACAAAATTGAGGCTCATGGAATAGATGGGTCAGTGGCATCTTGGATAAGGAATTGGCTTAAGGACAGAAAACAGCGAGTTGTGGGAAATGGCTGTTTTCAGACTGGTGGATGGTAGACAGTGGTGTTCCCCAAGGGTCAGTGCTGGGGCCATTGCTTTTTTGACATATATAAACGACCTGGATATTGGAATACAGAGTGGAATTTCTAAATTTGCGGATGACACCAAACTTGGGGGTGTGGCAAACAGTGAGGATGATATCAATCGACTGCAACAGGACATAGAAAGGCTAGCAGAATGGGCAGACAAGTGGCAGATGGAATTTAATACAGAGAAGTGTGAGGTGATGCATTTTGGCAGAAGGAACAGGGAGAGGCAATATACACTTAATGGCACAGTTTTAAAGAGTGTGCAGGGACAGAGGGACCTGGGAGTTGATGTGCATAGGTCCCTGAAGGTGGCAGGACATATTGAGAAAGTGGTTAACAAAGCATATGGGATCTTGGGCTTTATAAATAGAGGTATTGAGTACAAAAGTAGAGAAGTTATGCTGAACCTTTATAAAGCGCTGGTTAGACCACAACTGGAGTATTGCATCCAGTTCTGGTCACCACACTTTAGGAAGGATGTGAAGGCCCTTGAGAGGGTGCAGAGGAGATTTACCAGAATGGTTCCGGGGATGGGGGTATCTTAGCTACAAGGACAGGTTGGAGAAGCTGGATTTGTTTTCATTCGAGCAAAGGAGGTTGAGGGGTGATTTGATAGAGGTGTACAAGATTATGACGGGTGTGGATAGACTAGACGGGGAAAGGCTGTTCCCACTAGTTGATGGTACAAGGACTCGGGGACACAGATTTAAGGTTTTGGGCAAGAGATACAGGGGGGATGTCAGGAAAATCTTTTTTACGCAGCTAGTGGTGATGACCTGGAATTCGCGGCCAACGGAAGTGGTGGAAGCGGAAACACTCAATGTTTTCAAGGGGAGACTGGATAGGCACTTGAGGGAAATAAACTTGCAGGGCACGGGGATAGAGCGGGGGAATGGGACTGACTGGATTGCTCTACAGAGAGCCGGCACTGACTCGATGGGCCGAATGGCCTCCTTCTGTGCCATTATGACTCTATGACCAGATTTTTATTTAATGCAATTCAGACCCCAATAATGTTGGTATCCTCTACTTAGTTAATTTTAATTTTATCCCCAAGATCTAATTAATTACTGATTATTCATATATTTATTTATTTACCGTTGCCTCTTGGTTTAAAGTACCTAGCATCTCCTTCCCCATCTGCACCAAATTCCCACTCTCACCCATTCCCATCGCCACTCTGTTTAACTCTCATTATGGTGGAGGGAAGGGCGAGGATGCTGCCCTGAGGAACTCCTGCAATGATGTCTTGAGACTGAGGTGATTGGCCTCCAACAATCAAAACCATTTTTCTTTGTGTATGACTTCAGTCACAAGAGTTTCCCTCGATCCCCATTGACTTTAGTTTTACTAGGGCTCCTTGGTGTCACACTTGGTCGAATGCTACTTTGATGTCTAGGACAGTTACTCTCATCTCACCTTTGTGTCCATGTTTGGACCAAGGCTGCAATGAGGTCTGGAGCCGAGTGGTCCTAGCAGAACCCAAAGTGAACATCGGTGAGCAGGTTATTGCGGAGTAAGTGCCACTTGATAGCACTATCAACGGCCCCTTCCATTACTTTGCTGATGATTGAGAGTAAGCTGATAGGACGGTCATTGGCCAGGTTGGATTTGTCCTGCTTTTACATAGACATAGACATACAAGATAGGAGTAGGCCATTCGGCCCCTCGAGCCTGCTCCGCCATTCGATGAGATCATAGCTGATCATCCAAACTCAGTACCCTGTACCTGCCTTCTCCCCATATCCCTTGATACCTTTAGCTTTAAGAAATATATCTAACTCATTCTTGAATACATTCAATGACCTGGCCTCAACTACCCTCCATGGCAGAGAATTCCACAGGCTCACCACTCTCTGGGTGAAGAAATTCTTCCTCATTTCTGTCCTAAATGGCTTACCCGTTATCCTTAGATTATGACCCCTGGTTCTGGACTCTCCGACCATCGGGAACATTCTTCCTGCATCTAGTTTGTCCAGACCTGTCAGAATTTTATATGTTTCGATGTTTTATATGTGGACAGGACATACCTGGGCAGTTTTCCACATTGTCGGGTTGATGCCAGTGTTGTAGCAGTACAGGAACAGCTTGGCTAGAGGTTCTGGAGCACAGATCTTCAGCACTACAGCCGGGATGTTGTCGGGACTCCGTAGCCTTTGCTGCATCCAGTGCGGTCAGCCATTTCTTGATATCACATGAAGTGAAACGAATTCACTGAAGACTGGCATCTGTGATGGTGGGGACCTCAGGAGGAGGCTGAGATGTATCATGCACTCTGCACTTCTGGCTGAAGATGTTTGCGAACATAGTTCCCTCTAATTTTTTTTTGGGATGCAGGCCCATTCAGAATTGCACGCATGCGCGGTTTTTCACTTTGAAAGCCAGTGAGCCAGCTGCCTGGGACCTCCGGAGCGAACGCTTCCGCCTGGTCTTTTGCACTCACGAGCTGGGCTCTGCCATCACTGAGAATGGGGATGTTCATGGAGCCTCCTTCTCTGGTTAGTTGCTTAATTGTCCACCACCATTTGCGACTAGATGTGGCAGGACTGCAAAGCTTTTGAACTGATCCGTTGGTTGTCGGTTTGCTTAGCTCTGTCTATAGCATGCTGCTTTCATTGTTTAGCATGCATGTCGTCCTGTGTTGTAGCTTCACCAGGTTGGCACCTCATTTTCAGGTACGCCTGGTGCTGCATGTTCTTCTATACTCCTCATTGAACAAGGGTTAGTCATCTGACTTGATGGATGATAAAAGGATGAGGGATACACCGTGCCATGAGATTACAGATTATGATGGTACATAATTCTGCAGCTGCTGCTGATGGCCCACAGTATGTCATGGATGCCATGTTTTGAGTTGCCTGTTCTCTTTTTAATCTTTCTTACTTAGCATGGTGGTAGTGCCAAACAACACGCTGGAGGGTGTCCTCAGTGTGAAGACGGGACTTGGTCTCCACAAGGCCTGTGCGGTGATCACCCCTACCAATATTGTCATGGACAGTGGCATCTGCGACAGATAGATAGGAACATAGGAACAGGAGGAGGCTATTGAACTCCTCGAACCTGTTCAGCCATGCATTGAGATCGTGGCTGATCTGTGACCTAACTCCATATACCCGCCTTTATCCCATATCCCTTAATACCTTTGGTTAACAAAAATCTGTCAATCTCAGATTTAAAATTAACAATTGATCTAGCACCAATTGCAGTTTGTGGAAGAGAGTTCCAAACTTCTACAACCCTTTGTGTGTAGAAGTGTTTCCTATTTTCACTCCTGAAAGGTCTGGCTCTAACTTTTAGACTATGCCCCCTAGTCCTAGACTCCCCAACCAGCGGAAATAATTTCTCTCTATCTACCCCATCAGTTCCCCTTAATATCCTGAAAACGTTGATCAAATCACCCCTTAACCTTCTAAATTCCAGGGAATAAAACCCTAGTTTGTGTAATCTCTTCTCGTAATTTAACCTTTCGAGTCCAGGTGTCATTCTGGTAAATCTACGCTGCACTCCCTCCAAGGCCAATATATCCTTCCTAAGGTGTGGTATCCAGAACTGAACACAACATTATTTTCTGTACCTGTCCATGACATTTTAAGGATCTACGTATCAGCCATGGATCAGTTGGTAGCACCCTCGCCTCTGAATCAAAAGGTTGTGCGTTCAAGTTCCACTCCAGAGACTGGAGCACAAAAATCTAGGCTGACACTCAGTGCAGTGCTGAGGAAGTGCTGCACTGTCGGAGGTGCCATCTTTCATTTGAGATGTTAAACCGTCTGCTCTCTCAGGTCGACGTAAAAGATCTCATGGCACTATTTCTAAGAAGAGCAGGGGAGTTATACCCGGTGTCCTGGCCAATATTTATCCCTCAATCAACATCACTAAAACAGATTATCTGGTCTTTATCGCATTGCTGTTTGTGGGAGCTTGCTGTGTGCAACTTTACTGCTGCGTTTCCTACATTACAACAGTGACTACACTTCAAAAAATACTTCATTGGCTGTAAAGCGCTTTGGGATGTCCAGTGGTCATGAAAGGCGCTAATAAATGCAAGTCTTTCTTTTTATGCACATGGACCCCTCAGTCTCTTTGGACCTCCGCTGTTTCTAACTTTTCATCATTTGGAAAGTACTCTGATCTAATCTTTTTTGGGCCAAAGTGGATGACCTCACATTTGCCTATATTGAAATGCATTTACCATAGTTTTGCCCATTCACTTAATCTATTAATATGGAATCATAGAATGATAGAATAGTACAGCACAGAAGGAGACCATTCGGCCCATCGAGTCTGCGCCGACTCTTTCGAAGAGCAATCCAGTTAGTCCCACTCCCCCGCTTTTTCCCCATATCCCTGCAATTTGTTCTCCTTCCAGTATTTATCCAATTCCCTTTTGAAGGCTACTATTGAATCTGTATCCACCACCTCCAGTATTTATCCAATTCCCTTTTGAAGGCTACTATTGAATCTGTATCCACCACCCTATCAGGCAGTGCATTCCAAATCCTAACCACTCATTGTGTAAAAAAGTTTTTCCTCATGTCACCTCTGGTTCTTTTGCCAAATACCTTAAATCTGTGCCCTCTCGTTATCGACCCTTCAGCCATTGAAAACAGTTTCTCTTTATTTACTCTATCTAAATCCTTCATGATTTTAAACACCTCTATCAAATCTCCTCTTAGCCTTCTCTGCTCCAAGGAGAACAACCCCAGCTTCTCTAGTCTATCCAGATAACTGTAATCCTTCATCCCTGGAACCATTCTAGTAAATCTCTTCTGTACCCTCTCCAAAGCCTTCACATCCTTCCTAAAGTGTGGTGCCCAGAATTGGACACAATACTCCAAACTAGTGTTTTATAACGGTTTAGCATAACTTCCTGGCTTTTGTACTCTATGCCTCTATTTATAAAGCCCAGGATCCCATATACTTCATTAACTGCTTATTAACCTGTCCTCCCACCTTCAGAGATTTGTGCACAAGAACCCCCAGGTGTCTCTGTTCTTGCACCCCCTTTAAAATTGTACCATTTAGTGTGTATTGTCTCTCCTCATTCTTCCTACCAAAATGCATCGCCTCACACTTCTCCGTGTTGAATTTCATCTGCCATGTGTCCGCCCATTCCACCAGCCTGTCTATGTCTTCTTGAAGTCTATTACTATCTTCCTCACTGTTAACTACATTTCCAAGTTTCGTGTCATCTGCAAATTTCAAAATTGTGCCCTGAACCCCCAAGTCCAAGTTATTAATGTATATTAAAACAGCAGTGGTCCTAGTAACTGAATCTTGGGGAATGCTGCTGTATACCTCCCTCCAGTCTGAAAAACAGCCATTCACCACAACTCTGTTTTCTATCCCTTGGCCAATTTTGTATCCATGCTGCTACTGCTCCTTTTCCCATGAGCTTCAATTTTGCTAACAAGCCTATTATGTGGTACTTTATCAAACACCTTTTGAAAGTCCATATACACAACATCAGCTGTACTGCCCTCATCCACACTCTCTGTTACCTCATCAAAAGAACTCAATCAAGTTAGTCAAACACGATTTGCCCTAAACAAATCTATGCTGGCTCTCCTTTATTACTTCATGCTTGTCCAAGTGGCTGTTAATTTTCTCCCAGATTATTGTTTCTAAAAGCTTCCCCACCCACCGCCAACGTTAAACTGACTGACCTGTAATTGCCAGGTTTATCCTTCTCTTTGTAATTTTATGCTTCCATCTACACTGCTTACAATGCTGCCTATCTTTGTATCATTGGCAAACTTGGATATGTGGCTCACTATCTCGTCATCTAAGTCATTAATAAATACAGTGAATAGTTGAGGCTCCACTAGTCACATCCTGCCCATTATCCCTACTCTCTGTCTCCTGCCGCTCAGCCAATTTCCTAACCAGGTCAATAATTTGCCTTCAATTCCATGAGCATCAACTTTAGCTAAGTCTCTTATGAGGAACTTTATCAAGTGCCTTCTGGAAGTCCATGTAAATAACATCCATAGGCATTCCCTTGTCCACTACTTTAGTCACCTCTTCAAAAAAATTCAGTCAGGTTCAACAAGCATGACCTACCCTTTACAAATCCATGCAAGCTCTCTCTGATCAGCTGAAAATTTTCAAGGTGTTCAGTCGCTCTATCCTTAATTAGAGACTCCAGTAATTTACTGAGAACAGATATTAGGCTGACTTGTCTATAATTCCTTGGTTTCCCTCTCACCTTTCTGAAATAGCGGAGTGACACGTGCAATTTTCCAATCTAATGGAACGGTTCCTGAATCGAGAAAAGTTTGGAAGATTATAGTCACTCTTCAGTGCCATTATTTTCTTCATTACTGTTAATTTGCTTACGTTAGTTTTGTTGAATCCGTGTCCCTGATTCAGTATTAGTTTCCTTGGGATTTCTGCCATGCTATCCTCTTCCTCTACTGTAAATACTGACGGAAAGTAATTATTCAACATGTCCGCCATTTCCTTATTATCATTGACAATATCACCGTTATCAGTTTTCCAGGGGCCCACATTGCTCCTGACCACCCTCTTTTTCCTAATATAATTGTAAAAAGATATTTGTGTTGATTTTGATATCCCTTGCAAGTTTCCTTTCATATTCCTTTTTTGTAGCTCTTATTATCTGTTTTGTGACCTTTTGTTGTTCTTGTTATTTTTCCCAGTTGCCAGGATCTGTGCTATTTTTTGCATTTTTTTAGGCTTTTTCTTTAAGTTTTATGTTGTCCCTTACCTCTTTTGTCATCCATGGCTATTTTTTGGCAAGATTTTTGGTTCTATATCACGTTAAATTCTTTTTTGATCATCTCCCACTGATTATCTGTCAATTTGCCCATTAACAGATTTTCCCAGTTTATTTTTGACAGTCTCTGTCTCATCCAGTTGCAGTCAGCCTTACCTAAATCCTGAATCTTGAGTAGCTGTTTTGCATTTCTCCCTAATCTGTTTACCCCATGCCAATTTGCATGTGGCTCGGGTAATAATCCAGAGATTATAATCCTCGAGGTCCTGTTTTTTGAATTTAGCTCCTAGCTCCTAATACTCTCTGAATAGAACCTCTTGCCTACTCTTTCTTATGTTGTTGGTCCTAACGTGGACCACAATGACTGGATCCACCCCTCCAGTATCCTTTCAAGCCGGTTTGTGATGTCTCTCACTCTGGCACCAGGTAGGCAACATACCATGTGGGACTCTCAATCCTGCTTACAAAGGATGCTATCTGTCCCCCTAATTATTGAATCCCCTACAACTACCACATTACGCACCCCCTCTTCCTCCCTTAGGACAGTCTCCTGCTCCAAGGTGTTACAACTGCGTCAGCTTCCAGCTCACCGTACTTACTGCCTATTCAGGCAATCACTTACAGCTGATTGACTGTTGACTGTTAACTGCTAACTGTAATCATAGAATGGTTACAGCACGGAAGGAGGCCATTCGGCCCATTGAGCCTGTGCCAGCTCTCTGCAAGAGCAATTCAGCTAGTCCCACTCCCCCGCCCTTTCCCCGTAGCCCTGCAATTTTTTTTCCTTCAGGTACTTATCCAATTCCCTTTTGAAAGCCATGATTGAATCTGCCTCCACCACCCTCTCAGGCAGTGCATTCCAGATCCTAACCACTTGCTGAGTAAAAAAGTTTTTTCTCATGTCACCTTTGGTTTTTCTGGCAATCACCTTAAATCTGTGTCCTCTGGTTCTCGACCCTTCTGCCAATGGAAACAGATTCTCTCTATCTACTCTGTCCAGACTCCTCATGATTTTGAACACCTCTATCAAATCTCCTCTCAATCTTCTCTGCTCCAAGGAGAACAACCCCAGCTTCTCTAGTCTATCAACGTAACTGAAGTCCCTCATCCCTGGAATCATTCTCATAAATCTTTTCTGCACCCTCTCTAAGGCCTTCACATATGTTATCTGTTAATTGCCAAGCAGTTTTTTTAAGTTAAATTCTAAATGTTAAGACTAAATTTCAGTTTGACCTACTCACCCACTACTTACTAGAGAGTCCCAATCTCACCAGATTCGCAAATTCCCACTCTGTTTACGTTGCACTCAGTGGTTCAGCTCTGTGCCTCAGCTCACCTGACAGATTGGTGAGGACGAGGTCAAGTAGGTTATTCCCTCGAGTTGGTTCTCTCTCCATCCTGACTTGGAAGTATATCGCTGTTCCTTCATCGTCGCTGGGTCAAAATCCTGGAACTCCCTCCCTCACAGCACTGTGGGAGTACCTTCACCACACGGACTGCAGCGGTTCAAGAAGGCAGCTCAGCACAACCTTCTCGAGGGCGATTAGGGATGGGCAATAAATGCTGGCCTTGCCAGCGACATCCACAACCCATGAACGAATTTTAAAAAAAAAATTGTCACAAGCCAAGTCTTGTAGCTATGTCCTTCAGTACTTGGCTAGCTCGGTAAATGGTGATGCTACCAAGCCACAATTGGTGACGGACATTGAAGTCCCCCACCCAGAGTGCCCTTGCTATAGAATCATAGAAGATAGGAGCAGGAGTAGGCCATTCGGCCCCTCTAGCCTGCTCCGCCATTCAATGCGATCATGGCTGATCATCCAAATTCAGTACCCTGTCCCTGCTTTCTCCTCATATCCCTTGATCCCTTTAGCTTTAAGAAATATATCCAACTCCTTCTTGAATCTATTTAATGAATTGGCCTCTACTGCCTTCTGTGGCAGAGAATTCCACAGGCTCACCACTCTCTGGGTGAAGAAGTTCCTCCTCATCTCAGTCCTAAATGGCTTACCCCTTATCTTTAGACTGTGACCCCTGGTTCTGGACTCCCCGACCATCGGGAGCATCCTTTCAGCATCTAGTTTGTCCTGTCCTGTCAGAATTTTATAAGTTTCAATGAGATCCCGTCTCATTCTTCTAAACTCCAGCGAGTATAAGCCCAATCTCTCTTCATACGTCATTCCTGCCATCCCAGGTATCAGCCTTGTGAATCTTCGCTGAACTCCTTCCATGGCAAGAACATCCTTCCTCAGATAAGGCGACGAAACCTGCACACAATACTCAAGGTGTGGTCTCACCATCTTTGGCGCTTCCTCCAAGTGGTGTTCAACATGGAGAAGTTCTGATTCATCAGCTGAGGGAAGGTGGTAGGTGGTAATCAGCAGGAGGTTTCCTTGTCCATGTTTGATATGATGCCATGTGACTTCATGGGATCTGGAGTCAATGTTGAGGACGTCCAGACAATGTTCCCTCTAACTTTTATTTTAGGTGCGCGGTCCCTTTAAATTTTCTGTGTGGTATCTTTTTCCAGTGGAATAGCTGGTGAGCGGCCTGCGCAGGACATCCCGATCACTGCACGCAGCTTAGGGGACACATTGCTTCCAGAGCCACTCCTCCCTGATATCCAAAGATGGTGATGGAGGAGTCTGGGATGTTGGCTGATGGGTATGATTCTTGACTAGTCTGTGGGACAGCTCTCCCCAACTTTGGCACAAGTCCCCACATGGTAGTGAGGAGGACTTCGCAGAGTTGACTGGGCTGCGTGTTCCTTTGATGTGTCCTGATTCAATGTCTAGGTCGCAGTTGAGTGGTCCATCCAGTTATATTCTTGTTTTCCTTTCTAGCGGTTTGATACAACTGAGTGGCTTGCTAGGCAACTTCAGAGGTCAGTTAAGAGTCAACCACGTTGGTGTGGAACTGAAGTCACATATAGGACAGACGAGGTAAGGACCCTAAAGGACATTAGTGAACCAGTTGAGTTTTTATGACAATCTGACAGCTTCGTGGTCACTTTTACTAGTACCAGCTTTTTATTTCCAGACTTTTTGTTTAACTGAATTCAAATTCACAAACTGCCATGATAGGATTCGTGTTCCCTGGATATTGGTCCAAGCATCTAGATTACTAGTCCAGTAACATAACCACTACACTACCGTACCCTATACAGCACAGAAAGAAGCTGTTCAGCTCTTTACACCTGTAGAGGATCTCTTTAAAAAAAAAAAATTCCATTTATTCCTTTGCTCCATACCTTTTTAAAATAGAATCAGAACATTACGGCAAGGAGGTCTGCGAGTACGTTCTAGGCTTCCACCAGTGCCAGTCTGTAATCAGATTCTTGTATCCCTGTAAGTCTTTCCTTCCTTCCTCCTGTAATCTTCGAACTTTTGACAACACCTAACGAATTTCCTGATTTTCCATGTCTCTTTTAAAGTTTGGCGGCACCCTGCAGTGTGAACCTTGGCCCTTCAACTCTGCAGTATGAACCTTGGCCTTTCCCTCTGCAGTATGAACCTTGGCCCTTCAACTCTGCTGTATGAACCTTGGCCTTTCCCTCTGCAGTGTGAACCTTGGCCCTTCAACTCTGCAGTATGAACCTTGGCCTTTCTGCAGTGTGAACCTTGGCCTTTCCCTCTGCAGTATGAACCTTGGCCTTTCCCTCTGCTGTATGAACCTTGGCCTTTCTCTCTGCAGTGTGAACCTTGGCCTTTCCCTCTGCAGTATGAACCTTGGCCTTTCTCTCTGCAGTATGAACCTTGGCCTTTCTCTCTGCAGTATGAACCTTGGCCCTTCAACTCTGCTGTATGAACCTTGGCCTTTCCCTCTGCAGTGTGAACCTTGGCCCTTCAACTCTGCAGTATGAACCTTGGCCTTTCTGCAGTGTGAACCTTGGCCTTTCCCTCTGCAGTATGAACCTTGGCCTTTCCCTCTGCTGTATGAACCTTGGCCTTTCTCTCTGCAGTGTGAACCTTGGCCTTTCTCTCTGCAGTGTGAACCTTGGCCTTTCCCTCTGCGGTATGAACCTTGGCCCTTCCCTCTGCAGTATGAACCTTGGCCTTTCCCTCTGCAGTATGAACCTTGGTCTTTCCCTCTGCAGTATGAACCTTGGCCCTCCCCTCTGCGGTATGAACCTTGGCCCTCCCCTCTGCGGTATGAACCTTGGCCTTTCCCTCTGCAGTATGAACCTTGGCCTTTCCCTCTGCAGTATCAACCTTGGCCTTTCCCTCTGCAGTATGAACCTTGGCCTTTCTCTCTGCAGTATGAACCTTGGCCTTTCCCTCTGCAGTATGAACCTTGGCCTTTCCCTCTGCAGTATGAACCTTGGCCTTTCCCTCTGCAGTATGAACCTTGGCCTTTCTCTCTGCAGTATGAACCTTGGCCCTTCCCTCTGCAGTATGAACCTTGGCCCTTCCCTCTGCAGTATGAACCTTGGCCCTTTCTCTCTGCAGTATGAACCTTGGCCTTTCTCTCTGCGGTATGAACCTTGGCCTTTCCCTCTGCAGTATGAACCTTGGCCATGTCAGCCGTGGCTCAGTGGGTAGCACTCTCGCCTCTGAGTCAGAGGTTGTGGGTTCAAGTCCCACTCCAGAGACTTGAGCAGAAAAATCTAGGCTGACACTCCAGTGCAGTGCTAAGAGAGTGCTGCACAGTCGGAGGTGCAGTCTTTCGGGTGAGATGTTAAACTGAGGCCCGTCTGCCCTCTCAGGTGGACGTAAAAGATCCCACGGCACTATTTTGAAGACGAACAGGGGAGTTATGTCCAGTGTCATGAACAATATTTATCCCTCAATCAACATCACTAAAACAGATTATCTGGTCATTATCGCATTGCTGTTTGTGGGAGCTTGCTGTGCGCAAATTGGCTGCCGCGCTTTCTACATTACAACATGACTGCATTTCAAAAGTACTTCATTGGCTGTAAAGCGCTTTGGGACACCCTGAGGTTGTGAAAGGCACGATATCAATGTCTTTCTTCTTGTCCAACATCCAGTCTTGGATGAGCCACAATTTCTTCCAGCTAAGCATTGTGAAGACCAAAGCCATTGTCTTCAGTCTCTGCCAGAAACTCCATACCCTCGGCACCGAATCCATCCTGCTCCCTGCCACTGTCTCGGGTTGAATCAGATTGTTCAAACTGCGGTGTCCAATTCAACCCCAAGCTGAGCTTCAGACCCCACAACCTTTCCATCACAAAGACTACCTACTTCCACCTCTGTAACATTGCCTGCCTCCACCCCTACCTCAACCCATCTGATGTTGAAACCCACATCCATGTCTTTTTCTTATTCTGCACCCTCATTCAAAACTCTGCCCAAATCCTACCACACCAAGTCCTACTCAGCCATCACTCCTGTCCACGCTGACCTACATAGCCCCCAGTCCCCCTGCGTCTCATATGTAAAATGTTTCAATCCCTCTCGTGGCTTCATCCCATCCTATCTCTGTTACCTCCTTCAGCCCTGTAGCCTCTTCCTACAACCCCCACTGAGCTCTCCATTCCTTTGAATTCAGACTCTTGTGCCTCCTCCCCTCCTTTCACCACACCATTAATGGTCATGCATCAGCTGCCGAGGTCCCACACTGTGGAATTCCATGCCTAAATTCCTCCAGCTCTCTCTCATCCTTCTAAGACCGTCCTTATAACCCACCTCATTGACCAAACCTTTGGTCACCCTTCCTAATATCTTCTTTGGCTCAGTGGCCATTTTTGTCTGATTGCACCATTGAAACATCAAGGGATGTTTTTCTGCATTAAAGTTATTATTTAAGTGTAAGTTGTTATTGGAGTCTGTCTTATTTCTTTTGCATGCAGGTTCAGCGAGCACATATTGGGGTGGTACAGAGCAGGCCAAATAGTTTGCAGATCCAAGGGATTCCCTTTCATCAGAGAAACCTTCCACTGCCTGGGAAGATTCAGTAAGTACTGTTCCTAGCCATGGGCGTTGTTGTCGGTTCGTTAGTAAGTGTCTTGATGTCCCGTGGTGTTGCTCACTTTCTCTGTCACTCTTTTTTCTTATTGAGGTATCTCTATCTCTCTGTCCATCACATTGAGACTACGGGCAGTGTCTGGAGTTGTGGGGATTGATCCCACAACCATCTAACTCAGAGGTGAAAGTGCTACCACTTAGTGACACCAGTGACTTCTGAGTTCCCTCATCCCAGATCTGTTCTAACAATGGGCTGCTATCCCAGCTATATACTTAGCTCCAATTATTACATTAATGGTTTGATCTTGCTCAAGGATTCCCCCTGTAGCTATTCCTGCGTTCCTCTGCTATATCAAACTTAGATACGATTGTCTTGGACAAAGAACATCTGTTTTCACATCCTCTCTCTACACAATAATGGCATAACTGAGCAAGGTCATTGCAGCACACAGACATAACCTAATTAAGAATGATGGTAATAAGAACAGAAAAAGCTAGAAATACTCATCAGGCCAGGCAGTATCTGTGGAGAGAGAAACAAAGTTAACGTTTCAGATTGATGACCTTTCGTCAGAACTGGCAAAAGTTAGAGAGGTAACAGGTTTTAAACAAGTACAGGGGAAGGGGGAGGAAAGAACAAAAGCGAAGGTCTGTGATTGGGTGGAAGGCAGGAGAGATTAAATGACAAAAGGGATGATGGTGCAAAAAGAGGTGGTAATGGGACAAGTAAAGAAACAAAAGATGGGTCTAGAGGAGCTGGAAATGGCAACAGCAGAATCATTACCAGCACCTGCTGTCCAAAAAAATGGGAGCAGTGGTTATGATCTGAAATTGTTGAACTCAGTGTTGAGTCCGGAAGGCTGTGAAGTGCCTAATTGAAAGATGAGGTGCTGTTCCTCGAGCTTCCATTGAGCTTCATTGAAATAGTGTAGGAGGCCAAGGTCGGAGTGCAGCGGAGAATAAGAACATAAGAAGTAAGAGCAGGAGTCGGCCATACGGCCCCTCGAGCCTGCTCCGCCATTCAATAAGATCATGGTTGATCATCGACCTCAACTCCACTTTCCAGCCAGATCTCCATATCCCTTGATTCCCCTAGAGTCCAAAAATCTATCTATCTCAGCATTGAATATACTCAAAGAGTCAGCATCCACAGCCCTCTGGGGCAGAGAATTCCAAAGAATTAAAATGACAAGCAACTAGAAGCTCAGGGTCACACTTGCGGACTGAACAGAGGTGTTCCGCAAAACAATCACCCAATCTGCGTTTGGTCTCCCTAATTTAGAGGAAACCACATCGTGAGCAGCGAATACAATATACTAAATTGAAAGAAGTACAAAAGTCGCTGTTTCACCTGGAAAAAGTGTTTGGGGCCCTAGACTGTGGGAGGTGAAAGGGCAGGTGTTGCATCTCCTGCCCTTGCACGGGAAGGTGCCTTGGGAAGGGGCGCAGGTGTTGGGGTTGATTGAAGAGTGCAACAGGGTGTCAGGAGGGAACTGTTCCTTCGAAATGCTGAAAAGGAGGGGAGGGGTCCATTGAATGTGGAGGCTGGTGTGGTGGAAGGTGAGGACAAGGGGAACTCTATTGTGGTTCTGGTGAGTGCAGGAAATGGGACGGACATGGTCGAGGGCCCTGTCAACAACGGTGGATGGGAACCCTCGGATGTGGAAAAAGGATGGCCTATCGTAAGCACTGGTGTGGAAGGTGGCATCGTCAGAACAGATGCAACACAGACTGAGAAACTGGGAGAATGCAATAGAGTCCTTACAGGAAACAGGGTGGGAAAGTGTAATCAAGGTAGCTGTGGGAGTCGTTGGGCTTATAAGAATGTTGGTGCCTGCAGTAACAGTAAAGAGCACCTTGGGTCATCTGTTCAGCAGCCTCTGTTGGTTAGAGATACTCCGATACATAAGGGAGGGGGAGGAATTTCCGGATCGTTTACTCCAGAGTATACCTCAGAGGAAAGCACAGATGCAGGAAGGGGAGAGTGTGACTGTCAGTCAGCAGGGTGGGGGATCCTAGGGGAGATAGAGAAGGAGGTCCCGCAGACACTGGTCCTGTCCAACAGGTACAATGTACTTGCTACCTGGGAGGATAAGGATGAAGGCTGCAGAGAGGATGGCCAGAATGTTAACCATGGCACCGTGGAACAGGAGGCAGTCCAAGCGGGGAAGGAGCAGAATAGATAGGCTGTAGTCATAGAGGATTCGATAATTCATCTTCTGCTGTCATGAGAGCCCGAGAGAGTGTGTTGCCTACCTGCTGCAAAGGTAAAGGACATATCGGAGCAACTGGAGAGGAACTTGGAAAGGGAGGGTGAAGATCCAGTTGTCGTGGTCCATGTCGGAACCAATGACATCGGGAAGAAAAGGGAGGAGGGCCTGCTAAGTGAATATTAGAAGTTAGGAGCTAAATTTAAAAACAGGACCTCACGGGTGGTAATCTCGGGATTACTACCCGAGCCACGTGCTGATCGGCATCGGGCTAGGCAGATCAGGAAGATAAAATGCTGTCCGACTTTGAAAGCAAAAGCTATGTTTACTATATAGTAGCCAATCTGCCACATGTGGAGTCAACACGTAGAATAAGAGAGCCAAACACAGACAGGGCTGAGGAGAAACTCGACTGGTGGTGACGGACACAACTGGCAATGCCTCAAAGCAGGTCTTTATATTTTGTAACATATTATAAATATTTGCAGCAGCTGCATTTATTTTATTTGTTTTACTATCTAGAACTCAAAAAAACAGCCAAAGTTCATATAAGCAGTGGCAGCTTCTGGATGGACTGTATCATACAAGTTTGGAGGGAGATTCTGGATAAAAATCCTCAATTTAAACATGTATGTTTAAGCAAAACATTTTGGCAACACAATTTACTGTTGCTTCAAAGTTAGCACAAGATTGATATTGAGTTGCAAAGCTGGTACAGTAACGCAGCACATAGATCTCCAGACATGTGTTCCTATCTATTGAGACATCTGGGTTTGTGTTATTCGCAGTGAGGGAAGAGAGGGGCAATGTTGGGGAGTTTGGTGTGTGAGTATGTATGTGGGGAGAGGGTGTGTGTGTGTGTGTGAGTGTGTGTCTGTATGTCTGTGTCTGTGTGTGTCTGTGTGTGAGTGTGTGTCTGTATGTCTGTGTGTGAGTGTGTGTCTGTATGTGTGTGTGTGTGTCTATGTGAGTGTCGTGTGTGAGTGTCTGTGTGTGTCTGTGTGTGTGTGTGTGTGTGTCTGTCTGTGTGTGTCTGTGTGCGAGTGTCTGTGCGAGTGTCTGTGTGCGAGTGTCTGTGTGCGAGTGTCTGTGTGCGTGTCTGTGTGTGTCTGTGAGTGTGAGTGTCTGTGTGTGTGTGTGTCTGGTTGTGTGTGTCTGTCTGTCTCTCTGTCTGTCTGTCTGTCTCTGTGTGAGTGTGTGTGTGTCTGTTTGTGTGAGTGTATGTGTGTCTGTATGTGTGTGAGTGTCTGTGTCTGTCTGTGTATATGTGTGAGTGTCTGTTTGTGTGAGTGTGTGTCTGTGTGTGTCTGTCTGTATGTGTGTGTGTGTTTGTATGTGTGTGTGTGTCTGTATGTGTGTGTCTGTGTCTGTGTGCATGTCTGTATGTGTGTCTATGTGTGTGTGTGCCTGTGTCTATGTATGTGTGTGTCTATGTATGTGTGTCTGTATGTGTGAATGTGTGTGTGTCTATGTGTGAGTGTGTGTCTGTCTGTGTTTGTGTGTGTGTGTGTCTGTATCTGTGTGTCTATGTGCATGTCTGTGTCTGTGCGTGTCTGTATGTGTGTGTCTGTATGTGTGAGTGTGTGTGTCTATGTCTGTGTGTGTGTCTATGTCTGTGTGTGTCTGTATGTGTGTGTCTGTATGCGTGTGTGAGTGTGTGTGTGAGTGAGTGTCTGTGTGTGTCTGCATGTCTGTGTGTGTCTATGTATGTGAGTGTGTGTCTATGTATGTGTGAGTGTGTGTGTGTCTGTGTGTGTGTCTATGTATGTGAGTGTGTCTATGTATGTGTGAGTGTGTGTATATGTGTGTGTCTGTCTGTATGTGTGTGTCTGTATGTCTGTCTGTCTATATGTGCAAGTGTCTGTGTGTCTGTTTGTGTGTGTCTGTATGTGTGTGTGTGTGTCTGTCTGTTTGTGTGAGTGTGTGTGTCTGTATGTGTGTGTGTGTCTGTCTGTATGTGTATGTGTCTGTCTGTGTGAGTGTCTGTGTGTGTCTGTCTGAGTGTGTCTGTCTGTCTGTGTGTGCGTGTGTCTGTCTGTGTGAGTGTCTGTGTGAGTGTCTGTGTGTGTGTCTGTGTGTGTGTCTGTGTGTGTGTGTGTCTGTATGTGTGAGTGTGTGTGTCTGTATGTGTGTCTGTATGTGTGTGTGTCTGTATGTGTGTGTGTCTGTATGTGTGTGTGTGTCTGTATGTGTCTGTGTGTGTGTGTGTCTGTCTGTATGTGTGAGTGTGTGTGTGTCTATGTGTGAGTGTGTGTGTGTCTGTATGTGGGTGTGTCTGTATGTGTCTGTCTGTCTGTATGTGTGTGTGTCTGTGAGTGTATGTGTGTCTGTATGTGTGTGAGTGTGTGTCTCTGTCTGCGTGAGTGTGTGTCTATGTGTGAGTGTGTGTGTGTGTCTGTGTCTGTCTGTATGTGTGTATATGTGTGAGTGCGTGTTTGTGTCTGTATGTGTGAGTGTGTGTGTGTCTGTATGTGTGAGTGTGTGTGTCTGTGTGAGTGTGTGTGTCTGTGTCTGTATGTGCGTGTCTGTCTGTGTGCATGTCTGTATGTGTGTGTGTGTGTGCCTGTCTATGTATGTGTGTGTCTATGTATGTGTGTCTGTATGTGTGAGTGTGTGCAAGAGTGTGTGCGAGTGAGTGTGTCTGTGTGTGTCTCTATGTGTGTGTCTGTCTGTATGTGTTTGTGTGTGTGTGTTTGTATGTGTGTGTGTGTGTCTGTATCTGTGTGTCTGTGTGAGTGTGTGTGTCTATGTCTGTGTGTGTGTGTATGTGTGAGTGTGTGTGTCTGTGTGTGTGTCTATGTGTGTGTGTCTGTGTGTGTCTGTGCATGTCTGTGTGTGTCTGTGTCTGTGTGTGTCAATGTATGTATGTGAGTGTGTGTGTGTGTGTGTGTGTGTGTCTGTGTCTGTATGTGTGTGTGTATGTGTGTGTCTGTATGTGTGTGTGTGTCTGTATGTGTGTGTGTGTCTGTGCATGTCTGTCTGTGTGTGTGTGTGTCTGTATGTGTGTGTCTGTGTGTGTGAGTGTGACTGTATGTGTGAGTGTGTGTGTGTCTGTATGAGTGTGTCTGTGTCTGTTTGTGTGTGTGTGTCTGTATGTCTGTGTGTGTCTGTCTGTGTGTCTGTCTGTGTGTGAGAGTCTGTGTGTGTGTGTGTGTCTGTCTGAGTGTGTCTGTCTGTGTGTGTCTGTCTGTGTGTGTGTCTGTCTGTGTGTGTCTGATTGTGTGAGTGTGTGTGTCTGTGTGTGTGTCTGAGTGTGTGTGTGTCTATGTGTGAGTGTGTGTGTGTCTGTATGTGTGTGTGTCTGTATGTGTGAGTGTGTGTCTATGTGTGAGTGTGTGTCTGTTTGTGTGTGTGTGTGTCTGTTTGTGTGTGTGTGTCTGTATGTGTGTGAGTGTGTGTGTGTCTGTCTGTCTCTGTGTGAGTGTGTGTCTGTCTGTGTGAGTGTGTGTCTATGTGTGAGTGTGTGTGTCTGTATGTGTGAATGTGTGTCTGTTTGTGTGTGTGTGTGTCTGTTTGTGTGTGTGTGTGTCTGTGTGTGTGTGTGTGTCTGTATGTGTGTGAGTGTGTGTGTGTGTGTCTCTCTGTCTGTGTGAGTGTGTGTCTGTCTGTGAGTGTGTGTCTGTGTCTGTGTCTATCTGTATGTGTGAGTGTGTGTGTCTCAGTGTGTGTCTATGTGTGAGTGAGTGTGTGTCTATGTGTGAGTGAGTGTGTGTCTGTATGTGTGAGTGTGTGTGTGTCTGTTTGTGTGTGTGTGTGTGTCTATGTGTGTGTCTGTCTGTATGTGCATGTCTGTCTGTGTGCATGTCTGTATGTGTGTCTGTATGTGTGTGTGTGCCTGTGTCTATGTATGTGTGTGTCTATGTATGTGTGTCTGTACGTGTGAGTGTGTGCGAGTGAGTGTGTCTGTATGTGTGTGTCTGTCTGTATGTGTGTGTCTGTCTTGTCTGTATGTTTGTGTGTATATGTGTGAGTGTGTGTGTCTGTTTGTGTGTGTGTGTGTCTGTATGTGTGTGTGTGAGTGTGTCTGTTTGTGTGAGTGTGTCTGTATGTGTGTGTGTCTGTATGTGTGTGTCTGTGTGTGTGTGAGTGTCTGTCTGAGTGTGTGTGTCTGTCTATGTGTGTCTGTCTATGTGTCTGTCTGTCTGTGTGTGTGTGTCTGTCTATGTGTGTGTGTGTCTGATTGTGTGAGTGTGTGTGTCTGTATGTGTCTGTGTGTCTATGTCTGTGTGTGTGTCTATGTATGTGTGTGTCTATGTGTGTGTGTCTGTGTGTCTATGTGTGAGTGTGTGTATGAGTGAGTGTTTCTATGTGTATGTCTGTGTGTGTGTCTGTGTCTGTGTGTGTGTCTATGTATGTGTGTGTCTGTGTCTATGTATGTGAGTGTGTCTATGTATGTGTGAGTGTGTGTGTGTGTCTGTATGAGTGTGTCTGTGTGTGTCTGTTTGTGTGTGTGTGTGTGTGTCTGTATGTCTGTGTGTCTGTGTGTGTCTGTCTGTGTGTCTCTATGTGTCTGTCTGTGTGTGAGTGTCTGTGTGTGTGTGTGTGTCTGTGTGTGTGTGTGTGTCTGTCTGAGTGTGTGTCTCTCTGTCTGTCTGTGTGTGTGTCTGTCTGTGTGTGTGTGTCTGTCTGTGTGTGTCTGATTGTGTGAGTGTGTGTGTCTGTGTGTGTGTCTGTGAGTGTGTGTGTGTCTGTATGTGTGTGTGTCTGTATGTGTCTGTCTGCGTGAGTGTGTGTCTATGTGTGACTGTGTGTCTGTTTGTGTGTGTGTGTGTGTGTCTGTATGTGTGTGAGTGTGTGTGTGTCTGTCTGTCTCTGTCTGTGTGAGTGTGTGTCTATGTGTGAGTGTGTGAATGTGTGTCTGTTTGTGTGTGTGTGTGTGTCTGTTTGTGTGTGTGTGTGTGTCTGTTTGTGTGTGTGTGTCTGTATGTGTGTGAGTGTGTGTGTGTGTGTGTGTCTGTCTCTCTGTCTGTGTGAGTGTGTGTCTGTCTGTGAGTGTGTGTCTATGTGTCTGTGTCTGTCTGTATGTGTGAGTGTGTGTGTGTCTATGTGTGAGTGAGTGTGTGTCTATGTGTGAGTGAGTGTGTGTCTATGTGTGAGTGAGTGTGTGTCTGTATGTGTGAGTGTGTGTGTCTGTATGTGTGTGTCTGTTTGTGTGTGTGTGTGTCTATGTGTGTGTCTGTATGTGCATGTCTGTCTGTGTGCATGTCTGTATGTGTGTCTGTATGTGTGTGTGTGCCTGTGTCTATGTATGTGTGTGTCTATGTGTGAGTGTGTGTATGAGTGAGTGTGTCTATGTGTATGTCTGTCTGTGTGTGTGTGTGTGTCTGTGTCTGTGTGTGTGTCTATGTATGTGTGTGTCTGTGTCTATGTATGTGAGTGTGTCTATGTATGTGTGAGTGTGTGTGTCTGTCTGTGTGTGTGTGTGTCTGTGTCTGTGTGTGTGTCTATGTATGTGTGTGTCTGTGTCTATGTATGTGAGTGTGTCTATGTATGTGTGAGTGTGTGTGTGTCTGTATGAGTGTGTGTGTGTGTCTGTATGTGAGTGTCTGTGTGTCTGTAAATGTGTGAGTGTGTGTGTGTGTCTGTCTGTGTGAGTGTGTGTGTGTCTGTGAGTCTGTGTCTGTGTCTGTGTGTGTCTGTCTGTGTCTGTCTGAGTGTGTATGTGTGTGAGTGTGTGTCTGTGTGTGTGTGTGAGTGTCTATGTGTGAGTGTGTGTGTGTCTGTATCTGTGTGTGTGTCTGTATGTGTGTGTGTGTGTGTGTCTGTATGTGTGTGTCTATCTGTGTCTGTCTGTATGTGTGTGTGTCTGTCTGTATGTGTGTGAGTGTGTCTGTGTGTGAGTGTGTCTGTGTGTGAGTGTGTCTGTGTGTGAGTGTGTCTATGTGTATGTGTGTGTGTCTGTGTGTGAGTGTCTGTGAGTGTGTGTCTGTATGTGTCTGTCTGTATGTGTGAGTGTGTGTGTCTGTATGTGTGTGTGTGTCTGTCTATGTGTCTGTCTGAGTGTGTGTATGTGTGTGTGTGTCTGATTGTGTGAGTGTGTGTGTCTGTATGTGTCTGTGTGTCTATGTCTCTGTGTGTGTCTATGTGTGAGTGTGTGTATGAGTGAGTCTGTCTGTGTCTGTGTGTGAGTGTCTGTGTCTGTGTGAGTGTCTGAGTGTGTGTGTGTCTGTATGTGTGTGTCTGTTTATGTGAGTGTGTGTGTCTGTATGTGTGAGTGTCTATGTGTGTGTGTCTGAGAGTGTGTGTGTGTCTGTCTGTGTGTGAGTGTCGCTATCTGTATGTGTGTGTGTGTCTGTATGTGTGAGTGTCTGTGTGTGAGTGTGTCTGTCTGTGTGTGTCTGTGTGTGAGTGTGTCTGTATGTGTGTGAGTGTGTGTGTCTGTATGTGTCTGTGTGTCGATGTCTCTGTGTGTGTCTATGTCTGAGTGTGTGTATGAGTGAGTCTGTCTGTGTCTGTGTCTGTGTGTGTGTCTGTGTGTGTCTATGTATGTGTGTCTGTGTCTATGTATGTGAGTGTGTCTATGTATGTGTGTGTGTGTGTGTGTCTGTATGAGTGTGTGTGTGTGTCTGTGTGTGTGTGTCTGTCTGTGTCTGAGTGTGTGTGTGTGTGTATGTGTGTGTCTATGTGTGAGTGTGTGTGTGTCTGTATCTGTGTGTCTGTCTGTATGTGTGTGAGTGTGTGTCTGTATGTGTGTGTGTGTGTCTGTATGTGTGTGTCTGTATCTGTGTGTGTGAATGTGTCTGTGTGTGTGTGTGTGTGTGTGTGTGGGTGTCTGTCTGTATGTGTGTGTGTCTGTGTGTGAGTGTCTGTGTCTGTGTGAGTGTCTGAGTGTGTGTGTGTCTGTATGTGTGTGTCTGTTTGTGTGAGTGTGTGTGTCTGTATGTGTGAGTGTCTATGTGTGTGTGTCTGAGAGTGTGTGTGTGTCTGTCTGTGTGTGAGTGTCGCTATCTGTATGTGTGTGTGTCTGTATGTGTGAGTGTCTGTGTGAGTGTGTCTGTCTGTGTGTGTGTCTGTGTGTGTGTCTGTGTCTGAGTGTGTCTGTATGTGTGTGAGTGTGTGTGTCTGTATGTGTGTGTGTGTGTGTGTCTGTATGTGTGTCTATGTGTGAGTGTGTGTGTGTCTGTATGTGTGTGTGTCTGTATGCGTGAGTGTGTGTCTATGTGTGAGTGTGTGTCTGTTTGTGTGTGTGTGTGTGTGTGTCTGTATGTGTGTGAGTGTGTGTGTGTCTGTCTGTCTCTGAGTGTGTGTCTGTCTGTGTGAGTGTGTGTCTATGTGTGAGTGTGTGTCTGTATGTGTGAATGTGTGTCTGTGTGTGTGTGTGTGTCTGTATGTGTGTGAGTGTGTGTGTGTGTGTCTGTCTCTCTGTCTGTGTGAGTGTGTGTCTGTCTGTGAGTGTGTGTCTATGTGTCTGTGTCTGTCTGTATGTGTGAGTGTGTGTGTCTGAGTGTGTGTCTATGTGTGAGTGAGTGTGTGTCTATGTGTGAGTAAGTGTGTGTCTGTATGTGTGAGTGTGTGTGTGTCTGTTTGTGTGTGTGTGTCTATGTGTGTGTCTGTCTGTATGTGCATGTCTGTCTGTGTGCATGTCTATGTGTGTCTGTATGTGTGTGTGTGCCTGTGTCTATGTATGTGTGTGTCTATGTATGTGTGTCTGTACGTGTGAGTGTGTGCAAGTGTGTGTGCGAGTGAGTGTGTCTGTATGTGTGTGTCTGTCTGTATGTGTGTGTCTGTCTTGTCTGTATGTGTGTGTGTATATGTGTGAGTGTGTGTCTGTTTGTGTGTGTGTGTGTGTGTATGTATGTGTGTGTGTGTGTGTGTCTGTATGTGTGTGTGTCTGTATGTGTGTGTCTGTGTGTGTGTGAGTGTCTGTCTGTCTGAGTGTGTGTGTCTGTCTGTGTGTCTGTCTGTCTGTCTGTGTGTGTGTGTCTGTCTATGTGTGTGTGTGTCTGATTGTGTGAGTGTGTGTGTCTGTATGTGTCTGTGTGTCTATGTCTGTGTGTGTGCATGTCTGTATGTGTGTCTGTATGTGTGTGTGTGTCTATGTGTCTGTGTCTGTCTGTATGTGTGAGTGTGTGTGTCTGAGTGTGTGTCTATGTGTCTGTGTCTGTCTGTATGTGTGAGTGTGTGTGTCTGAGTGTGTGTCTATGTGTGAGTGAGTGTGTGTCTATGTGTGAGTGAGTGTGTGTCTATGTGTGAGTGAGTGTGTGTCTGTATGTGTGAGTGTGTGTGTCTGTATGTGTGTGTCTGTTTGTGTGTGTGTGTGTCTATGTGTGTGTCTGTATGTGCATGTCTGTCTGTGTGCATGTCTGTATGTGTGTCTGTATGTGTGTGTGTGCCTGTGTCTATGTATGTGTGTGTCTATGTGTGAGTGTGTGTATGAGTGAGTGTGTCTATGTGTATGTCTGTCTGTGTGTGTGTGTGTGTCTGTGTCTGTGTGTGTGTCTATGTATGTGTGTGTCTGTGTCTATGTATGTGAGTGTGTCTATGTATGTGTGAGTGTGTGTGTCTGTCTGTGTGTGTGTGTGTCTGTGTCTGTGTGTGTGTCTATGTATGTGTGTGTCTGTGTCTATGTATGTGAGTGTGTCTATGTATGTGTGAGTGTGTGTGTGTCTGTATGAGTGTGTGTGTGTGTCTGTATGTGAGTGTCTGTGTGTCTGTAAATGTGTGAGTGTGTGTGTGTGTCTGTCTGTGTGAGTGTGTGTGTGTCTGTGAGTCTGTGTCTGTGTCTGTGTGTGTCTGTCTGTGTCTGTCTGAGTGTGTATGTGTGTGAGTGTGTGTCTGTGTGTGTGTGTGAGTGTCTATGTGTGAGTGTGTGTGTGTCTGTATCTGTGTGTGTGTCTGTATGTGTGTGTGTGTGTGTGTCTGTATGTGTGTGTCTATCTGTGTCTGTCTGTATGTGTGTGTGTCTGTCTGTATGTGTGTGAGTGTGTCTGTGTGTGAGTGTGTCTGTGTGTGAGTGTGTCTGTGTGTGAGTGTGTCTGTGTGTGAGTGTGTCTATGTGTATGTGTGTGTGTCTGTGTGTGAGTGTCTGTGAGTGTGTGTCTGTATGTGTCTGTCTGTATGTGTGAGTGTGTGTGTCTGTATGTGTGTGTGTGTCTGTCTATGTGTCTGTCTGAGTGCGTGTATGTGTGTGTGTGTCTGATTGTGTGAGTGTGTGTGTCTGTATGTGTCTGTGTGTCTATGTCTCTGTGTGTGTCTATGTGTGAGTGTGTGTATGAGTGAGTCTGTCTGTGTCTGTGTGTGAGTGTCTGTGTCTGTGTGAGTGTCTGAGTGTGTGTGTGTCTGTATGTGTGTGTCTGTTTATGTGAGTGTGTGTGTCTGTATGTGTGAGTGTCTATGTGTGTGTGTCTGAGAGTGTGTGTGTGTCTGTCTGTGTGTGAGTGTCGCTATCTGTATGTGTGTGTGTGTCTGTATGTGTGAGTGTCTGTGTGTCTGTGTGTGAGTGTGTCTGTCTGTGTGTGTGTCTGTGTGTGAGTGTGTGTGTCTGTATGTGTCTGTGTGTCGATGTCTCTGTGTGTGTCTATGTCTGAGTGTGTGTATGAGTGAGTCTGTCTGTGTCTGTGTCTGTGTGTGTGTCTGTGTGTGTCTATGTATGTGTGTCTGTGTCTATGTATGTGAGTGTGTCTATGTATGTGTGTGTGTGTGTGTGTCTGTATGAGTGTGTGTGTCTGTATGAGTGTGTGTGTGTGTGTGTGTCTGTCTGTGTCTGAGTGTGTGTGTGTGTGTATGTGTGTGTCTATGTGTGAGTGTGTGTGTGTCTGTATCTGTGTGTCTGTCTGTATGTGTGTGAGTGTGTGTCTGTATGTGTGTGTGTGTGTCTGTATGTGTGTGTCTGTATCTGTGTGTGTGAATGTGTGTGTGTGTGTGTGGGTGTCTGTCTGTATGTGTGTGTGTCTGTGTGTGAGTGTCTGAGTGTGTGTGTGTCTGTATGTGTGTGTCTGTTTGTGTGAGTGTGTGTGTCTGTATGTGTGAGTGTCTATGTGTGTGTGTCTGAGAGTGTGTGTGTGTCTGTCTGTGTGTGAGTGTCGCTATCTGTATGTGTGTGTGTCTGTATGTGTGAGTGTCTGTGTGAGTGTGTCTGTCTGTGTGTGTGTCTGTGTGTGTGTCTGTGTGTGAGTGTGTCTGTATGTGTGTGAGTGTGTGTGTCTGTATGTGTGTGTGTGTGTGTGTGTCTGTATGTGTGTCTATGTGTGAGTGTGTGTGTCTGTATGTGTGTGTGTCTGTATGCGTGAGTGTGTGTCTATGTGTGAGTGTGTGTCTGTTTGTGTGTGTGTGTGTGTGTGTCTGTATGTGTGTGAGTGTGTGTGTGTCTGTCTGTCTCTGAGTGTGTGTCTGTCTGTGTGAGTGTGTGTCTATGTGTGAGTGTGTGTCTGTATGTGTGAATGTGTGTCTGTGTGTGTGTGTGTGTCTGTATGTGTGTGAGTGTGTGTGTGTGTGTCTGTCTCTCTGTCTGTGTGAGTGTGTGTCCGTCTGTGAGTGTGTGTCTATGTGTCTGTGTCTGTCTGTATGTGTGAGTGTGTGTGTCTGAGTGTGTGTCTATGTGTGAGTGAGTGTGTGTCTATGTGTGAGTAAGTGTGTGTCTGTATGTGTGAGTGTGTGTGTGTCTGTTTGTGTGTGTGTGTCTATGTGTGTGTCTGTCTGTATGTGCATGTCTGTCTGTGTGCATGTCTATGTGTGTCTGTATGTGTGTGTGTGCCTGTGTCTATGTATGTGTGTGTCTATGTATGTGTGTCTGTACGTGTGAGTGTGTGCAAGTGTGTGTGCGAGTGAGTGTGTCTGTATGTGTGTGTCTGTCTGTATGTGTGTGTCTGTCTTGTCTGTATGTGTGTGTGTATATGTGTGAGTGTGTGTCTGTTTGTGTGTGTGTGTGTGTATGTATGTGTGTGTGTGTGTGTGTCTGTATGTGTGTGTGTCTGTATGTGTGTGTCTGTGTGTGTGTGAGTGTCTGTCTGTCTGAGTGTGTGTGTCTGTCTGTGTGTCTGTCTATGTGTCTGTCTGTCTGTGTGTGTGTGTCTGTCTATGTGTGTGTGTGTCTGATTGTGTGAGTGTGTGTGTCTGTATGTGTCTGTGTGTCTATGTCTGTGTGTGTGTCTATGTGTGTGTCTGTGTGTCTATGTGTGAGTGTGTGTATGAGTGAGTGTGTCTATGTGTATGTCTGTGTGTGTGTCTGTGTCTGTGTGTGTGTCTATGTATGTGTGTGTCTGTGTCTATGTATGTGAGTGTGTCTATGTATGTGTGAGTGTGTGTGTGTCTGTATGAGTGTGTGTGTGTGTCTGTCTGTGTGAGTGTGAGTGTGTGTGTGTCTGTGAGTCTGTGTCTGTGTGTGTCTGTCTGTGTCTGTCTGAGTGTGTGTGTGTGTGTGTCTGTGTGTATATGTGTGTGAGTGTGTGTCTGTGTGTGTGTGAGAGTGTCGATGTGTGTGTGTCTGTATCTGTGTGTCTGTCTGTATGTGTGTGAGTGTGTGTCTGTATGTGTGTGTATCTGTGTGTCTGTATGTGTTTGTGTGTGTGTCTGTATGTGTGTGTCTGTATCTGTGTCTGTCTGTATGTGTGTGTGTCTGTCTGTATGTGTGTGAGTGTGTCTGTGTGTGAGTGTGTCTATGTGTGTGTGTGTGTGTGTGTATGTGGGTGTCTGTATGTGTGTGTGTCTGTATGTGTCTGTATGTGTGAGTGTGTGTGTCTGTATGTGTGTGTGTGTCTGTCTATGTGTCTGTCTGAGTGTGTGTCTCTGTCTGTCTGTGTGTGTGTCTGTCTATGTGTGTGTGTGTCTGATTGTGTGCGTGTGTGTGTCTGTATGTGTCTGTGTGTCTATGTCTCTGTGTGTGTCTATGTGTGAGTGTGTGTATGAGTGAGTCTGTCTGTGTCTGTGTGTGTGTGTCTGTGTCTGTGTGTGTGTCTATGTATGTGTGTCTTTGTCTATGTATGTGAGTGTGTCTATGTGTGTGTGTGTGTGTCTGTATGAGTGTGTGTGTCTGTATGAGTGTGTGTGTGTGTGTCTGTCTGTGTCTGTCTGAGTGTGAGTGTGTGTGTGTGTCTGTGTGTATGTGTGTGAGTGTGTGTGTCTGTGTGAGTGTGTGTGTGTGTCTGTATCTGTGTGTCTGTCTGTATGTGTGTGAGTGTGTGTCTGTATGTGTGTGTGTGTGTGTGTCTATGTGTGTGTCTGTATCTGTGTGTGAGTGTGTGAATGTGTCTGTGTGTGTGTGTGTGGGTGTCTGTCTGTATGTGTGTGTGTCTGTGTGTGAGTGTCTGTGTCTGTGTGAGTGTCTGAGTGTGTGTGTGTCTGTATGTGTCTGTCTGTATGTGTGTGTCTGTTTGTGTGAGTGTGTGTGTCTGTATGTGTGAGTGTCTATGTGTGTGTGTCTGAGAGTGTGTGTGTGTCTGTCTGTGTGTGAGTGTCGCTATCTGTATGTGTGTGTGTCTGTGTGTCTGTCTGTGTGTGAGTGTGTGTGTCTGTGTGTGTGTCTGTGTGTGAGTGTGTCTATGTGTGTGAGTGTGTGTGTCTGTGTCTCTGTCTGAGTGTGTGTGTCTATGTGTGTGTCTGTGTCTGTCTGAGTGTGTGTCTGTCTGTGTGTGTGTGTCTGTCTGTGTGTGTGTGTCTGAGTGTGTGTGTCTGAGTGTGTGTGTCTGTATGTGTCTGTGTGTGAGTGTCTGTGTGTGTGTCTATGTGTGAGTGTGTGTCTGTCTGTATGTGTGTGTGTCTGTTTGTGTGAGTGTGTGTGTCTGTCTGTCTCTGTCTGTCTGTGAGTGTGTGTCTGTCTGTGTGTGTGTGTGTCAGTCTGTGTCTGTCTGAGTGTGTGTGTGTGTATGTGTGTGTGTCTGTGTCTATGTATGTGAGTGTGTCTATGTATGTGTGTGTGTGTGTATGTATGTATGTGTGTGTGTGTGTGTGTGTCTGTATGTGTGTGTGTCTGTATGTGTGTGTCTGTGTGTGTGTGAGTGTCTGTCTGTCTGAGTGTGTGTGTCTGTCTATGTGTGTCTGTCTATGTGTCTGTCTGTCTGTGTGTGTGTGTCTGTCTATGTGTGTGTGTGTCTGATTGTGTGAGTGTGTGTGTCTGTATGTGTCTGTGTGTCTATGTCTGTGTGTGTGTCTATGTGTGTGCCTGTGTGTCTATGTGTGAGTGTGTGTATGAGTGAGTGTGTCTATGTGTATGTCTGTGTGTGTGTCTATGTATGTGTGTGTCTGTGTCTATGTATGTGAGTGTGTCTATGTATGTGTGAGTGTGTGTGTGTGTCTGTATGTGAGTGTCTGTGTGTCTGTAAATGTGTGAGTGTATGTGTCTGTCTGTGTGAGTGTGAGTGTGTGTGTGTCTGTGAGTCTGTGTCTGTGTGTGTCTGTCTGTGTCTGTCTGAGTGTGTGTGTGTGTGTGTGTGTGTATGTGTGTGAGTGTGTGTCTGTGTGTGTGTGAGAGTGTCTATGTGTGTGTGTGTCTGTATCTGTGTGTCTGTCTGTATGTGTGTGAGTGTGTGTCTGTATGTGTGTGTATCTGTGTGTCTGTATGTGTTTGTGTGTGTGTCTGTATGTGTGTGTCTGTATCTGTGTCTGTCTGTATGTGTGTGAGTGTGTCTGTGTGTGAGTGTGTCTATGTGTGTGTGTGTGTGTATGTGGGTGTCTGTATGTGTGTGTGTCTGTGTGTGAGTGTCTGTGTGTGAGTGTCTGTGAGTGTGTGTGTGTCTGTATGTGTCTGTCTGTATGTGTGAGTGTGTGTCTGTATGTGTGTGTGTGTCTGTCTATGTGTCTGTCTGAGTGTGTGTCTGTGTCTGTCTGTCTGTGTGTGTGTCTGTCTATGTGTGTGTGTGTCTGATTGTGTGCGTGTGTGTGTCTGTATGTGTCTGTGTGTCTATGTCTCTGTGTGTGTCTATGTGTGAGTGTGTGTATGAGTGAGTCTGTCTGTGTCTGTGTGTGTGTCTGTGTCTGTGTGTGTGTCTATGTATGTGTGTCTGTGTCTATGTATGTGAGTGTGTCTATGTGTGTGTGTGTGTGTCTGTATGAGTGTGTGTGTCTGTATGAGTGTGTGTGTCTGTATGAGTGTGTGTGTGTCTGTCTGTGTCTGTCTGAGTGTGAGTGTGTGTGTGTGTCTGTGTGTGTATGTGTGTGAGTGTGTGTGTCTGTGTGAGTGTGTGTGTGTGTCTGTATCTGTGTGTCTGTCTGTATGTGTGTGAGTGTGTGTCTGTATGTGTGTGTGTGTGTGTGTCTATGTGTGTGTCTGTATCTGTGTGTGTGAGTGTGTGAATGTGTCTGTGTGTCTGTATGTGTCTGTCTGTATGTGTGTGTCTGTTTGTGTGAGTGTGTGTGTCTGTATGTGTGAGTGTCTATGTGTGTGTGTCTGAGAGTGTGTGTGTCTGTCTGTGTGTGAGTGTCGCTATCTGTATGTGTGTGTGTGTCTGTATGTGTGAGTGTCTGTGTGTCTGTCTGTGTGTGAGTGTGTGTGTCTGTGTGTGTGTCTGTGTGTGAGTGTGTCTATGTGTGTGAGTGTGTGTGTCTGTATGTGTGTCTGTGTGAGTGTGTGTCTGTATGTGTGAGTGTCTGTGTGTGAGTGTCTGTGTGTGTGTGTCTGTGTCTCTGTCTGAGTGTGTGTGTGTGTGTGTGTCTGTGTCTCTGTCTGAGTGTGTGTGTCTATGTGTGTGTCTGTGTCTGTCTGAGTGTGTGTCTGTCTGTGTGTGTGTGTCTGTCTATGTGTGTGTGTGTCTGAGTGTGTGTGTCTGAGTGTGTGTGTCTGTATGTGTCTGTGTGTGAGTGTCTGTGTGTGTGTCTATGTGTGAGTGTGTGTCTGTCTGTATGTGTGTGTGTCTGTTTGTGTGAGTGTGTGTGTGTCTGTCTGTCTCTGTCTGTCTGTGTGAGTGTGTGTCTGTCTGTGTGTGTGTGTGTCAGTCTGTGTCTGTCTGAGTGTGTGTGTGTGTATGTGTGTGTGTCTGTGTCTATGTGTGTGTGTGTGTGTGTCTGTATGAGTGTGTGTGTCTGTATGAGTGTGTGTGTGTCTGTCTGTGTCTGTCTGAGTGTGAGTGTGTGTGTGTGTGTGTCTATGTGTGTGTGTATGTGTGTGAGTGTGTGTGTCTATGTGTGAGTGTGTCTGTCTGTATGTGTGTGAGTGTGTGTCTGTATGTGTGTGTGTGTGTGTGTGTCTATGTGTGTGTCTGTATCTGTGTGTGTGAGTGTGTGAATGTGTCTGTGTGTGTGTGGGTGTCTGTCTGTATGTGTGTGTCTGTTTGTGTGAGTGTGTGTGTCTGTATGTGAGAGTGTCTATGTGTGTGTGTCTGAGAGTGTGTGTGTGTCTGTCTGTGTGTGAGTGTCGCTATCTGTATGTGTGTGTGTGTCTGTATGTGTGAGTGTCTGTGTGTCTGTCTGTGTGTGTCTGTCTGTCTGTCTGTGTGTGTGTGTCTGTCTATGTGTGTGTGTGTCTGAGTGTGTGTGTCTGTATGTGTCTGTGTGTGAGTGTCTGTGTGAGTGTGTGTCTGTCTGTATGTGTGAGTGTGTGTGTGTCTATGTGTGAGTGTGTGTCTGTCTGTATGTGTGTGTGTCTGTTTGTGTGAGTGTGTGTGTGTCTGTATGTGTGTGAGTGTGTGTGTGTCTGTCTGTCTCTGTCTGTCTGTGTGAGTGTGTGTCTGTCTGTGTGTGTGTGTGTCTGTATGTGAGTGTGTCTGTATGTGTGTGTGTGTGTGTGTGTGTGTGTGTGTGTGAGGGTGTGTCTGTGTGTGTGAGTGTGTGTGTCTGTATGTGTCTGTCTGTATGTGTGTGTGTGTCTGTTTGTGTGAGTGTGTGTGTGTCTGTATGTGTGTGAGTGTGTGTGTCTGTATGTGTGTGTGTCTGTCTGTCTCTGTCTGTCTGTGTGAGTGTGTGTCTGTCTGTGTGAGTGTGTGTCTATGTGTGAGTGTGTGTCTATGTGTGAGTGTGTGTCTGTGTCTGTCTGTATGTGTGTGTGTGTGTCTGAGTGTGTGTCTATGTGTGAGTGAGTGTGTGTCTGTTTGTGTGTGTGTGTTTGTATGTGTGTGTGTGTGTGTGTCTGTCTGTATGTGCATGTCTGTCTGTGTGCATGTCTGTATGTGTGTCTGTATGTGTGTGTATGTGTGTGTCTATGTATGTGTGTGTCTGTATGTGTGAGTGTGTGCAAGTGTGTGTGCGAGTGACTGTCTGTATGTGTGTCTGTATGTGTTTGTGTGTGTGTGTTTGTATGTGTGTGTGTGTGTCTGTGTGTGTGTGTCTGTATGTGTGTGTGTGTGTGTCTGTGTGTCTATGTGTGAGTGTGTGTGTGAGTGAGTGAGTCTATGTGTATGTCTGTGTGTGTCTGTGCATGTCTGTGTGTGTGTCTGTGTGTGTCTGTGAGTGTGTGTGTGTGTGTCTGTGAGTGTGTGTCTGTGAGGGTGTGTGTGTGTGTGTCTGTCTGAGTGTGTGTGTCTGTGTGTGTGTGTCTGTATGTGTGTGTGTGTGTCTGTGTGTCTATGTGTGAGTGTGTGAGTGAGTGAGTCTATGTGTATGTCTGTGTGTGTCTGTGCATGTCTGTCTGTGTGTGTGTGTGTCTGTGTGTGTCTTTGAGTGTGTGTGTGTGTGTGTCTGTCTGTGTGAGTGTGTGTCTGAGTGTGTGTGTGTCTGTGTGTGTGTCTGTCTGAGTGTGAGTGTCTGTGTGTGAGTGTGTGTGTGTGAGTGTCTGTGTGTGTGAGTGTCTATGTGTGAGTGTGTGTGTGAGTGAGTCTATGTGTATGTCTGTGTGTGTCTGTGCATGTCTGTCTGTGTGTGTGTGTCTGTGTGTCTATGTCTCTGTGTGTGTCTATGTGTGAGTGTGTGTATGAGTGAGTCTGTCTGTGTCTGTGTGTGTGTCTGTGTCTGTGTGTGTGTCTATGTATGTGTGTCTGTGTCTATGTATGTGAGTGTGTCTATGTGTGTGTGTGTGTGTCTGTATGAGTGTGTGTGTGTCTGTATGAGTGTGTGTGTCTGTATGAGTGTGTGTGTCTGTCTGTGTCTGTCTGAGTGTGAGTGTGTGTGTGTGTCTGTGTGTGTATGTGTGTGAGTGTGTGTGTCTGTGTGAGTGTGTGTGTGTGTCTGTATCTGTGTGTCTGTCTGTATGTGTGTGAGTGTGTGTCTGTATGTGTGTGTGAGTGTGTGAATGTGTCTGTGTGTGTGTGTGGGTGTCTGTCTGTATGTGTGTGTGTCTGTGTGTGAGTGTCTGTGTCTGTGTGAGTGTCTGAGTGTGTGTGTGTCTGTATGTGTCTGTCTGTATGTGTGTGTCTGTTTGTGTGAGTGTGTGTGTCTGTATGTGTGAGTGTCTATGTGTGTGTGTCTGAGAGTGTGTGTGTGTCTGTCTGTGTGTGAGTGTCGCTATCTGTATGTGTGTGTGTGTCTGTATGTGTGAGTGTCTGTGTGTCTGTCTGTGTGTGTCTGTCTGTCTGTGTGTGTGTGTCTGTCTATGTGTGTGTGTGTCTGAGTGTGTGTGTCTGTATGTGTCTGTGTGTGAGTGTCTGTGTGAGTGTGTGTCTGTCTGTATGTGTGAGTGTGTGTGTGTCTATGTGTGAGTGTGTGTCTGTCTGTATGTGTGTGTGTCTGTTTGTGTGAGTGTGTGTGTCTGTATGTGAGTGTCTGTGTGTGTCTGAGAGTGTGTGTGTGTCTGTCTGTGTGTGAGTGTCGCTATCTGTATGTGTGTGTGTGTCTGTATGTGTGAGTGTCTGTGTGTCTGTCTGTGTGTGTCTGTCTGTCTGTGTGTGTCTGTCTGTCTATGTGTGTGTGTGTCTGAGTGTGTGTGTCTGTATGTGTCTGTGTGTGAGTGTCTGTGTGTGTGTCTGTGTGAGTGTGTGTCTGTCTGTATGTGTGAGTGTGTGTGTCTATGTGTGAGTGTGTGTCTGTCTGTATGTGTGTGTGTCTGTTTGTGTGAGTGTGTGTGTGTCTGTATGTGTGTGAGTGTGTGTGTGTCTGTCTGTCTCTGTCTGTCTGTGTGAGTGTGTGTCTGTCTGTGTGTGTGTGTCTGTATGTGAGTGTGTCTGTATGTGTGTGTGTGAGTGTGTGTCTGTGTGTGTGAGTGTGTGTCTGTCTGTATGTGTGAGTGTGTGTCTGTCTGTATGTGTGAGTGTGTGTGTGTCTGTATGTGTGTGTCTGTATGTGTCTGTCTGTATGTGTGTGTGTGTCTGTTTGTGTGAGTGTGTGTGTGTCTGTATGTGTGTGAGTGTGTGTGTCTGTATGTGTGTGTGTCTGTCTGTCTCTGTCTGTCTGTGTGAGTGTGTGTCTGTCTGTGTGAGTGTGTGTCTATGTGTGAGTGTGTGTCTATGTGTGAGTGTGTGTCTGTGTCTGTCTGTATGTGTGTGTGTGTGTCTGAGTGTGTGTCTATGTGTGAGTGAGTGTGTGTCTGTTTGTGTGTGTGTGTTTGTATGTGTGTGTGTGTGTGTGTCTGTCTGTCTGTATGTGCATGTCTGTCTGTGTGCATGTCTGTATGTGTGTCTGTATGTGTGTGTCTATGTATGTGTGTGTCTGTATGTGTGAGTGTGTGCAAGTGTGTGTGCGAGTGACTGTCTGTATGTGTGTCTATGTGTTTGTGTGTGTGTGTTTGTATGTGTGTGTGTGTGTCTGTACCTGTGTGTCTATGTGCATGTCTGTGTCTGTATGTGCGTGTCTGTATGTGTGAGTGTGTGTGTCTATGTCTGTGTGTGTGTCTGTGTGTGTGTGTCTGTATGTGTGTGTGTGTGTCTGTGTGTCTATGTGTGAGTGTGTGTGTGAGTGAGTGAGTCTATGTGTATGTCTGTGTGTGTCTGTGCATGTCTGTCTGTGTGTGTGTGTCTGTGTGTGTCTGTGAGTGTGTGTGTGTGTGTGTGTGTCTGTCTGTGTGAGTGTGTGTCTGAGTGTGTGTGTGTCTGTGTGTGTGTCTGTCTGAGTGTGAGTGTCTGTGTGTGAGTGTGTGTGTGTGAGTGTCTGTGTGTGTGAGTGTCTATGTGTGAGTGTGTGTGTGAGTGAGTCTATGTGTATGTCTGTGTGTGTCTGTGCATGTCTGTCTGTGTGTGTGTCTGTGTGTGTGTGTGTCTGTGTCTATGTATGTGAGTGTGTGTCTATGTATGTGTGTGTGTGTCTGTATGTGAGTGTATGTGTGTCTGTGTGTGTCTGTGTGTGTCTGAGTGTGTCTGAGTGTCTGTGTGTGAGTGTGTGTCTGTGAGTGTGTGTGTGTCTGTCTGTGTGAGTGTGTGTCTGTGAGTGTGTGTGTGTCTGTGTGTGTGTGTCTGTCTGAGTGTGAGTGTGTGTGTGTGAGTGTCTGTGTGTGTGTGAGTGTCTATGTGTGAGTGTGTGTGTGTCTATCTGTGTGTCTGTCTGTCTGTGTGTGTCTGTCTGTCTGTATGTGTCTGTTTGTGTGTGTGAGTGTGT
>CM059446.1:28555086-28637719 GCA_030390025.1 Squalus acanthias | reverse complement strand
TGTTTCTGTGAGTGTGTGTGTGTCTGTGTGTGAGTGTCTCTGTCGTGTGTGTGTGTCTGTGTGTGTGTGTGTGTCGCTGTGTGAGTGTGTCTATGTGTGAGTGTGTGTGTGTCTGTATCTGTGTGTCTGTATGTGTGTGTGTCTGTTTGTGTGAGTGTGTGTCTGTCTGTGTGTGAGTGTCTGTCTGTATGTGTGTGTGTGTGTGTCTATGTGTGTGAGTGTCTGTGTGTCTGTGTGTGAGTGACTGTGTGTGTGTCTGTGTGTCTGTCTGTATGTGTGTGTGTATATGTGCGTGTGTCTGTGTGTGTGTGTGTCTGTATCTGTGTGTCTGTCTGTATGTGTGTGTGTCTGTCTGTATGTGTGTGTGTGTCTGTTTGTGTGTGTGAGTGTGTCTGTGTGTGTGTGTGTGAGTGTGTCTATGTGTGTATGTGCGTGGGTGTCTGTCTGTATGTGTGAGTGTCTGTGTCTGTGTGAGTGTGTGTGTGTCTATGTGTCTGTCTGTATGTGTGTGTCTGTTTGTGTGAGTGTGTGTGTGTCTGTCTGTGTGTGTCTCTATCTGTGTGTGTGTGTGTCTGTATGTGTGTGTGAGTGTGTGTCTGTCTGTGTGTGTGTCTGTCTGTGTGTGTGTCTGTATGTGTGTGTGTCTGTCTGTATGTGTGTCTGTCTGTTTGTGAGTGTGTGTGTCTGTATGTGTGAGTGTCTGTCTGTATGTGTGTGTTCCTGTTTGTGTGTGTGTGTGTGTGTCTGTCTGTATGTATGTATGTCTCTGTCTGTGTGAGTGTGTGTCGCTGTGTGAGTGTGTCTGTATGTGTGAGTGTGTGTGTCTGTATGTGTGTGAGTGTGTCTGTATGTGTGAGTGAGTGTGTCTGTGTGTGTGTATATGTGTGAGTGTGTGTGTATGTGTGTGTGTGTGTGTGAGTGTGTCTGTATGTGTGAGTGAGTGTGTCTGTATGTGTGAGTGAGTGTGTCTGTATGTGTGTATATGTGTGAGTGTGTGTGTGTGTCTGTATGTGTGAGTGTGTGTGTGTCTATGTGTGAGTGTGCGTGTCTATGTGTGTGTGTGTGTGTCTGTATGTGTGAGTGTGTGTCTGTCTGTATGTGTGTGTGTCTGTCTATGTGTGAGTGTCTGTGTGTGTGTGTCTGTTTGTGTGTGGGTGTGTCTATGTGTGTGGGTGTCTGTCTGTATGTGTGGGTGTCTGTGTCTGTGTGAGTGTGTGTGTGTCTATGTGTCTGTCTGTATGTGTGTGTCTGTTTGTGTGAGTGTGTGTGTGTCTGTCTGTGTGTGTGTCTCTATCTGTGTGTGTGTGTGTCTGTATGTGTGTGTGTGTGAGTGTCTGTCTGTATGTGTGTGTGTCTGTATGTGTGTGTCTGTCTGTGTGTGTGAGTGTCTGTGTGAGTCTGTGTGTGTGTCTGTGTCTGTCTGTATGTGTGTGTCTGTTTCTGTGAGTGTGTGTGTGTCTGTGTGTGAGTGTCTCTGTCGTGTGTGTGTGTCTGTGTGTGTGTGTGTGTGTCGCTGTGTGAGTGTGTCTATGTGTGAGTGTGTGTGTGTCTGTATCTGTGTGTCTGTATGTGTGTGTGTCTGTCTGTATGTGTGTGTGTGTGTGTCTGTGTGTGTGTGTGTCTGTATCTGTGTGTCTGTCTGTATGTGTGTGTGTCTGTCTGTATGTGTGTGTGTGTCTGTTTGTGTGTGTGAGTGTGTCTGTGTGTGAGTGTGTCTATGTGTGTATGTGCGTGGGTGTCTGTATGTGTGAGTGTCTGTGTCTGTGAGTGTGTGTGTGTCTATGTGTCTGTCTGTATGTGTGTGTCTGTTTGTGTGAGTGTGTGTGTGTCTGTCTGTGTGTGTCTCTATCTGTGTGTGTGTGTGTCTGTATGTGTGTGTGTGAGTGTGTGTCTGTCTGTGTGTGTGTCTGTCTGTGTGTGTGTCTGTATGTGTGTGTGTCTGTCTGTATGTGTGTCTGTCTGTTTGTGAGTGTGTGTGTCTGTATGTGTGAGTGTCTGTATGTGTGTGTTCCTGTTTGTGTGTGTGTGTGTGTGTCTGTCTGTATGTATGTATGTCTCTGTCTGTGTGAGTGTGTGTCGCTGTGTGAGTGTGTCTGTATGTGTGAGTGTGTGTGTCTGTATGTGTGTGAGTGTGTCTGTATGTGTGAGTGAGTGTGTCTGTGTGTGTGTATATGTGTGAGTGTGTGTGTATGTGTGTGTGTGTGTGTGTGAGTGTGTCTGTATGTGTGAGTGAGTGTGTCTGTATGTGTGAGTGAGTGTGTCTGTATGTGTGTATATGTGTGAGTGTGTGTGTGTGTCTGTATGTGTGAGTGTGTGTGTGTGTCTGTATGTGTGAGTGAGTGTGTCTGTATGTGTGAGTGTGTGTGTGTCTATGTGTGAGTGTGCGTGTCTATGTGTGTGTGTGTGTGTCTGTATGTGTGAGTGTGTGTCTGTCTGTATGTGTGTGTGTCTGTCTATGTGTGAGTGTCTGTGTGTGTGTGTCTGTTTGTGTGTGAGTGTGTCTATGTGTGTGGGTGTCTGTCTGTATGTGTGGGTGTCTGTGTCTGTGAGTGTGTGTGTGTGTCTGTATGTGTCTGTCTGTATGTGTGTGTCTGTTTGTGAGAGTGTGTGTCTGTATGTGTGTGTGTCTGTTTGTGTGAGTGTGTGTGTGTCTGTCTGTGTGTGTGTGTGTGTGTGTCTGTATGTGTGTGTGTGTGTGTCTATGTGTGAGTGTGTGTGTGTCTGTATGTGTGAGTGTCTGTCTGTCTATGTGTGTGTGTCTGTTTCTGTGAGTGTGTGTGTGAGTGTCTCTGTCGTGTGTGTGTGTCTGTTTGTGTGTGTGTGTGTGTCTCTGTGTGAGTGTCTGTCTGTGTGAGTGTGTGTCTCTGTGTGAGTGTGTCTGTGTGAGTGTGTGTCTGTATGTGTGTCTTTCTGTGTGTGTGTCTGTCTGTATGTGTGTGTATATCTGTGTGTGTGTGTGTCTGTATGTGTGAGTGTCTGTGAGTGTGTGTGTGTGTCTGTCTGTATGTGTGTGTCTGTTTGTGTGAGTGTGTGTGTCTGTATGTGTGAGTGTCTGTCTATGTGTGTGTGTGTCTGTTTGTGTGAGTGTGTGTCTGTCTGTGTGTGAGTGTCTGTCTGTATGTGTGTGTGTGTGTGTCTATGTGTGTGAGTGTCTGTGTGTCTGTGTGTGAGTGACTGTGTGTGTGTCTGTCTGTATGTGTGTGTGTATATGTGCGTGTGTCTGTGTGTGTGTGTGTCTGTATCTGTGTGTCTGTCTGTATGTGTGTGTGTCTGTATGTGTGTGTGTCTGTCTGTATGTGTGTGTGTGTCTGTTTGTGTGTGTGAGTGTGTCTGTGTGTGTGTGTGTGAGTGTGTCTATGTGTGTATGTGCGTGGGTGTCTGTCTGTATGTGTGAGTGTCTGTGTCTGTGTGAGTGTGTGTGTGTCTATGTGTCTGTCTGTATGTGTGTGTCTGTTTGTGTGAGTGTGTGTGTGTCTGTCTGTGTGTGTGTCTCTATCTGTGTGTGTGTGTGTCTGTATGTGTGTGTGTGAGTGTGTGTCTGTCTGTGTGTGTGTCTGTCTGTGTGTGTGTCTGTATGTGTGTGTGTCTGTCTGTATGTGTGTCTGTCTGTTTGTGAGTGTGTGTGTCTGTATGTGTGAGTGTCTGTCTGTATGTGTGTGTTCCTGTTTGTGTGTGTGTGTGTGTGTGTCTGTCTGTATGTATGTATGTCTCTGTCTGTGTGAGTGTGTGTCGCTGTGTGAGTGTGTCTGTATGTGTGAGTGTGTGTGTCTGTATGTGTGTGAGTGTGTCTGTATGTGTGAGTGAGTGTGTCTGTGTGTGTGTATATGTGTGAGTGTGTGTGTATGTGTGTGTGTGTGAGTGTGTCTGTATGTGTGAGTGAGTGTGTCTGTATGTGTGAGTGAGTGTGTCTGTATGTGTGTATATGTGTGAGTGTGTGTGTGTGTCTGTATGTGTGAGTGTGTGTGTGTGTCTGTATGTGTGAGTGAGTGTGTCTGTATGTGTGAGTGTGTGTGTGTCTATGTGTGAGTGTGCGTGTCTATGTGTGTGTGTGTGTGTCTGTATGTGTGAGTGTGTGTCTGTCTGTATGTGTGTGTGTCTGTCTATGTGTGAGTGTCTGTGTGTGTGTGTCTGTTTGTGTGTGAGTGTGTCTATGTGTGTGGGTGTCTGTCTGTATGTGTGGGTGTCTGTGTCTGTGAGTGTGTGTGTGTGTCTGTATGTGTCTGTCTGTATGTGTGTGTCTGTTTGTGAGAGTGTGTGTCTGTATGTGTGTGTGTCTGTTTGTGTGAGTGTGTGTGTGTCTGTCTGTGTGTGTGTGTGTCTGTATGTGTGTGTGTGTGTGTCTATGTGTGAGTGTGTGTGTGTCTGTATGTGTGAGTGTCTGTCTGTCTATGTGTGTGTGTCTGTTTCTGTGAGTGTGTGTGTGTGAGTGTCTCTGTCGTGTGTGTGTGTCTGTTTGTGTGTGTGTGTCTCTGTCTGTGTGAGTGTCTGTCTGTGTGAGTGTGTGTCTCTGTGTGAGTGTGTCTGTGTGAGTGTGTGTCTGTATGTGTGTCTTTCTGTGTGTGTGTCTGTCTGTATGTGTGTGTATATCTGTGTGTGTGTCTGTATGTGTGAGTGTCTGTGTCTGTGTGAGTGTCTGTGAGTGTGTGTGTGTGTCTGTCTGTATGTGTGTGTCTGTTTGTGTGAGTGTGTGTGTCTGTATGTGTGAGTGTCTGTCTATGTGTGTGTGTCTGTTTGTGTGAGTGTGTGTCTGTCTGTGTGTGAGTGTCTGTCTGTATGTGTGTGTGTGTGTGTCTATGTGTCTGTGTGTCTGTGTGTGAGTGACTGTGTGTGTGTCTGTGTGTCTGTCTGTATGTGTGTGTGTATATGTGTGAGTGTCTGAGTGTGTGTGCGTGTATGTGTGTGTCTGTCTGTGTGTGAGTGTCTGTGTGAGTCTGTGTGTGTGTCTGTATGTGTCTGTCTGTATGTGTGTGTCTGTTTCTGTGAGTGTGTGTCTGTGTGTGAGTGTCTCTGTCGTGTGTGTGTGTCTGTGTGTCGCTGTGTGAGTGTGTCTGTATGTGTGAGTGTGTGTGTGTCTGTATCTGTGTGTCTGTCTGTATGTGTGTGTGTCTGTCTGTATGTGTGTCTGTGTGTGTGTGTGTCTGTATCTGTGTGTCTGTCTGTATGTGTGTGTGTCTGTCTGTATGTGTGTGTGTGTCTGTTTGTGTGTGTGAGTGTGTCTGTGTGTGTGTGTGTGTGAGTGTGTATGTGTGTGGGTGTCTGTCTGTATGTGTGAGTGTCTGTGTCTGTGTGAGTGTCTGTGAGTGTGTGTGTGTCTATGTGTCTGTCTGTATGTGTGTGTCTGTTTGTGTGAGTGTGTGTGTGTCTGTCTGTGTGTGTGTCTCTATCTGTGTGTGTGTGTCTGTATGTGTGTGTGTGAGTGTGTGTCTGTATGTGTGTGTGTCTGTCTGTATGTGTCTGTGTGAGTGTGTGTGTGTGTCTGTGAGTGTGTGTGTCTGTCTGTATGTGTGTCTGTCTGTTTGTGAGTGTGTGTGTCTGTATGTGTGAGTGTCTGTCTGTATGTGTGTGTTCCTGTTTGTGTGTGTGTGTGTGTGTCTGTCTGTATGTATGTATGTCTCTGTCTGTGTGAGTATCTGTCTGTGTGAGTGTGTGTCGCTGTGTGAGTGTGTCTGTATGTGTGTATATGTGTGAGTGTGTGTGTCTGTATGTGTGTGTCTGTGTGAGTGTGTGTGTGTCTGTCTGTGTGTGTGTCTCTATCTGTGTGTGTGTGTGTCTGTATGTGTGTGTCTGTCTGTATGTATGTATGTCTCTGTCTGTGTGAGTATCTGTCTGTGTGAGTGTGTGTCGCTGTGTGAGTGTGTCTGTATGTGTGTATATGTGTGAGTGTGTGTGTCTGTATGTGTGTGTGTGTGAGTGTGTCTGTATGTGTGAGTGAGTGTGTCTGTGTGTGTGTATATGTGTGAGTGTGTGTGTCTGTATGTGTGTGTGTGTGAGTGTGTCTGTATGTGTGAGTGAGTGTGTCTGTATGTGTGTATATGTGTGAGTGTGTGTGTGTGTCTGTATGTGTGAGTGTGTGTGTGTGTCTGTATGTGTGAGTGAGTGTGTCTGTATGTGTGAGTGTGTGTCTGTCTGTATGTGTGTGTGTCTGTCTATGTGTGAGTGTCTGTGTGTGTGTGTCTGTTTGTGTGTGAGTGTGTCTATGTGTGTGGGTGTCTGTCTGTATGTGTGGGTGTCTGTGTCTGTGAGTGTGTGTGTGTGTCTGTATGTGTCTGTCTGTATGTGTGTGTCTGTTTGTGAGAGTGTGTGTCTGTATGTGTGTGTGTCTGTTTGTGTGAGTGTGTGTGTGTCTGTCTGTGTGTGTGTGTGTGTGTGTATGTGTGTGTGTGTGTGTCTATGTGTGAGTGTGTGTGTGTCTGTATGTGTGAGTGTCTGTCTGTCTATGTGTGTGTGTCTGTTTCTGTGAGTGTGTGTGTGAGTGTCTCTGTCGTGTGTGTGTGTCTGTTTGTGTGTGTGTGTGTGTCTCTGTGTGAGTGTCTGTCTGTGTGAGTGTGTGTCTCTGTGTGAGTGTGTCTGTGTGAGTGTGTGTCTGTATGTGTGTCTTTCTGTGTGTGTGTCTGTCTGTATGTGTGTGTATATCAAGAGGAAAAGACTGGTGAAAACCAAAGTTGGTCCATTGCAGTCAGATACGGGGGAATATATAATGGGAAATAAGGAAATGGCAGACCAACTAAATGCATACTTTGGGTCAGTCTTTACGAAGGAAGACACAAAAAACCTCCCTGGGATATCGGGAAAAATAGGGACATTGGCAAAGGAGGAACTGACGCAAATCAATATCTCTAAGGATATGGTGTTAAGGAAGCTAAAGGGATTGAAGGCGGACAAATCCCCAGGGCCTGATAACATGCATCCTAGGGTACTGAAGGAGGTGGCCCTAGAGATAGCGGATGCACTAAGCATGATTTTTCAGAATTCATTAGACTCGGGAACAGTGCCCATGGATTGGAGGGTAGCTAACGTTACCCCACTATTCAAAAAGGGGGGTAGGGAAAAAGCAGGTAATTACAGACCTGTAAGCCTTACATCAGTTGTGGGCAAAATGCTGGAGTCCATCATTAAGGATGAAATAGCCGAGCACTTAGCAAATGGGGACAGGATAGGACAGAGTCAACATGGATTTACAAAGGGTAAATCGTGCTTGACTAATCTATTGGAATTTTTTGAGGGAGTAACTGGTAAAATAGATGGGGGAGAGCCAGTAGATGTGGTGTACCTGGACTTCCAAAAGGCCTTCGATAAGGTCCCACATAAAAGATTAGCAGGGAAAATTGAAGCTCATGGGATAAAGGGGAAAGTATTGACGTGGATAGAGAACTGGCTGTCAGATAGAAAACAGAGAGTTGGAATAAACGGCTCATTTTCTGAATGGCAGGCAGTAACAAGTGGGGTACCACAGGGATCTGTCCTGGGTCCCCAGCTGTTCACAATTTATATTAATGACCTGGATCAGGGAGTCGAATGCAGCATTTCCAAATTTGCAGACGACACTAAACTAGGAGGGGGGGTGGGCTCAGAGGAGGAGACCAGGAAGCTCCAGAGCGATTTGGACAGACTGGGTGATTGGGCGGATAAATGGCAGATGCACTATAATGTGGACAAGTGCGAAGTTATCCACCTTGGGTGCAGGAACGGGAGGGCAAATTATTATTTAAATGGCAATAAATTGGGAGAGGGGGAAGTACAGAGAGACCTGGGTGTTCTTGTACACCAGTCACTGAAGGCGAGCATGCAGGTGCAACAGGCGGTCAAGAAGGCAAACGGTATGCTGGCCTTCATAGCAAAAGGGTTGGAATACAGGAACAGGGATACCTTGCTGCAGCTGTACAGGGCACTGGTGAGACCACACCTCGAGTACTGTGTACAGTTTTGGTCGCCTCATCTGAGGAAAGATGTTCTTGCCATGGAGGGGGTGCAGCGGCGATTCACCAGGCTGATACCAGGAATGGCGGGATTGACCTATGAGGAGAGACTATGTAGTTTAGGGATGTACACACTGGAGTTTAGAAGATTGAGAGGGGACCTCATAGAAGTGTATAAAATTCTGACAGGTCTAGACAGATTAGATGCAGAAGGAATGTTTCCCTTGGCGGGTGAGAACAGAACTAGAGGACATAATTTAAGGATAAGGGCTAAACCATTTAGGACAGAAATGAGGGGGAATTTCTTCACTCAGAGAGTGGTGAACCTGTGGAACTCATTGCCACAGAGGGCAGTGTACGCCAGCTCATTAAATATATTTAAGAGGGAATTAGATATATTTCTACAGGCAAAAGGGGTTAAGGGTTACGGAGAGAAGGCGGGGACGGGATACTGAATTGAAGGATCAGCCATGATCTCATTAAATGGCGGAGCAGGCTCGAAGGGCCGGATGGCCTACTCCTGCTCCTATCTTCTATGTATCTATGTATATCTGTGTGTGTGTGTGTCTGTATGTGTGAGTGTCTGTGAGTGTGTGTGTGTGTCTGTCTGTATGTGTGTGTCTGTTTGTGTGAGTGTGTGTGTCTGTATGTGTGAGTGTCTGTCTATGTGTGTGTGTGTCTGTTTGTGTGAGTGTGTGTGTGTGTCTATGTGTGTGAGTGTCTGTGTGTCTGTGTGTGAGTGACTGTGTGTGTGTCTGTGTGTCTGTCTGTATGTGTGTGTGTATATGTGCGTGTGTCTGTGTGTGTGTGTCTGTATGTGTGTGAGTGTCTGTGTGTGTGTGTGTGTGTCTGTGTGTGTATATGTGTGAGTCTGTGTGTGTGTCAGTATGTGTGTGAGTGTGTGTGTGTCTGTCTGTATGTGTGTGTGTCTGTGTGTGAGTGTCTGTGTGTCTGTCTGTATGTGTGTGTCTGTTTGTGTGAGTGTGTGTGTGTCTGTATGTGTGAGTGTCTGTCTGTCTATGTGTGTGTGTCTGTTTGTGTGTGTGTGTGTGTCTGTTTGTGTGAGTGTGTCTGTCTGTGTGTGAGTCTCTGTCGTGCGCGTGTCTGTTTGTGTGAGTGTGTGTGTGTATGTGTGTGAGTGTGTGTGTGTCTGTATGTGTGTGAGTGTCTGTCTGTGTGTCTGTATGTGTGTGTGTGTCTCTGTCTGTCTCTGTGTCTGTCTGTAAGTGTGTGTCTCTGTGTGAGTGTGTCTGTGTGTATGTGTGTGAGTGTCTGTATGTGTGTGTGTGAGTGAGTGTGTGTCTGTATGTGTGAGTGAGTGCGTCTGTCTGTATGTGTGTGTATATGTGTGAGTGTGTGTGTGAGTGAGTGTGTGTCTGTATGTGTGAGTGAGTGTGTCTGTATGTGTGAGTGTGTGTGTGTGTCTGTGTGAGTGTGTGCGTGTCTGTATGTGTGTGTGTGTCTGTATGTGTGTCTGTCTATGTGTGAGTGTGTGTCTGTATGTGCATGTCTGTGTCTATGTGTGAGTGTGTGTCTGTGTCTGTTTGTGTGAGTGTGTGTGTGTGTGTGTCTGTATATGTGAGTGTGTGTCTATGTGTGAGTGTGTCTGTCTGTGTTTGTGTGTGTGTGTGTATGTGTGTGTCTATGTGCGTGTCTGTCTGTATGTGCATGTATGTATGTGTGTGTCTGTATGTGTGAGTGTGTCTATGTGTGTGTGTGTGCATGTCTATGTGCATGTCTGCATGTGTGTGTATGTGTGAGTGTGTGTGTATGTGTGTCTGTATGTGTGTGAGTGTCTGTGTCTATGTATGTGTGAGTGTGTGTCTATGTATGTGTGTGTTTCTGTATGTGTGAGTGTGTCTATGTGTGAGTGTGTGTGTCTGTATGTGAGAGTGTCTGTGTGTGTCTATGTATGTGTGTCTGTATGTGTGAGTGTGTCTGTATGTGTGAGTGTCTGTGTGTGTGTGTGTCTATGTCTGTGTGAGTGTCTGTGAATGTGTGTATCTGTATGTCTGGGTGTGTGTGTGTCGGTGTGTATGTGTCTGTATGTCTGAGTATGTGTCTGTGAGTGTCTGTGTGAGTGTCTGTGTGAGTGTCGGTGTGAGTGTCGGTGTGTGTGTGTGTCTGTGTGTGAGTGTGTGTATATCTGTATGTCTGAGTATGTGTGAGTGTGTGTGTATGTGTGAGTGTGTGTCTGTGTGTGTGTGTCTGTGAGTGTATGTGTCTATGTGTGTGTGTGTGTGTCTGTATGTGTATGTGTGAGTGTGTGTGTGTCTGCATGTGTGAGTGTGTGTGTGTCTGCATGTGTGAGTGTGTGTGGGGAGAGGGTACTTGAAAGGACGACAGATTTGTTGTTGATGTATTTTATGGTGAACTTGATTACAGGGATCCAGATGAGAGCCCTGTTCTGCGACCATGTTCAAGCACCATCTCGTCAAACCGATTTCGTTCAAACCATCTGCTGGAATATAGTGTTTCCTCTCTGTCCCGCCCAGTCCATTCTGCACGAAGACGCAATCCTCCTCGGACACTCCACCCAATACATTCCAGTTTATCCCACTCTGGAACTCCAATTGGATCCATTGATGAAGTGGTGCGTGGAATACGTCTGTAAGTACAATGAATGAAAGTGTGGAGCTTAGGCAAGTACCGAACTGGAAAACACTCTGCAGTGCATTTGACAGCTAATGGCCTCAATCAGCCGCTCCACCAGAGATCTGTCAAATTCTCCCTTAAGTTCTTCCACACTGTGCATCCACACCTTGACCACCCTCAGCATAAAATAGTTAATTGTAATCTTTTCCTCCTTGAGTCCTGTTCCCTGATACTAGAGTTTGTGGCCATCTCATACATGTCTGTTCTCTTAGGATAAGAACATAAGAAATAGGAGCAGGAGTAGGCCAATCGGCCCCTCGAGCCTGCTCCGCCATTCAATGAGATCATGGCTGATCTGATCCTAACCTCAAATCTAAAGAACACAAGAAGTAGGAGCAGGACCCGGCCACTCAGCCCCTGGGCCCGCTCCGCCACCCACAGGGCCCTGACCGATCCGAACTCAGCCTCATGTCCAATTTCCTGCCCGCTCCCCGTAACCCCTAATTCCTTTTACTTCTAGGAAACTGTCTATTTCTGTTTTAAATTTATTTAATGATGTAGCTTCCACAGCTTCCTAGGACAGCAAATTCCACAGACCTACTACCCTCTGAGTGAAGAAGTTTCTCCTCATCTCAGTTTTGAAAGAGCAGCCCTTATTCTAAGATTATGCCCCCTAGTTCTAGTTTCACCCATCCTTGGGAACATCCTTACCGCATCCACTCGATCAAGCCCCTTCACAATCTTATATGTTTCAATAAGATCGCCTCTCATTCTTTTGAACTCCAATGAGTAGAGTCCCAATCTACTCAACCTCTCCTCATATGTCAACCTCCTCATCCCCGGGATTAACCGAGTGAACCTTCTTTGTACTGCCTCGAGAGCAAGTATGTCTTTTCTTAAGTATGGACACCAAAACTGTATGCAGTATTCCAGGTGCGGTCTCACCAATACCTTATATAACTGCAGCAATACCTCCCTGTTTTTATAATCTATCCCCCTAGCAATAAAAGCCAACATTCCGTTGGCCTTCTTGATCACCTGCTGCACCTGCATACTAACTTTTTGATTTTCTTGCACTAGGACCCCCAGATCCCTTTGTACTGCAGTACTTTCCAGTTTCTCGCCATTAAGATAATAACTTGCTCTCTGATTTTTCCTGCCAAAGTGCATAACCTCACATTTTCCAATATTGTATTGCATCTGCCAAATCTCCGCCCACTCACCCAGCCTGTCTATATCCCCTTGTAGGTTTTTTATGTCCTCCTCACTTTCCACTTTCCCTCCCATCTTTGTATCATCTGCAAACTTTGATATGTTGCACTCGGTCCCCTCCTCCAAATCGTTAATATAGATTGTAAAGAGTTGGGGACCCAGCACTGACCCCTGCAGAACACCACTGGCTACTGGTTGCCAGTCCGAGAATGAACCATTTATCCCAACTCTCTGCTTCCTGTTAGATAACCAATCCTCCACCCATGCCAGAATATTACCCCCAATCCAGTGATTTTTTTATCTTGAGCAATAATCTTTTATGTGGCACCTTGTCGAATGCCTTCTGGAAGTCTAAATACACTACGTCCACTGGTTCCCCTTTATCCACCCTGTACGTTATGTCCTCAAAGAACTCAAGCAAATTTGTCAGACATGACTTCCCCTTCATAAAGCCATGCTGACTTTGTCCTATTAAATTATGTTTATCTAAATGTTCCGTTACTGTCTCCTAAATAATAGACTCCAAAATTTTACCCACCACAGATGTTAGGCTAACTGGTCTATAATTTCCAGCCTTCTGCCTACTACCCTTTTTAAATAAGGGTGTTACATTAGCAGTTTTCCAATCTGCCGGGACCTTTGCTGAGTCCAGGGAATTTTGGAAAATTATTACCAAAGCATCCACAATCCCTACTGCCACTTCCCTCAAGACCCTAGGATGTAAGCCATCAGGTCCAGGGGATTTATCCGCCTTGAGTCCCATTATTTTACGGAGTACCAATTCCTTAGTGATTTTAATCGTATTTAGCTCCTCCCCCCCAGAGCCCCCTGTTTGTCCAGTGTTGGGATATTCTTAGTGTCCTCTACCGTAAAGACTGAAACAAAATATTTGTTCAGCATTTTTGCCATCTCCATGTTTCCCACCATTAATTTCCCGGTCTCATCCTCTAAGGGACCTACGTTTGCCTTAACCACCCTTTTTCTTTTTATATAACTATAGAAACTCTTGCTATCTGTTTTTATATTTTTTGCTAATTTATTTTCATAATCTATCTTCCCTTTCTTAATCAATCCTTTAGTTACTTTTTGCTGTCTTTTGAAGACTTCCCAATCTTCTATCCTCCCACTAAGTTTGGCTACCTTATATGTCCTTGTTTTTAGTTGGATACTATCCTTAATTTCTTTACTTAGCCACGGATGGCTGTCATTTCTTTTACACCCTTTTTTCCTCAGTGGAATATATTTATTTTGAAAGTTGTAAAATAACTCCTTAAATGAACACCACTGCTCATGTACCGTCTTACCCTTTAATCTATTTTCCCAGTCCACTTTAATCAATTCCGCTCTCATACCATCATAGTCTCCTTTATTCAAGCTCAGTACGCTTGTCTGAGAACCAACCTTCTCACCCTCTAATTGGATATGGAATTCAACCATGTTATGGTCACTCATTCCAAGGGGATCCTTAACTAGGACATTATTAATTAATCCTGACTCATTACACAGGACCAGGTCCAAGGTTGCTTGCCCCCTTGTAGGATCAGTTACATACTGCTCAAGAAATCCATCCCTAATACACTCAATAAACTCTTCCTCAAGGCTGCCCTGCCCAATTTGATTTGTCCAGTTAATATGATAGTTAAAATCCCCCATAATTATAGCTGTTCCCTTATTACATGCCCCAACTATTTCCTGATTACTACTTCTTCCAGCAGAGTTGCAACTATTAGGAGGCCTATATACCATTCCCACTAGTGTTTTTTTCCCCTTATTATTCCTTATCTCCACCCAAACTGTTTCATTATCCTGATCCTTTGACCCAATATCATTTCTCTGTATTACAGTGATTCCTCCCTTTATTAACATAGCCACCCCACCTCTCCTTCCTTCCTGCCTGTCCTTCCTGATTGTTAAATACCCTGGCATATTTAGTTCCCAGTCGTTGTCACCCTGCAGCCATGTTTCTGTAATGGCCACAAGATCATACCCATACGTAGTTATTTGTGCCGTTAACTCGTCCATTTTGTTATGAATGCTACGTGCATTCAGATAAAGAACTTTCAAATATGTTTTGTGACACTTAGTTCCTGCTTTTTCCTTTTTTAACACTTTACCTTTTACTCCATACCTTCTGTCCCTTCCTGACACGCTTTCCTCTGTCTCCCTGCTCAGGTGCCCAACCCCCTGCCACTTCAGTTTAAACCCTCCCCAACAGCACTAGCAAACACTCCCCCTAGGACAGCGGTCCCGGCCCTGCCCAGGTGCAGACTGTCTGGTTTGTACTGGTCCCACCTCCCCCAGAACCGGTTCCAATGTCCCAGGAATTTGAATCCCTCCCCCTTGCACCATTCCTCTAGCCACGTATTCATTTGAAATATCCTCCTATTTCTACTCTGACTAGCACGTGGCACTGGTAGCAATCCTGAGGTTACTACCTTTGAGGTCCTATTTTTTAATTTACCTCCTAACTCCCTATCTTGAATATTTGTGTCTACTAATCCATCTCTATCCTGGAGTCACTTACAGTCCTCTTCCCAGTTAATCACACTTACTGGGCTGGATTTTGATACTGGGGCGGGTTGGGGTCATGTCATCCACTTTTCGTGTTATCCACCCGACTGCAATTGGATGTGGGAGATTGATGCAATTTTCACCTAATTGGGCAATTGAGTTCCAGCATGTGGGAACCCATGAACCAATTAGTGTTTTCAGTCTGACAGTCGCCTCTGATGATGTCATCATTGCTGCTGCATTGAAGGTCTTCAGAGACTGCCTGGCCTTTGCTGTGAGAGGACCTGGATTCAAAATGAGCAGCAGCAGTCCTAAGTCTGCTCCCAGATATTTTTACACCACCACTCCCAGATATGTCTCCTCTCCATCCACATAGCTATCCATATATGCATCCCCATAGCCAGCCCAGCCCCGCCCAGCCCCAACTATCCATATCCAAATGTGCTCCCGCCAGGTTTCACATTCGTGGTTCAGAACAGGTGTGCTTCACGTAGAAAAAGGGTTAAAATCACAAAGGCCTTTCAAAATGGCATTATAGAGGCAATTTAGTGCTTGTTAAGGGCCTTAACAGCCTATCCCACCTCTTAGAGGTGGGACCAGCAGACACAATTTAATGAAAATTGCGTGGAGGCGGGATGGAGACGGGCTTGTGCCCGCCCGCCAGTTTTCGCAATTTTAACCCCCCCCACACGCCTCCAAACCCGCCTCCACGGGTCAATGAAAATCCAGCCCACTGTCTTTGTAGTGTTGCAAATTTTGCTATTGCATTACAATACATAAATCCAGATCATTTATGCATATTGATAAAATCAATGGTTCTAACACTAATTCCTGGGGGGCACCACTACTCACATCTTCCAGACTGAAAAGCAACAAACTTTATCTAAAGACTCCTATGTGGCACCTTATCATTGCATTTCCTTTTCAATGCACTTTACGATCGACTCAAAGAACTCAATAGAATTTGTCAGATACAACTTGCCGTTACAAATCCATGATGGCTGTCCTGAATTAACCCACACATCCCAAATTATGGTCTTCCAGAAGTTTACCCACAACTGGCTAGTCTGTTAGTACTTGGTTTATTCATTTCTCCCTTTTACAACAAAGGTGTAACATTGGCAACCCTCTGGCATAAATTTGAGATCAAAGGATGTTTGAAAGATTGTGCTTGGAGCGTTAGCTGTTTGCTTTCTGATTTCCCTCCACATTCCAGGTTACACTCCGTCAAGGCCTATTCCACCTCGACTTCCACCAATTTCTTTCAATACTCCTTCCTTATCTATAGTTCTCCCATCGAACTGCTCCATTCACCCTCTTGTACCTTTCATTTCCTGCCCCCTTAATCTTTCTAATCTGTTTTTGTTTCCCTTTTATATTTTGTGTACTGCATTCAATGTTTTTTTTATATTCGTAGCCTTAGATTTTTCGTAGCCTTTCTTTTTCAGTATCATTTAAATTTTAGTTTCTCTACAAATCCAAGTTACTCCATTTTTTGCTGCACCATCTTTACCTCTGTGGGAATATGTCTAATTTGTGCCCTTATTATCTCCAGTTTGAAAGTTTCCTATTTTTGCCTTACCATTGTTCCATTCCTAGCCAGAGTATCTCCTGTAACGGCTTCTCTTCCCACTCCCGCACCGTTCCCTCTGGTGTCCCCCAAGGATCTATCCTTGGCTCCCTCCTATTTCTCATCTACATGCTGCCCCTCGGCGACATCATCCGAAAACACAACGTCAGGTTCCACATGTACGCTGACGACACCCACCACCTCTCTCGACCCCTCCACTGTCTCTGATTTCTCACGCTGCTTGTCCAATATCGAGTATTAGATGAGCAGAAATTTCCTCTAATTAATTATTGGGAAGACCTAAGCCATTGTCTTTGGTCTCCGCCACAAACTCCTTTTCCTAGCCACCAACTCCCATCCCTCTCCTTAGCCACTGTCTGAAGCTGAACCAGACTGTTCGCAACTTCGCCGTCTTCGTTGACCCTAAGCAGAGCTTCCAACTCCGTGTTCTCTCTATTACCAAGACTGCCAACTTCCACCTCTGTCATATTGCTCAACTCCGATCTTGCCTCATCTCTCCGGTTGCTGAAACCCTCATTCATGCCTTTGTTACCTCGTGACTCGACAGTTCCAACGCACTCCTGCTTGCTTCCCATCTTTCACCCTTCATAAACTTCAGCTCATTCAAAACTCTGCTGCCCGTGTCCTAACTCACACCAAGCCCTGTTCACCCATCACCCCTGTGCTCACTGGCCTACATTGGCTTTCGGTCCGGCAACACCTCGAATCGAAAATTATCATCCTTGTTTTCAAACTCCTCCATGGCCTCACCCCTCCTTATCTCTGTAACCTCCTCCAGGCCTAAAACCTTCTGAGAACGCTGCGTTCCTCCAATTCTGGCCTCTTGCAATCCCCGATTTCCATTGCTCCACCATTGGCGGCCGTGCCTTCAGCTGCCAAGGCCCTAAGCTCAGGAATTCCCTCCCTAAACCTCTCCCCCTCTCTACCTCTCTCGTCCTTAAAATCTACGGGCTAGAAATTCATTATAGCCCAGGAATGGACGGTATCATTAGAAAAGTTGGAGAATTAGCGCCAGGCAAAATTCATGCTCACTGCTCAAAAAAATAATTGGAGTCCTAATTCAAGTCTTAAACCTAAGCTCATTGGCGTTACACTCAAAGGGTGGACCAATAGGAGGTTTGCTAGTACTGTTGGGGGGGGTTTAAACTAACTTGGCAGGGGGATGGGATACCGAGTGGAGCTATAGTAGGGGGTGAGGCACAGCCAAATATAGAGGAAAAAACAAGTCAGCCTGGAAGGCAGAGCAAATATGTAACGGCACAAGGGAGTATGGCAAGGCTGGATGGCATTTATTTTAATGCAAGGAGTCTTGCGAGTAAGGTAGATGAATTGAAGGTGTTGATGAACACATGGGAGTATGATATTGTTGCTATCACAGAGACATGGTTGAGGGAGGGGCAGGACTGGCAGTTCAATATTCCGGGGTATAGAATCTTCAGGCGAGACAGAGGTGGGTGTAAAAGAGGAGGGGGTGTCACAATATTAATCAAGGAGTCAATTACTGCTGTAAGGAGGGATGATATCTTAGCAGGTTCCTCTAATGAGGCCATATGGGTAGAACTTAAAAACAAAAAGGGGGCAAGCACTTTGCTGGGAGTGTACTATAGGCCCCCAAACAGTCAGGGGGAGATAGAGGAACAGATATGTAGGCAAATCTCAGAGAAGTGTAGAAATAATAGGGTAATAATAGTAGGGGATTTCAACTTCCCCAATATTAACTGGGATAGTCAGAGTGTGAAAGGCTTAGAGGGTGCAGAATTCTTAAAGTGCATCCAGGAGAGCTTTTTGAGCCAGCATGTAGAAAGTCCTACAAGAGAGGGGGCGGTACTGGACCTAATTCTAGGGAATGTAGCTGGGCAAGTGGTAGAAGTGTTAGTAGGAGAGCATTTTGGTGACAGTGACCATAATTCAGTGAGATTTAAGGTAGTCATGGAAAAGGACAAAGATGGACCGGAAATAAAGGTTCTAAATTGGGGGAAGGACGATTTTACTATGATAAGGCAGGATCTGGCCAAAGTGGACTGGGATCAGCTACTTGTAGGAAAATCCACATCAGAGCAGTGGGAGTCTTTCAGAAAGGAAATAGAGAGAGTACAACGCCAACATGTTCCCGTAAAGGTCAAGGGTGGGACCAACAAGCCCAGGGAACCCTGGATGTCAAGGGATATACGAGGATGGATTAGGAAAAAAAGTGAGGCTTTTGGCAGATACAAAGGACTAAAAACAGTGGAAGCCCTAGAGGAGTATAGAAAGTGCAGGGGGGTACTTAAAAAAGAAATTAGAACAGCGAAGAGGGGGCATGAAATAACACTGGCGGGCAAAATAAAGGAAAATCCCAAGGTGTTTTATAAGTATATTAAGGGCAAGAGGATAACCAGGGCAAGAGGATAACCAGGGAAAGAGTAGGGCCCATTAGGGACCAAAGTGGCAATCTGTGTGTAGAGCCAGAAGATGTAGGTGGGGTTTTAAATGAATATTTTGCATCTGTGTTTCCTATGGAGAAGGACGATGTAGGCATAGAAATCAGACAGGGGGATTGTGATATACTTGAACAAATTAGCATTGAGAGGGAGGAGGTACTAGCGGTTTTAGCGTGCTTAAAAGTGGATAAATCCCCAGGCCCAGACAAGATGTATCCCAGGCTGCTGTGTGAGGCAAGGGAGGAGATTGCAGGGGCTCTGACACAAATTTTCAGAACCTCTCTGGCCACAGGGGAGGTGCCAGAGGACTGGAGAACAGCTAACGTAGTACCATTATTCAAGAAGGGTAGTAGGGATAAACCAGGGAATTACAGGCCAGTGAGCCTAACATCAGTGGTAGGGAAATTATTGGAAAAAATTCTGAGGGACAGAATTAGTCTCCACTTGGAGAGGCAAGGATTAATCAAGGATAGTCAGCATGGCTTTGTCAGGGGGAGATCATGTCGGACCAATTTGATTGAATTTTTTGAGGGGGTGACTAGGTGTGTGGATGATGGTAGTGCAGTTGATGTGGTCTACATGGACTTCAGTAAGGCTTTTGACAAAGTCCTGCATGGGAGACTGGTCAAGAAGGCAACTTGGCACATTGGATCCAAAATTGGCTTAGTGGCAGGAGGCAGAGGGTGATGGTCGAAGGTTGTTTTTGTGATTGGAAGCCTGTGTCCAGTGGTGTACCGCAGGGATCGGTGCTGGGTCCTTTGCTGTTTGTAGTGTACATTAATGATTTAGATATGAATGTAGGAGGTATGATCAGTAAGTTCGCAGATGACACGAAAATTGGTGGGGTGGTAAATAGCGAGGAGGGAAGCCTCAGGCTACAGGACGATATAGACGGGTTGGTCAGATGGGCAGAACAGTGGCAAATGGAATTTAACCCTGAAAAGTGTGAGGTGATGCATTTTGGGAGGACTAACAAGGCAAGGGAATACACAATGAATGGTAGGACCCTAGGAAGGACAGAGGATCAGAGAGACCTTGGTATGCATGTACATAGATCCCTGAAGGCAGCAGGACAGGTAGATAAGGTGGTTAAAAAGGCATATGGGATACTTGCCTTCATTAGCCAAGGCATAGAATATAAGAGCAGGGAGGTTATGATGGAGCTGTACAAAATGCTAGTTAGGCCACAGCTGGAATACTGTGTGCAGTTCTGGTCGCCACACTATAGGAAGAATGTGATTGCATTGGAGAGGGTGCAGAGGAGATTCACCAGGATGTTACCTGGGCTGCAGCGCTTCAGCTATGAAGAGAGACTGGAGAGGCTGGTGTTGTTTTCCTTAGAGCAGAGAAGGCTGAGGGGGGACCTGATTGAGGTGTACAAAATTATGAGGGGCATAGATAGGGTAGATAGAAAGGAACTTTTCCCCATAGTAGAGGGGTCAATAACCAGGGGGCATAGTTTCAAGGTAAGGGGCAGGAGGTTTAGAGGGGATTTGAGGAAAAACTTTTTCACCCAGAGGGTGGTTGGAATCTGGAACTCACTGCCTGAAAGGGTGGTAGAGGCAGGAACCCTCACAACATTCAAGAAGCATTTAGATGAGCACTTGAAACGCCATAGCATACAAGGCTACGGACCAACTGCTGGAAAATGGGATTAGAATAGACAGGGCTTGATGGCCGGTGCGGACACAATGGGCCGAAGGGCCTCTTTCTGTGCTGTATAACTCTATGGGCTGGATTTTCAATGACCCGTGGAGTCGGGTTTGGAGGCGTGTGGGGGGTTAAAGTTGCAGATTCGGGGGTCCCAACCCCATCCCGCCTCCATGCCAGTTTCTCTGGCGGCGGGTACCCGACCTGTGCTGAGACCCGACTCCCCGAGGCGGGAAGGGATTAGTGACAATTAACTGCCTGTTAACAGGTAGTTAACAGGCAGTTTTTTGGATAATCCCTATTTTAAAAGGTGAAATGTGGGCTTCCCAACAGGTGGCAACCACTCCAAGTTATCGGGGCGGACCGTGGGTCTGCAGGGGTTGGAGGGGTCGATATATCCGGTGGGCAGGTGAGTGATGGGTGCAGGTGTGCAGAGGTAAGTGTGTAAGGTAAGTGCTAAGTGTGGGAAAAAGTTTTACTTACCTTAACTTCCTCCTGCAGGTGTCAGCCCTTCAGTTCTCGGGAGTCAGAAATCTCACTGGCACAGAAAGCAGAAAAGCCGTGGTCCTGTCAAAAACTGCAGCCTTCTGTTTTCTGTGGTGGAATGATTTCTAACTCAGCCTGAGAGGAAGGACTGAAGTTAGAAATCATATTGTCAGTGTTTGACAGCTTCACGGAGCTATCAAATGCTGATATTTCATCTGTCAAAAGCTCTTGACAGATGAAATGTCAATCTGTGACGTCACCTGTTGCCGGGTGGCCCTTAATTGGCCTGCTGAGCCCACTGGGCGGGCTCAACAAGGTCAATCAAGGGAAAATACAGTGGGTTGGCCACATCTCGATGGAGGCGGGTTTACAAGCCAAAATGTGGGATTAACGACACCAACCCGACCTGAGTATCAAAATCCAGTCCTATGACTCTAATATCAGGTGCAGTCTAATCGCAAGTCATGATTGCCACAGGCTTTTTCAATACTTAAAGGGGAGGTTCATTGATGCTGCAGAACCTCATCCTCAGCATTGCTGGCTGTGCAGCTGCCTCACCAAGTAGCAGCAGGACAAAGAGAAGGAGCCGGAGGACTGAAGCAGCTGTACTCATGTCAGATCCATACCCCAGGGGGAGAGCCCGCAGATTCTGCGATCAAGCATTGGAAGCGTTGGTGTTCACTGTGGAGAGACGGAGGGCAGTGCTCTACCCGGCAAGTGGCAGGAGGCCCTCGCCGCAAGTCTTCCGCACCATGTGGAGGGAGGTAGCGCAGCACGTCTCAGGCAGCACTGTTGTCCCCTGAACCCACACATAGTGCAGGAAGAAATTTAACGACCTCACTCAGGTGGTCAGGGTGAGTGAATGCTTCAAAAAATGCTACATACCACCATCTGTACCACAATCTTCACACTTTGCCCAAAGCACCAGAGACCCAGCACTCACCCACCAACAATCTCTACCTACCAACACTCACAGACACATCTCTCACCTTGCACACAATAACAGCTATTCAACTATGGCAGGCACATCACCCAAACACATTGCTCCACACTCACTCACAAACTTTCCTTTCTCTTACAGGCCAAGGTGGCTCACAACAGGAGGGAGCAGAAGCACACAAGCGGGAGTCAAGCCGACACCCAACCACTGTCTGCGCTGGAGAATAGAGTGCTGCAGATTATTGGGCGCCAGGTGGTGGGCGCCGTGGCCACCGGTGACGTTAACTCCCTTGGGGACAACAACGGTATGTTCATCCCTACTCCTTCTCACATCCCACTTCCCCCTCACCCCACAAGCGTTTCGCACTTTCCAGCTAATCATGCTGTACGCATACATATCTCCCTTCCTGCCCTCCTCCCCTCACCTTAACCCGACTCTTGTGCCTTTATGCTTTCAGATAATGAGCAAGCACCTGAGCAGCCTGTCCCTGAGGGCACCGTAGAGAGCGAGGCGGGAGAAGAGGAGGGGGAAGAACACAGCGCGTCACTGCATCTCTCACCCGCAGGCACCAGCTCAGATAGGGGAAAGGGTAGCTCGGGGGCCAGCTCCCCAGAGGGCAAGTTTGCGCGCGAGTTCTGCTGCTCAGGACTTAGATGAGGACCTTGATGGGGAGGCATTTAGAAGAAGGGTAATGGGCATGCACACGGAGATGATAGATGCAATGGCAAGGGTGCCCGAAAGCCATTCGGCAATGATAAGGAGCATGGAGGAGTCCGCCTCCAACATTGCACAAGGCTCTGCGCACACCATGGAGCCCATCATTTCCACTCTACAAAGGACGGTAGACTCCCAGAGAGACTGTCTTTTAGATTAACTTTAGATTAACTAATTCAGATGTAGCCCGTGATCAGGGACAGGAGGGTGTGACTACGAGTGCGGCAGGTACGGGGATCCAGGAGGTAGTGTTGGAGGAGCCGCAGCCCTTGCTCTTGTCCAACAGGTTCGAGGCTCTTACTCCCTGTGAGGACGGGAGCAGGGACTGCAGGGAGGATGAGTAACCTGGCCACAGCACCGTGGTACGGGGAGCCATTCAAGTGGGGGGAGTAAAAAGAAATGTTGTAGTGGTAGGGGATAGTATCATTAAGGGGATAGATAGGGTTCTTTGCAGCCGAGAGCGAGAGTCCCGAAGGCTGTGTTGCCTGCCCGGTGCCAGGGTTAAGGACATCTCCTCTGGGCTGGAGAGAAACTTGGAGTGGGAGGGGGAAGATCCAGTTGTCGTGGTCCATGTTGGTACCAATGACATAGGACAAGGAATGAGGTTCTGCTGAGGGAGTATGAGCAGCTAGGGGCCAAATTAAAAAACAGAACCTCTAGGGTAGTAATCTCTGGATTACTACCTGAGCCACGAGCAAATTTGGCTAGGGTAAATAAAATCAGAGAGTTAAATGCGTGGCTCAAAGACTGGTGTGGGAGAAATGGGTTTTGCTTCCTGGGACACTGGCACCAGTACTGGGACAGGAGAGAGCTGTTCCGTTGGGACGGACTTCACTTGGCCAGTGCTGGGACTAGAGTCCTGGTGAATCGAATAACTAGGGCTGTAGAGAGGGCTTTAAACTAATTAGTGGGGGGGAGGTTTCAAGAGAGCAAAAAATAAAAATGTCAGCGGAGAAGGCAATAGAGCAAAGTAGCAGTGGGGTAATTAAAAACCAGAGCGTGTCAGGAAGGGACAGAATATATAAAGATAAAGGTAAAGTAGTAAAGGGGGTAAAAGCAGGAATAAATTGTCACAAAACATATTTAAAAGTTCTTTATCTGAATGCACGCAGCATTCGTAACAAAATAGACGAGTTGACGGTACAAATAACTACGTATGGATATGATCTTGTGGCCATTACAGAAACATGGCTGCAGGGTGACAACGACTGGGAATTAAATATGCCAGGGTATTTAGCAATCAGGAAGGACAGGCAGGAAGGAAGAGGAGGTGGGGTAGCTATGTTAATAAAGGAAGGAATCACTATTACAGAGAAATGATATTGGGTCAAAGGATCAGGATAATGAAACAGTTTGGGTGGAGATAAGGAATAACAAGGGGAAAAAAACACTAGTGGGAGTAGTATATAGGCCTCCTAATAGTTGCAACTCTGCTGGAAGAAGTATTAATCAGGAAATAGTTGGGGCATGTAATAAGGGAACAGCTATAATTATGGGGGATTTTAACTATCATATTAATTGGACAAATCAAATTGGGCAGGGCAGCCTCGAGGAAGAGTTTATTGAGTGTATTAGGGATGGATTTCTTGAGCAGTATGTAACTGATCCTACAAGGGGGCAAGCAACCTTGGACCTGGTCCTGTGTAATGAGTCAGGATTAATTAATAATGTCCTAGTTAAGGATCCCCTTGGAATGAGTGACCATAACATGGTTGAATTCCATATCCAATTAGAGGGTGAGAAGGTTGGTTCTCAGACAAGCGTACTGAGCTTGAATAAAGGAGACTATGATGGTATGAGAGCGGAATTGATTAAAGTGGACTGGGAAAATAGATTAAAGGGTAAGACGGTACATGAGCAGTGGTGTTCATTTAAGGAGTTATTTTACAACTTTCAAAAAATATATATTCCACTGAGGAAAAAAGGGTGTAAAAGAAATGACAGCCATCCGTGGCTAAGTAAAGAAATTAAGGATAGTATCCAACTAAAAACAAGGACATATAAGGTAGCCAAACTTAGTGGGAGGATAGAAGATTGGGAAGTCTTCAAAAGACAGCAAAAAGTAACTAAAGGATTGATTAAGAAAGGGAAGATAGATTATGAAAATAAATGAGCAAAAAATATAAAAACAGATAGCAAGAGTTTCTATAGTTATATAAAAAGAAAAAGGGTGGTTAAGGCAAACGTAGGTCCCTTAGAGGATGAGACCGGGAAATTAATGGTGGGAAACATGGAGATGGCAAAAATGCTGAACAAATATTTTGTTTCAGTCTTTATGGTAGAGGACACTAAGAATATCCCAACACTGGACAAACAGGGGGCTCTAGGGGGGGAGGAGCTAAATACGATTAAAATCACTAAGGAATTGGTACTCAGTAAAATAATGGGACTCAAGGCGGATAAATCCCCTGGACCTGATGGCTTACATCCTAGGGTCTTGAGGGAAGTGGCAGTAGGGATTGTGGATGCTTTGGTAATAATTTTCCAAAATTCCCTGGACTCAGCAAAGGTCCCGGCAGATTGGAAAACTGCTAATGTAACACCCTTATTTAAAAAGGGTAGTAGGCAGAAGGCTGGAAATTATAGACCAGTTAGTCTAACATCTGTGGTGGGTAAAATTTTGGAGTCTATTATTAAGGAGACAGTAACGGAACATTTAGATAAACATAATTTAATAGGACAAAGTCAGCATGGCTTTATGAAGGGGAAGTCATGTCTGACAAATTTGCTTGAGTTCTTTGAGGACATAACGTACAGGGTGGATAAAGGGGAACCAATGGACGTAGTGTATTTAGACTTCCAGAAGGCATTCGACAAGGTGCCACATAAAAGATTATTGCTCAAGATAAAAAAATCACTGGATTGGGGGTAATATTCTGGCATGGGTGGAGGATTGGTTATCTAACAGGAAGCAGAGAGTTGGGATAAATGGTTCATTCTCGGACTGGCAACCAGTAGCCAGTGGTGTTCCGCAGGGGTCGGTGCTGGGTCCCCAACTCTTTACAATCTATATTAACGATTTGGAGGAGGGGACCGAGTGTAACATATCAAAGTTTGCAGATGATACAAAGATGGGAGGGAAAGTAGAAAGTGAGGAGGACATAAAAAACCTACAAGGGAATATAGACAAGCTGGGTGAGTGGGCGGAGATTTGGCAGATGCAATACAATATTGGAAAATGTGAGGTTATGCACTTTGGCAGGAAAAATCAGAGAGCAAGTTATTATCTTAATGGCGAGAAACTGGAAAGTACTGCAGTACAAAGGGATCTGGGGGTCCTAGTGCAAGAAAATCAAAAAGTTAGTATGCAGGTGCAGCAGGTGATCAAGAAGGCCAACGGAATGTTGGCTTTTATTGCTAGGGGGATAGATTATAAAAACAGGGAGGTATTGCTGCAGTTATATAAGGTATTGGTGAGACCGCACCTGGAATACTGCATACAGTTTTGGTGTCCATACTTAAGAAAAGACATACTTGCTCTCGAGGCAGTACAAAGAAGGTTCACTCGGTTAATCCCCGGGATGAGGGGGTGGACATATGAGGAGAGGTTGAGTAGATTGGGACTCTACTCATTGGAGTTCAGAAGAGTGAGAGGCGATCTTATTGAAACATATAAGATTGTGAAGGGGCTTGATCGGGTGAATGCGGTAAGGATGTTCCCAAGGATGGGTGAAACTAGAACTAGGGGGCATAATCTTAGAATAAGGGGCTGCTCTTTCAAAACTGAGATGAGGAGAAACTTCTTCACTCAGAGGGTAGTAGGTCTGTGGAACTTGCTGCCCCAGGAAGCTGTGGAAGCTACATCATTAAATAAATTTAAAACAGAAATAGACAGTTTCCTGGAAGTAAAGGGAATTAGGGGTTACGGGGAGCGGGCAGGAAATTGGACATGAGGCTGAGTTCGGATCGGTCGAGGCCCTGTGGGTGGCGAAGCGGGCCAAGGGGCTGAGTGGCCGGGTCCTGCTCCTACTTCTTGTGTTCTTTAGATTTGAGGTGAGGATCAGATCAGCCATGATCTTATTGAATGGCGGAGCAGGCTCGAAGGGCCGATTGGCCTACTCCTGCTCCTATTTCTTATGTTCTTATGTTCTTATAGACCATGGCGACCCAGACCTGATGACGCGTGCGATGGGCGATGTCGCCGCTTCCATTGCAGCACAGGTGGAAGCGACGCAATGTCTTAGTGCTGTAATGCAGTCTGTGGTTGGTGGCCTCCAATCTCAGACTTCTCTCATGCCGTCTCAGCTTGATGCCACCCAAGCTCTGACTGCTGCCATCGTGGCTGGGTCTACCACCGTCGACCGGGGCTTTCACGGTGTCGCTAACGGGAGGCGCTAAGGTACCGAAATTTTTCCCCACCTCTTTGGCCAAGCTTTTGCTCATCTGTCCTAACCAGTGTTTGCTTTAAGCTGCGTGGTCGCGCAGTGCTCTAGGGGTCCCGTGCAGCCGGTGAGCCAGCTTTTAAATTGAAAAAGCCATGCATGCGCGGAATTTTGAATGGGCCGTGCAGCCCATTAAAGGGGCCTCAGGGCCCCCAAAAAACTACAGCGAACATTGGTCCTAATATCTCTTTATGTGACTCGTGTCAAATTTTGTTTTGATAATCGTCCCTGTGAAGCGCTATATAAATGCAAGTTGTTGTTGTTAACTGCCAGTTTTCTTTCAAATTCTTTTGAGCTGATTTCCTTTTTATTTAATTAAAATTTGCTTTTTCCAGTAAAGTACCTTTATATTTGTTCCACCTCCTTTACAATTTTTATATCAAGCCTAATTATATTAGTCATTGTTTCCTTGATGTTTCTCTATATTTAGATCACCCACTTTCTGCACTTCATTTCCTAGAATTAGAACCAACAGTGCCTCCTTCCTTGTTGGACTAAGGTAACTATTGAACTAGCGAGCAGTCCTGGAAACTCCTCATCTTCTTCGCAACTTACATTACTTTAACGCCATCTTTAGATAGTTGGAACTGTTATTACTCTATTTTACTCTCATTTGTCGACATATCTGTTCCTCTGTCTCCTTCCCACAGTTCAGCAGGTCTTTACAAATCTCCAGACAGAGTATTCCTTAACTCTAAACAGATAGATTCAGCCTTTGCTCCCTCCCCTGGTTTCATCCTTACATTCTAGCACGTAATAGAATATTTGATCAATGCAGCCACAGTTTTTATCCGATCGCATTCTTCCTGATTACCCAAGAGTATTTAGCTTCCAGTCCAGTCCTAACAACCTCTCAGATAATGCCGTTAATATACCCCAATAGCAATTAATGCCTCTCGCTCTCTGATTTTAGTGCTTTGTGGATTTACATACATAGAACTCAACCTCACTCTGGCAATCTTTTTGATTCCTCCTCATTCTAATCTGTCCTTTATGATTTCCATTTTACTCTGTCCTACCTCCATTGCTCCTTTGCTGAAACCCTCCCCACACCACGATTTACTCTCTACCTGTCCTGTACAGGCCACTCCTGCCCTAAAATTGATCCCAATATCCCAGGAAACTGATTCCTTCCCTCCTTACACTATCTCTCCAGCCACACAATTACCTCTTCTCTTCCTATACTGACTGTATGTGACAGTGGGAGCAATCCTGAGATTGCTCCCCTTGAGCCGTGCTCTTTGACCTTTCTAATTCCTGAAACTCTCTTTGTAAGATGTTATTGGTTCCAACATTGACCTCTAGCTGTTTCCCTTCCTACTCCAAAATCTTTTGCACCCACTCCATTATATTCTGCCCCTGGTACCCAGTAGGACCACTGACTGCAGCTATAAAAGTGTTAATTCCCCAGGCAATGGCATCCTCCATTACTACGGCGTTTCTGCACTTCAATTCTCCTGTGCTGTGCCCCGCCCCGTCCCACCCAAACTCACTTGATTCATGATGCCGAGATGTTGCTCCTGATTGCCCTTCTCCGAGTTATCATTGTCACCTTTTGCAGCGCAGAGGTAAACCATGCCAAAAACCCCGCCTATTTAGGAGTCATGCTTGATTGCACCCTGTCATATAGACAACGGAACGGAAGTTCCGGTTTCCAGCGCGTGTGCGAAACCGGCACTTTCGTTGGGTCTACAGGTGAATACCCAGCGCGTACTCACCCGTGGAGACCCGAATTTCTGGCCCACTATCTCCAGAACCTTGGGAAGAAATTAAAGAGTAGGGTCAACTTGATCCAGAAACTCGCTGGATCCACATGGGGAGCAGACGCTCAAACCCTCCATACGGCAGCACTCGCCCTGGTGTACTTTTCATCGGAGTACTGCTCTCCGGCATGGCTATCGAGTCCGCATGTCAAATCCGTTGATGTCCAGCTGAATTCTACTATGAGAATTATCATCTGTATGCTTTTATCGACACCAACACTTTAGATGCCCGTGCTTGCAAGCATCGCATCACCACACCTACGCCACGAATATGCAGTCTCCAGAGAATACAACTGCTACACCAGCAAAGACATGCCGATCCAGGTCGACTTGAACAACCTACCTCCAACCTGTATCAAATCTAGAAGGCCGTTTTGGACTGTCGCCGAAGCCCTTCAGCGATTTCCCCTCAGCCTTGATGACCGATGGCAAAATGCTTGGAAGAACTATAACATACGGAATGGATTCCTTATAGAGGATCCCACAGTACAACCCGAAGGATCAAACCTTCCTCGCAAACAGTGGACAACCATCAACCGCCTCAGAACTGGTCATGGTAGATGCTGCCACCTTCTCCATAGACAGAAGATTAAAACATCCCCATCATGCGACTGTGGAGCTCCTAATCAAACCCTGGAGCACATCACTGAGCACTGCCCTCAGCGGAAATTCGCAGGCAGCCTACAAGATATCCACGCTGTTACACCGGAAACTTTGGCCTGGATATCTGACTTAGATATTGACATTTGATTTGCTTTGCTACTACCCTACGAAAGAAGAAGCAGATTGTCACAGGTATTCAGCACTGCCTCCTGCCTCCTGTCTCCTCCTCCTACCCTGATAGATGCTCACCCATTTCCCTTCTTCATTAATTCACCTGTGGGTAACCATCAGGAAAATCCAGGAACTTTTCAACCACCAACTGTTACTCACTCAAGCTCAGAAACTTTGAACTTGCTCCACTTCATTTCCTAGAACTAGAAGCAAGACGACCTCATTCCTTGTCTGAAGTAACTGCTGAACTCGAGAGAAGTGAGACCACACCTGGAGTACTGTGTGCAGTTTTGGTCTCCTTACCTAAGAAAGGATATACTTGCCATAGAGGGACTGCAGCGAAGGTTCACCAGACTGATTCCTGGGATAGCAGGACTGGCGTATGAGGAGAGATTAGGTCGACTAGGCCTGTATTCACTAGAGTTTAGAAGAATGAGAGGGAATCTCATTGGAACGTATAAAATTCTGACAGGGCTAGACAGACTGGATGCAGGGAGGATGTTTCCCCTGGCTGGGAGGGTCTAGAACAAGGGGTCACAGTCTCAGGATACGGGGTAGGACATTTAGGACTGAGATGAGGAGAAATTTCTTCACTCAGAGGGTGGTGAACCTGTGGAATTCTCTACCCCAGAAGGCTGTGGAGGCCAAGTCACGGAATATATTTAAGAAGGAGATAGATAGATTTCTAGACACAAAAGGCATCAAGGGGTATGGGGAGAGAGCGGGAATATGGTATTGAGATAGAGGATCAGCCATGATCATATTGAATGGCGGAGCAGGCTCGAATGGCCGACTCCTGCTCCTATTTTTCTATGTTTCTAAGTCCTGGATAAATTGTAGAAACTTCTCATCAAGGTGTTTGAGATATTCCCGCCTGTATGGTCATCATAGGTGAAGGACACCTCGAGGCTGAATGCCACTCTTTACTGGCCCTTCACACTCCACTGGTCTGTTGCTCCTTAAAATTACTGTCTTGCTTAGAAACTCAAATTTAACCCCCTAAACATCTACATCAGCCCAAATGCCACAGGAAAAAGAAACCATTCAGACAACAGCTAATCACGCTACCTCATTAATTAACTGATTCCATGCTCAAACCAGTTCCTGGGATTGAATAGCTAAAATGAAGTAAATTAAAGTCAAAATGCAATAAATAAGTAAAACGTCAGTACTTGCCCCAATCACTCCTGTTGGACTAAACTCCACACTCGACTGGCTTTTCGCACTCCACTGATCCTTTGCTACTTAAAACTTCTTTGTTGTACTCTGTAACCTAGAACCATTTGATTTATGATTCCACTGTTTATTTCTTTTCCCTAGCCTTGTTAACTTTCATTGAAAGATTATTTCTACTAGATGATGAATTAAAGAAAGAACTTGCATTTACTTCGCACCTTTCATCACCTCCGGACATCCCAAAGCGCTTCACAGCCAATGAAGTACTTTTGCAGTATAGTCACTGTTGAAATGTGGGTAAACGTGGCAGCCAATTTGCACACAGCAAGCTCCCACAAACCGCAATGAAATAAATTACCAATTAAACTGTTTTAGTGATGTTGGTTGAGGGATAAATATTGGTCAGGACACTGGGGAGAACTCCCCTACTCTTCTTCAAAATAGTGCCATAGGATCTTTTACATCCACCTGGGAGGGCAAACGGGGCCTCAGTTTAATGTCACATTCAACAGTGCTGCGCTCCCTCAGTACTGCCCCTCCGACAGTGCAGCGCTCCCTCAGTACTGCCCCTCCGACAGTGCAGCGCTCCCTCAGTACTGCCCCTCCAACAGTGCAATGTTCTCTCAGTACTGCCCCGCCGACAGTGCAGCGCTCCCTCAGTACTGACCCTCCGACAGTGCAGCACTCCCTCAGTACTGCCTCTCTGACAGTGTAGCACTCCCTCAGTACTGACCCTCCAACAGTGTAGCACTCCCTCAGTACTGCCCCTGCGACAGTGCAGCGCTCCCTCAGTACTGCCCCTCCGACAGTGCAGCGCTCCCTCAGTACTGCCCCTCCAACAGTGCAGCGCTCCCTCAGTGGTGCCCCTCCGACAGTGCAGCGCTCCCTCAGTACTGCACCTCCAACAGTGTAGCGCTCCCTCAGTACTGCCCCTGCGACAGTGCAGCGCTCCGTCAGTACTGCCCCTGCGACAGTGCTGCGCTCCCTCAGTACTGCCCCTCCTACAGTGCAGCTCTCCCTCAGTACTACCCCTCCAACAGTGCAGCGCTCCCTCAGTCCTGCCCCTCCGACAGTGCAGCGCTTCCTCAGTACTACCCCTACGACTGTGCTGTGCTCCCTCAGTACGGCACCCACAACAGCGCAGTGCTCCCTCAGTACTGCCCCTCCGACAGCGCAGTGCTCCCTCAGTACTGCCCCTCCAACAGCGCAGAGCTCCCTCAGTACTGCCCCTCCGACAGCGCAGCACCCACTCAGTACTGCCCCTCCGACAGCACAGCGCTCACTCAGTACTGCCCCTGCGACAGTACAGCGCTCCCTCAGTACTGCCCCTCCAACAGTGCAGCGCTCACTCAGTACTTCCCCTGCGACAGTGCAGCGCTCCCTCAGTACTGTCCCTGCGACAGTGCAGCGCTCCCTCAGTATGGCACCCACAACAGTGCAGCGCTCCCACTGTACTGCTCCTCCGACAGAGCAGCTCTCCCTCAGTACTACCCCTCCGACAGTGCAGCGCTCCCTCAGTACTGCCCCTCCGACAGTGCAGCGCTCCCTCAGTACTGCCCCTCCGACAGCGTAGCAATCTCTCAGTACTGCCCCTGCGACAGTGCAGCGCTCCTTCAGTACGGCACACACAGCAGTACAGCGCTCCCTCTGTACTGCCCCTCTGACAGCGCAGCACTCCCTCAGTACTGTCCCTCCGACAATGTAGCACTCCCTCAGTACTGCCCCTCCAACAGTGCAGCGCTCCCTCAGTAGTGCCCCTGCGACAGTGCAGCGCTCCCTCAGTACTGCCCCTCCGACAGTGCAGCGCTCCCTCAGCACTGCCCCTGCGACAGTGCAGCACTCCCTCAGTACGGCACCCACAGCAGTGCAGTGCTCCGTCAGTACTGTCCCTCCGACAGCAGAGCACTCCCTCAGTACTGTCCCTCCGACAGTGCAGCCATCCTTCAGTACTGCCCCTCCAACAGTGCAGCGCTCCCTCAGTACTGCCCCTCCGACAGTGCAGTGCTCCCTCAGTACTGCCCCTCCGACAGTGCAGCGCTCCCTCAGTACTGCCCCTCCAACAGTGCAATGTTCTCTCAGTACTGCCCCGCCGACAGTGCAGCGCTCCCTCAGTACTGACCCTCCGACAGTGCAGCACTCCCTCAGTACTGCCTCTCTGACAGTGTAGCACTCCCTCAGTACTGACCCTCCAACAGTGTAGCACTCCCTCAGTACTGCCCCTGCGACAGTGCAGCGCTCCCTCAGTCCTGCCCCTCCGACAGTGCAGCGCTTCCTCAGTACTACCCCTACGACTGTGCTGTGCTCCCTCAGTACGGCACCCACAACAGCGCAGTGCTCCCTCAGTACTGCCCCTCCGACAGCGCAGTGCTCCCTCAGTACTGCCCCTCCAACAGCGCAGAGCTCCCTCAGTACTGCCCCTCCGACAGCACAGCACTCACTCAGTACTGCCCCTCCGACAGCACAGCGCTCACTCAGTACTGCCCCTGCGACAGTACAGCGCTCCCTCAGTACTGCCCCTCCAACAGTGCAGCGCTCACTCAGTACTGCCCCTGCGACAGTGCAGCGCTCCCTCAGTACTGTCCCTGCGACAGTGCAGCGCTCCCTCAGTATGGCACCCACAACAGTGCAGCGCTCCCACTGTACTGCTCCTCCGACAGAGCAGCTCTCCCTCAGTACTACCCCTCCGACAGTGCAGCGCTCCCTCAGTACTGCCCCTCCGACAGTGCAGCGCTCCCTCAGTACTGCCCCTCCGACAGCGTAGCAATCTCTCAGTACTGCCCCTGCGACAGTGCAGCGCTCCTTCAGTACGGCACACGACAGCAGTACAGCGCTCCCTCTGTACTGCCCCTCCGACAGCGCAGCACTCCCTCAGTACTGTCCCTCCGACAATGTAGCACTCCCTCAGTACTGCCCCTCCAACAGTGCAGCGCTCCCTCAGTAGTGCCCCTGCGACAGTGCAGCGCTCCCTCAGCACTGCCCCTGCGACAGTGCAGCACTCCCTCAGTACGGCACCCACAGCAGTGCAGTGCTCCGTCAGTACTGTCCCTCCGACAGCAGAGCACTCCCTCAGTACTGTCCCTCCGACAGTGCAGCACTCCCTCAGTACTGCCTCTCTGACAGTGTAGCACTCCCTCAGTACTGACCCTCCAACAGTGTAGCACTCCCTCAGTACTGCCCCTGCGACAGTGCAGCGCTCCCTCAGTACTGCCCCTCCGACAGTGCAGCGCTCCCTCAGTACTGCCCCTCCAACAGTGCAGCGCTCCCTCAGTGGTGCCCCTCCGACAGTGCAGCGCTCCCTCAGTACTGCACCTCCAACAGTGTAGCGCTCCCTCAGTACTGCCCCTGCGACAGTGCAGCGCTCCGTCAGTACTGCCCCTGCGACAGTGCTGCGCTCCCTCAGTACTGCCCCTCCTACAGTGCAGCTCTCCCTCAGTACTACCCCTCCAACAGTGCAGCGCTCCCTCAGTCCTGCCCCTCCGACAGTGCAGCGCTTCCTCAGTACTACCCCTACGACTGTGCTGTGCTCCCTCAGTACGGCACCCACAACAGCGCAGTGCTCCCTCAGTACTGCCCCTCCGACAGCGCAGTGCTCCCTCAGTACTGCCCCTCCAACAGCGCAGAGCTCCCTCAGTACTGCCCCTCCGACAGCGCAGCACTCACTCAGTACTGCCCCTCCGACAGCACAGCGCTCACTCAGTACTGCCCCTGCGACAGTACAGCGCTCCCTCAGTACTGCCCCTCCAACAGTGCAGCGCTCACTCAGTACTGCCCCTGCGACAGTGCAGCGCTCCCTCAGTACTGTCCCTGCGACAGTGCAGCGCTCCCTCAGTATGGCACCCACAACAGTGCAGCGCTCCCACTGTACTGCTCCTCCGACAGAGCAGCTCTCCCTCAGTACTACCCCTCCGACAGTGCAGCGCTCCCTCAGTACTGCCCCTCCGACAGCGTAGCAATCTCTCAGTACTGCCCCTGCGACAGTGCAGCGCTCCTTCAGTACGGCACACACAGCAGTACAGCGCTCCCTCTGTACTGCCCCTCCGACAGCGCAGCACTCCCTCAGTACTGTCCCTCCGACAATGTAGCACTCCCTCAGTACTGCCCCTCCAACAGTGCAGCGCTCCCTCAGTAGTGCCCCTGCGACAGTGCAGCGCTCCCTCAGTACTGCCCCTCCGACAGTGCAGCGCTCCCTCAGCACTGCCCCTGCGACAGTGCAGCGCTCCCTCAGTACGGCACCCACAGCAGTGCAGCGCTCCCACAGTACTGCCCCTCCGACAGCGCAGCGCTCCCTCAGTACTACTCCTCCGACAGTGCAGCGCTCCCTCAGTACTGCCCCTCCAACAGTGCAGCGCTCCCTCAGTACTGCCCCTCCGACAGTGCAGCACTCCCTCAGTACTGCCCCTCCAACAGTGCAGCGCTCCCTCAGTACTGCCCCTCCGACAGTGCAGCGCTCCCTCAGTACTGCCCCTCCGACAGCACAGCGCTCCCTCAGTACTACTCCTCCGACAGTGCAGCGCTCCCTCAGTACTGCCCCTCCAACAGTGCAGCGCTCCCTCAGTACTGCCCCTCCGACAGTGCAGCTGGGAGTGCCAGCTGAGATTATGTGCTCAGGTTCTGTAATGGAGCTTGAACCATGACTTTCTGACTCAGAGGTGAGTGCTGCCACTGAGCCAAGATTGACAGCTTGGATTAGTGACTTGTAATGTAATACTAGTACTGGAAGCATGAAGGGTAAAAGGCATTTCTTCACACAAAGGCGATTGAAGCTGCATCAGAGAGAAATACATAAAATCTTGAAGAAAGACTTGCAAGAATATGGAGACAGAGTGGTGAAATTGGATTAGAGATGATGTCTCAGATTTTCCAGGGGACTTGCACCATTGTAACAGCACATCAACACTGTAGGGCCCCTTGAACAGCGCAAATGAAAGAAGAAATTATGGAGTAAGTGATTTACTGTGTTACATACGCCGAGCCATGTTTGCTGGGGGTTTTGTGCTGCTCCACTGTGACCCTTACCGAAAACAGTGAGAAGATAATTATCATAGCTCCGCCCCTGTTAAAGTCAATGGCAATCGATATTTTCCTGGATTATTGCCAGTTTTTTCACCACTGCCACTTAGACTCAGAAATAATGGTGCTGGTGGCCTGGCAGCGCAGGAATTTATTGCTCCTAGATCGGTTCCTTTAGAAGTGTTTCCAGTGCCCGCAGAAAACTTATAATTGGCTTTAGCAAGGTTGGATCTGCGGTTAGAAAACAGACTCAGCGAGTACAACAGGCCCCGTTTACGATTTATGATTGCACTAATGTATCCGGAGTTGTGCCTGGTGCCCTCCCTCCTGTCCCGCTCTCTCCCGGTCCCAGTTTGCGGTATGGATTGGAGTAGTGCCGAGCCCTCCCTCCTGTCCCGCTCTCTCCCAGTCCCAGTTTGCGGTGTGGATTGGAGTAGTGCAGAGTGTCGAGCCCTCCGTCCCGCTCTCTCCCGGTCCCGGTTTGCGGTGTGGATTGGAGTAATGCGGAGTGTCGAGCCCTCCCTCCTGTCCCGCTCTCTCCCAGTCCCAGTTTAGGGTGTGGATTGGAGTAATGCGGAGTGTCGAGCCCTCCCTCCTGTCCCGCTCTCTCCCGGTCCCAGTTTGCGGTGTGGATTGGAGTAATGCGGAGTGTCGAGCCCTCCCTCCTGTCCCGCTCTCTCCCAGTCCCAGTTTGCGGTGTGGATTGAGGTAGCTCTTCTCGATCTTCCTTGCTGCAATGCTCCATCTCACCCTCAGTAAGCTCCCCGCTGGAGTGGAGCTAATTTACAGAACAAACGGGAAACTGTTCAACCTCCATCGCCTCCAGTCCAGATCCAAGGTCGTCCCATCCTCTGTCGTCGAATTACAGTATGCAGACGACGCTTGCGTCTGCGCTCACTCGGAGGTCGAACTCCAAACCATCGTTAACACCTTCACCGAAGCGTACGAGAGCATGGGCCTTACACTAAACATCCGAAAGACAAAGGTCCTCTACCAACGTGCCCCCGCCACACAGTACTGACCCCCGATTATCAAAATCCACGACAAGGCCTTGGACAACGTGGACCACTTTCCATACCTCGGGAGCCTACTGTCAACAAGGGCAGACGTCGACGACGAAGTCCAACACCGCCTTCAGTGTGCGAGTGCAGCCTTCGGTCGCCTGAGGAAGAGAGTGTTTGAAGACCAGGACCTCAAACCCAGCACTAAGCTCATGGTCTACAGAGCAGCACTGATACCCGCCCTGCTGTATGCCTCAGAGACATGGACCATGTACAGCAGGCACCTCAAAGCACTGGAGAGGTACCACCAACGCTGCCTCCGCAAGATCCTGCAAATCCATTGGCAGGATAGGCGCACCAACGTCAGTGTTCTTGCTCAGGCCAACATCCCCAGCATCGAAGGTTTGGTCACGCTCGATCAGCTCCGATGGACAGGTGACATTGTCCGCATGCCCGATACGAGACTCCCAAAACAAGCGCTCTACTCGGAGCTCCGGCACGGCAAGAGAGCCCCAGGTGTGCAGAGGAAACGCTTCAAGGACACCCTCAAAGCCTCCTTGAAAAAGTGTAACATCCCCACCAACACCTGGGAATCCCTGGCCCAAGACTGCACAAAGTGGAGGAGAAGCATCCGGGAAGACGCCGAACACCTCGAGTCTCTTCGCCGGGAGCAAGCGGAAGCCAAGCACAGGCAGCGCAAGGAGCGCACGTCAACCCAAGCACCCCACCCACCTGCCCCTTCAACCACCGGCTGTCCCACCTGTGACAGAGACTGTAGGTCCCGCATTGGACTCATCAGTCACCTGAGAACTCATTTTTAGTGTGGAAGCAAATCATCCTCGGTTCCGAGGGACTGCCTAAGAAGAAGAAGAAGAGTGCAGAGTGTCGAGCCCTCCCTCCCGTCCCGCTCTCTCCCAGTCCCAGTTTGCGGTGTGGATTGGAGTAGTGCAGAGTGTCGAGCCCTCCCTCCCGTCCTGCTCTCTCCCGGTCCCAGTTTGCGGTGTGGATTGGAGTAGTGCGGAGTGTCGAGCCCTCCCTCCCGTCCCGCTCTCTCCCGGTCCCAGTTTGCGGTGTGGATTGGAGTAGTGCGGAGTGTCGAGCCCTCCCTCCGGTCCCGCTCTCTCCCGGTCCCAGTTTGCGGTGTGGATTGGAGTAGTGCGGAGTGTCGAGCCCTCCCTCCCGTCCCGCTCTCTCCCGGTCCCAGTTTGCGGTGTGGATTGAGGTAGTGCTGAGCCCATCAACATCCTGCCTGCTTTGTTTAAAGTGATAGATTTTGAATGATTGGACGGGGCCCTGGGGTGGGGGAGCAGAGGCAGGCAGGAGTTAAAATGAGAAGAGGCTTCTGAACTCATGTAAGCAAATGAAAGAATGAAATTTCAATATTAATATTTATTAAGAATAATCTTTCTAAGTGGCCTGTGAGCTAGTTACAGTGTCCCACAGTTTATCAGACCCGTTCCAGTCCTGGTCTCCTTGCTGGAAGCAGGATTCAGAGCTGGGGTCCACATCCCACTCATTATACACACGCACCTCACTGTACTTACAGTCCACATGGCAGCTTTACATTGGTCATTGGCGTCCCTGCTTCAGATTCACTGCCATGCCCACTGCGGCATATTCTAGTTAGAAATGCAAGAAAATATGGCGGAAGTTATGAATGGCAAGATTAGCGCACTATACGGCAAAATGTACAGTGAACGTCACTGATCTTGCCATTGCAGGAAAATCTGGGCCAATAGCTCCAATGTGGATCCAGCGCTGCCACAGGCACACTGGGCTGAATGGCCGCCTCTGTGATTTTGTCTGAAGCTTTTAAAGAAAGAAGGCTTGTGGGAGAAAGAAGCATAAAATTACAAAAATTAATAGATTAAGCAAATGGGCAAAACTGTGGCAAATGGATTTCAGTATAGGCAAATGTGAGGTCATCCACTTCGGACCTAAAAAGCATAGATCAGAGTACTTTCTAAATGGTGAAAAGCTAGAAACAGTGGAGATCCAAAGAGACTTGGGGGTCCAGGTACATCAATCATTAAAATGTCATGGACTGGTACAGAAAATAATGAAAAAGGCTAATGGAATGCTGGAGGACTAGAATACAAGGGAGTAGAAGTCATGCTACAGCTGTACAAAGCCCTGGTTAGACCACACCTGGAGCACTGTGAGCAGTTCTGGGCACCACACCTTAGGAAGGGTATATTGGCCTTGGAGGGAGTGCAGTGTAGATTTACCAGAATGATACCCGGACTCCAAGGATTAAATTATGAGGAGAGATTACACAAACTAAGGTTGTATTCCCTGGAATTTAGAAGGTTAAGGGGTGATTTGATCGAAGTTTTCAAGATATTAAGGGGAACTGAGAGGGTAGATAGAAACTATTTCCGCTGTTTGGGGAGTCTAGGACTAGGGGGCATAGTCTAACACTCCTGTTCCTTTGATTTAATGGCAAATTAGCCAGAGGTGTCTAGGAATTTGGAAGCCAAATTTGAGCAAAGACCCAGTGTTCACTGAGGAAAACAACATGGTCGGAAGATGGGCAGTGGGCAACTGGCCCAAGTAACTTTAAATAGCAGTTAATTTGTAGTTAGGGGTATTTTCACCCACTTTTAGAGCCAGGTGATCTTAAACAGTGAAAGAGAGGAGATTGGGTGAGATGGCAACGGATGGCCAAGGATAGAGTTGCACAACAAAGGATCTCCCTAGGGAGCTGCCAGCCCAGGAGCCATCTTGAATCTTCTCTCCAGCGACAGGTTCAGCCATTAGTTGTGAACTTTTAGAGAGTGATGCACTATAACATCCAGATTACAGAGGATATACAGCACAGAAACAGACCATTCGGCCCAACCAGTCCATGCCGGCGTTTATGCTCCACTCGAGCCTCCTCCCGTCTTTCCTCATCTAAATCTATCAGCATAACCCTCTAGTCCCTTCTCCCTCATATGCTTGTCGAGCCTCCCAGATCTTTTTCTTTTACCACTGGCTTCAATGCTGTTCCCTGTAGGGTGTATATTTAGCATTAAATCTGTACACGTGCATAACACTACAATTTTCTAAATTAAACATCATGGGGTAGAGTTTCTGCTTTGGGCGCAATCGGCAGTCCGGGCGCAAAGTGCGCCCAAAATTGCGCCAGTTTTGTGAAGTATTCCCCCCTGCCCCACCCCAAGTTTCCGCTCAAACTCATTTGCGTATCGCCGAACATAAACTCTGCCATGAACCAGCGCAATCAGACAGCGTTTTAAGACGTAATTTTTTTTAAAAATTGCTTTTAAAAGTATTCCTTGATATAATTAAGTGTGGTAACTTGGTGCAGTTTTATTAATACAGCTGAAAATGGGCTTATTACAAAAAATAAGCATTTTCAATCAGTGTCAATCCACCACCTTGTTAGAAGCCCGATTTTAAATGACTGAAATTGACTTTAAAAAAAATATACAGAACCAGTTGCTAGTTATGTTGAGGTACAGTAGTCAGTTTCTTAGTAAATTAAAAAAGAATTACATTCAAAAGCTTTTAAAACCTGCCTGTTAGTGTCCTTGCGGCCAAAAGAACCAGTTTAATTTTTGGCGCCTCCTCGAAGGCCAAGAGTCAAGCACAATTAGCGGAAACTCCCAAAGGTCATTAACTCATCCTGGGGGCATGGCCAGTTTTGTGGGCAGGACCAGCTTCTAGCGCAATGTTTTTTAAACTAGTGCAAAAGATCACGGAAACTTTATTTGCGCTGAACGTAATTTGCTCTTAAAATTCCGCGATCTATTGCGTGGTTATGCCGATTTCAGGCGAATTGCGCTGAAAAAACCAGCACAACCGAGCGGACACTCCACCCCATTTGCCAAACACAGGCCCAGTCCCTCATCTCATCTCGATCTTCTTGCAGCAGTTTAGCATTCTCTACAGTCCCAACAGTCACATTTGTATTACCCGCAAACTTGCGGATCATTCCCCCAACACCTACACCTGGGTCATTAATGAAGATAGTAAAGCGCAAATATCCTAACACCTTTCCTGCAGGACACCACTGGCAACCGGTCTCCAAGCAGATCCAAATCCATTGACAACAGCTTTCTGCCTATGTGTATTGAAACAATTCCCAATCCTCCGCAGATTACCACTAATCCCACAAAATTCTATCTTGTAGTGAAGACACTTTTGCGGTACTTTACCAAAGGCCTTCTGAAAGTCATCTTCCAGTAACTTTGTAACTTCTGCAAAAAATTCAATCAGATTAGTAAGACGCGACCTTCTTTTCCAGAAGCCGTGTTCAGTGTTCGTGATGATGCCTCTTCTATCTAAGTGGTCACATAGTGTATCCTAATGATAGCTTCGAGCATCTTACCTATTACTGAAGTCAATGGGCCTATAGTTGCCCAGCTCTGCCTTATCACCCTTTTTAAAATTTGGAACTATATTAGCATCCTTCTAGTCCGGGGGAACAGTCCCCGATTCCAGTGGACTAGTAAAGATACGGGCAAGGAGCTCGCAAAGCATCTGTCCCATTTCTTTAAGAACCCTCGGGTTGATGTCATGTGGGCCGACAGCCTGATCTATTTTAAGGTTCCTTGTTCTGTCTAAGATGGGCGTGGAGCAACCAGTTGCTTTGGGTTTAAATCCACTGGCTGGTGAATCAGTAGTAACGGGGCATATTTTGAGGAATATCATGAGAAGACATTTTTTCGCACTTAGAGCATGGAATGTTTTATCACAAGTGACTATTGAGGCAGAGACTAGAACACAATTTAAAAGAGATTTGGATAAGTGTTTGAAAGGGAAGACTATGGGATTAGATAGATAGTTCTAGTCGAAGAGCTAGAGAAGCCCGATGGGCCAAGCGGGCTCCTTCAGTGCTCTCATTTCTGTGATTTGATGACTGTGTCCACTGCTGATGACGTATGCATCCGCATGCACCAGGCTCCATCCAAGATCGTGCCTATGTGGCCATTCTTCATATGTGATCCTAGACAATGCAGACTGTTTGATTTTGGGGTGGGGGGGGGAGCGGGTTGGGTGTATTGACAGCTGCTGGATAGTGCATGTGTGGACATCGGGCGAGGTTGGGATCAAGCTGGAATTGATATAAGTGAAGCTGGAATTGATATAAGTGAACCTTGGATGATTATTTCCATTCCCCAACCTGCGCCACTAAAGCCAGTTGTAGCATTCCTAGTGCCACTCTGGGTAAGACCAGCGAACTCGGCACAGACTGGGAATTGGATGAAAGCTTCTGTTCCGCATTGCGGAATTACATGCTGCCTTTATCAATTGAGCCATCAGGGGAGCTTGGAAATACTATTGTGGATTTGTTTGCCTGAAATAATCAGCGAAGTGAAGGTCTTTGACCAGTCTGCTACCCAGGAGGTGAGATGTAATGGGCGATGGAAAGTGATAACCACCACACACACCATCAGCAATTTGGCATTGGAGATCTAAAGTACTTATTTCTGCAGCCTTCCTTGTTGAGCTGTTCCCAATCACCAGTCATCCTTTCAGAAATGTGTAATTACATCCCACCTGAACCATTCTCCTCACCAGCTTAAACGTGTCCCCTTGTCCTGCTATCTTACCACAACCATCACGTTTGTATAACTGTGCAGGTGCTAGTGACTGATCTTCTACATTCCTGATTCTTATTTAAAATACTTGTGATATTTGTCACGTCTTCTCATTCCAACAAGATTAAAGAAAGACTTGCATTTATATAGCACCTTTCACCACTTCAGGACGTCCCAAAGTGTTTACAGCCAATGAAGTACTTTTTGAAGTGTTATAAGGCAGGAAACACGGCAGCCAGTTTGCACACAGCAAGGTCCCACAAACAGCAACGTGATAATGATGAGATAATCTGTTTTAATGATATTAATTGAGGGATAAATATTGGCCAGGACATCGAGGAGATCTCCCCTGCTCTTCTTCAAAATAATGCCATAGGATCTTTTATGTCCACCTGAGAGGGCAGACGGGGCCTCGGTTTAGTATCTCATCCAAAAGACGGCACCTCCGACAGTGCAGCACTCCCTCTGTATGCACTAGGAGTGTCAGCCTGGATTATATGCCCAAGTCTCAGGAGTGGTACTTGAACCCACAACCTTCTGACCCAGAGGCAAGAGTCCTACCAACTGAGCTATGGCTGACACCTGATTAGTCCTGGATCCTTGAACCTATGCCCATATGTTTGATTATCCAGTCCCTTATCATCTCAGTAGATTTTTCTTGTATCTTTTCTGGTCTGTTACATCATTACCACAATGTGGGACTCCAAACTGCGCAAGATTTTCTAAATCTCTCTGGTTGCTGACCTGTGACTTCTCTTATCTTCTAGATAAGACAATGTGTAGTTGGTGATTATGGAAGTCTTTGCGGAGATGCCCAGGCTGGTTCAGCTATGCTTCTTCCCTTTCTGGTTTATGTTCACAGTTGGTTCCATCAGATGAAGTGTGACTGCTACAATGTGCTTAATGAAGTATTACTATCACGTCTTTATGTAGAACTGAGTGTGTTTCTTTGACTTCACTCAAACAGTCTTTGCAGAACTGATACCTTTTTATTTATTTTTTTCCACTCCTGTCTTGAAGGCATTATTCAACCATGGGGAACAGAATCAGAGCTCAGCGCAATCCTGCTCTAACCTGATATCCTCATGGACACTTTCCTGGGACTTTATAGCTTTGTACTACACAGGGCAGAGCTGTGGCCCATTAGGCCATTGGGTGATCTGTGATACCTCTTTATGTAACTATCAATCGTCACAGAATATCCTGCAAAGGCACAGAGCTGTTAGTCACACGATAATACCAAGCTGCACTCGCATTCACATCTAGTCAACACGGTGACTGCACCATCAGTACACTGCAGTTCTCCACTAAACCACCACAGTATTCCAATTACTACACAAAGTAATGCAGTGGGTTACAGTCTGGCCTTCCACCTGTGGGACATCTTCAAATTGAGCCCAGTCTGATGGATTGAAAGTTTTCTCTGCTGCTGTAATTATACTAAATGACAGTGAGCCTCAATCCATTACTAGCGGGCATTGTTTCACAGCGTTAAGCTGTAGCATCCATAAGATGGCAGGTGTGGAATATATAAAATGCCAGTCTGATCCAGTAGATGGTGTTGTTCTGTGGCACAATGTCGGGGCAGAGTAGAGTTCGACTCTGCATCTAAACGCAAGCTTCACATCCAAGTTTCCAAGTTGCATCTTTTCAGAGAGTGTAGATGATCATCTAATCTAACACTGACGCTTGGCCAAAATGGGAAGTGTTCCATTTTCCAATCCGACATCCATCACAAAACTCCAAAAAAAAAAAGTTTTTTAAAAACTCAATTGAATATGAGGCTCACAAGTGTCAGCTTGGCTCGGTTAGTTTTCTTGCCACTGAGTCAATAGGTGTGCGTTGAAGCCCCACTCCAGACTGATCCTTAAATACTGCACTGAGGGAGTGCTGCTTTGTTCAGAGTGTCTTCTTTCAGATAAGACATGTAGGGATACAGATGTTCCAGTGATTCGTGAACCTGGATAGTTGCCGAAGAAAGTCTCTACTCTGTATGTTGATCAAAGTTACCTTTAATGATTTAACATTGCACACAGCATTAAAACAGTTTACACAAGCATCAAGACAGCACCCAGCAATACATACAACCTTTAAACCAAGGATCTCAGCATCAAGGAAGAAGAATGAACAGCTCCCTCGTAGCTCTTGACGTTCCTTCTTGTTCCTGGGTGTCCTTCCTCTAGGCGAAGCTTCTTAAGGCTCCTCTGACTGCAGTGCCAGACCAGCCATGATATCTTCTTTTATGTTGTTTCTGCTGATTGAGGTGTAAGTAAAAGTTAGGGGAAGATCCATTTTGTCCAATCATCCACCGTTGCTAGGCATTAATGATGGATTGTTTGGTATGTGTCACTTAACTTCCCTAGATGTTATACCAGGTGCAACCCTTCACCCACAGCCTGTTCTTCCAGCTCACTTGTTCCAGACTATGGAATGCGTAGGCTTCTCTTATCCGTGTCCAAACTTTCTCAAAGTCTTGCTTCACACAGACATGTCCTGCCCTTCCAAACGATTTCTAATGGCAGCAGCTTTTTACCAAGGATTATTTAAGTTTGCTCATTTCATTCTTCAGTTTTTGGGCTTTTGCAGCAATTTCTGCACAGGCTGTCTTTTCGTTTTAAATTCACAATGTCCCAGCAATTTAAATGTATAATGTCCTAGGGATCAATGTTAACTCTTTTTAATCCTTCAGGCATTAAACTGAGGTCGTGTCTGCTTGTTCAGGTCAACATAGAAGATCCTATCGGACTATTTGAAGACGGGCAGGGAGCTTTCCTGGTATTGTGGCCAACAGTCTTTCTGCAACCAAGGCCATCGAAACAGATTAACTAGTCGTTCATCTCATTGTTGTTTGTGCACAAATTGCCTACATAACAGTGACTATACTTCAAAAGTAATTTAGGAACACAGGAACAGGAGGAGGCCATTCATTCCCTCGAACCTGTTCCACCATTAGATCATGGCTGAACTGTATCTCAACTCCATATGCCTTGGTTCTGTAACCCTTAAATACCTTGCCTAACAATATTCTATCAGTTCTGATGAAAGATCATCGACCTGAGACATTAACTCTGTTTCTCTCTCCACAGATGCTGCCTGACCTGCTGAATATTTCCAGTATTTTCTGTTTTTATTTCAGATTTCCAGCATCTGCAGTATTTTGGTTTTGTAATATTCTATCATTTCAGTTTTTAAATTTTCAATTGACCCTCAGCCTCAACAGCTTTTTGGGGGAGAGATTTCCAGATTTCCACTACCCTTTGTATTAGGAAGTGCTTCCTGACATTATGTACATAAACTTGGAGAATGGGCGTGTAATTGGCAAATTAATTTCAATATGGATAAGTGTAAGGTGTTACATTTTGGTAGAAAGATTAAGGAGGCCACATACTGCTTGGATATGAAGGGGGGAGAAATTCGGTATCGCCCCATTTGGGGCGCAAATATCGGCTGGGCGCAAAGTTTAGTGCCGGGCGCAAATTATCGCTTCCGACTGCAAACTTGGCTTCTATCGCCCCTGGAGGTGATTTGAGCGCTAAATCGGGCGTTACACACCTCTCTTACGGTGCTAACACCGAGGAGCAAGGCGCTACCTCAGAGCGCTGGCGAAGCTCATGTGATGTCAGTCAGCAATGGAACACAGACACACTGGCGCCAGCCAGTTCTTAAAGGGGAGGGTCGATCTTGCTCTCCAGCCACACCCTGCTCATTGCAGCCTTGAATCTCGGCCTGGAGAGACCTGCTGGAAAAAACAATGGAGAGGCCCAGGGAAAGAGCTCAGAGTGCAGCCCCCATTGTCTCTTCTAAATTGATGCAAGGAAGGTCAAATCAAAATGAACCTGCAAAGTGCTGCTCAGTACCCAAAACTCCTTCACACAGCGTTGAATCTCTCCAGAAGTCTCTCTCTCTCTCTCTCTCTCTCTCAGAATGCGTGGTGCAAAAATGTCGCCGACAAAAAACAGGCAAGAAGCGGCCACCTTTAAATAGCGCTCCCCCAGTCCCTTCCCGACTGCAAAATGTTCCCCTCTACCTGTCGTTGCTAGCAGCAGGCGGAAAGGCAGGAGCGCCACTCAATATCTGGGGCGTTGCGCACTCGACTGACGTCACGATCTGCGGGCGCAGAAGATCGTGGCGGTAGTGTTTAGCGCCCCTGCAAAATGTCTGGTCAATTTCGTGAGCGGCGCAAATATCGCTGCGCCCGGGCGCTAGTTGCTTTGCGCCCCGTTAGCGCCCTCTTAGGGTGCTAATGGGAGGCTCTAGTCAACCGAATTTTTCCCCCTCAGAGTCTCAGAGGAGCAGAGGGATCTCGAGATACAGATACACAAATCACTAAAAGTAGTGACATTGGTTAATAAGCCCATAAAAAAAGTAAACCAAGCACTGGGTTCATTTCAAGAGGGATAGAATTGAAAAGCAGAGAAGTTATGTTAAATTTGTAAAGAACCTTGGTTAGACCACACTTGGAGTACTATGCACAGTTCAGGATATAGAGGCAGTGGAGAAGGTGCAAATAAATTCACGGGAACTGAGGATATACTTATCAGGAAAGGCTAGAAAAGAGGAGGTTGAGTGGTACCTAATAGAGGTCCTTAAAATTATGAAGGGGTTTGATAAGGTAGATGTAGAGAAAATGTTTCCACTTGTGGGGGAGACCAAAACTAGCGGCTGTAAATATAAGATAGTCACTAATAAATCCAATAGGGAATTGAGGAGAAACTGCTTTACCCAAAGAGTGGTAAAAATGTGGAACTCACTACCACAAGGAGTGGTTGAGATGAATAGCATAGATGCATTTAAAGGGAAGCTAGATAAGTACATGAGGGAGAAAGAAATCGAAGGAAATGTTGATCAAGAGAATTTTAGAAGATCCTGACTAGAGCATCTACAATTTCCTCACTTTTATACCCTGGGGTGGAAACCATCAGGTCCTGGAAATTTATTTATCTTTAGTCTCATTATTTTCTCCATTACCATTTTTTAAAGTTATATTAACCTAGTAAGTTCCTCCCCTTGATTTATTTTCATTTTTCCTTGTATCTCTGGTACTTTATCCTCATCCTCTACTGTGAAGACTGATACAAAGTAGTGGCTCGGTGTCACATTTTGTTTGATAATGTTCCTGTGAAGCGCCTTGGGATGTTTTGCTACATTAAATGCAAGTTGTTGTTGTTGTTGTTGCCACTTCCTGATTTTCAATTACAATATCACCTGTGTCTGTATTTAAGGGGCCTTCATTACCCTTAGCCACCCTCTTTCTCCTAATACACTTGTCAAATCCTTTAGTGTTATCCTTGATATCCCTCACACCTTTTTTCTTGTATTCCCTTTTTGCAGCCTTTACTACTTTCTTTGCATCCCTTTGCTGTTCTTTATATCTCTCCCAGTCCTCGGGATCTCTCCTGTTCTTTGTATTTGTATAAGCCCTTTCCTTTAGTTTTATACTATCTCTTATTTCTCTTGTTGACCAAGGTTGCTTAATTACACAAGTAGAGTTTTTGCCCTCCAAAGTCCACCGCACCGAAATTTAAAACCTTAGTTTGTGACTCTCCCTTCTCCCTCTCAAACCTAACATTGAATTCTGTCAAGTTATGATCACTATGAGTTAGGTGTTCCCTTACCGTTAGATTATTGACTAACTCAGGCTCATTACTAAATCTAATAAGGCCTGCTCTCTTGTAGGTTCAAGAATATACTGTTCCAGTAAACTGTCCTGAAAACACTCAAGATATTCTCTACCTTTGGGACTCAAGCTGTTCTGCTTTTCCCAATCTGTGTAAAAATTAAAGTCTCCCATTATTCTACAGCCCTATTTATACTTTAAGCTAGGACCTTGATCCCAGCCTGGCTCAGGTGCAGCCCATCCCAGCGGTACAGCTCCTTCCTGTCCCAGTACTGGTGCCAGTGTTCCATGAGATGGAAGCCCTCTTTCCTGCTCCAATCCTTCAGCCACGTGTTTACCTTCCTGATAGGTTTGTCCCTATGCCAATTTGTACATGGCTCGGGTAATAATATGGTCACAGTGCGGGGCTTTGGGGTAGCCAGAGGGTGAATCTGTTATGTTCTCTCCTTCCCACACCCCTGGCCTCTGTTGCCTCAGTTTAGTGCCAGTGTAATGCTACCCAGACAATTGTTAACCATCTGTACAGCTTACATGACTAAGACTTGCATTTATATAGCGCCTTTCACGACTACTGTATGTCCCAAAGAGCTTTACAGCCAATGAAGTACTTTTTGAAGTGTAGTCACTGTTGTAATGTAGGAAACGCGGCAGCCAATTTGCGCACAGCAAGCTCCCACAACAGCAATGTGATAATGACCAGATAATCTGACTATCAACTCCCCATCATTTTAAAAACTTCAATCATGTTCACACGGCGCCTACATTTCTCCAAAGTAATCTTGGAGCCTATCCTCACAACTGAAAGCACTAAAATTTAGCATCATCCTGTTTGTTTCCTCCCCAAAGACTTGTCCTTTAACAAGCGGGGGAAAGAAAACTGGACACAATCAGTTTTATATGGCTTAAGTAGCGTAGTCTTAGTTTATACTCAATGGCCCTAGCAATACAACATAAAACTGTATTTGCTAATCAACTATAAGCCCAGACCTCTTCAGTTACCTTTAACAGGTACCCTGTTAAAAAATAGAAATACTCTCAGACTGGGTGAGAGAGTTGTTGGCATATTCCTTTTCACTTCTGGCGCCAGGTTTGAATCCAGGTTGGACTGATGGAGTGAAAGTCTTCTCCCTGTCTCCAGTACAGCTGCTGTGTAATAGGTGTTTGGGGCAGTATCATTGCAGCATGAGTCCTTTGCACAAAACTGCGCAATAATTTGGCACAAAGCATCATTCATTGGCATAATTCAAGATGGCTGGTTTTTACCAGAGTAAAAATTCACGCAAGAGGATTCTCTTTGGAGATTTGGGGTTAAGTCATTTTGAACCAATGTGGAGGCAGCTTTATCTTTTCATTCATGCCATACCAAACCTGGGAGTGTTCGCTGTGGTACTATGCTATATGGACCAGAAATGTGAGTCTCAGTCGTGCTTGGCTCAGTGGTAGCAGTCTTGCCATTTAGGAAGCTCAAGGAATCAAATTAATGTTTTTTTTTCTTTTGGATTATAGGCAGACAGCAAGTGATCGCCTCTCTGCCCCAACTCTGCCTCTCAGACACAATGCCCTGCTTCCACCTATCGGCAGCGCTGATATCGATTCTTCAACTGCAAAGTTAACTGCTCGACCACAGGTACTTGAGGAACTTCCCCAGCTGTAACCTGCTTCAGTTACTGTCACACCATGTGTCACAGATTCATGGCATTACTATCTGCAACTATCATATCATCTGAAACTGTCCTGCATACAATCTATTGATAATCTGAAACTGTCCTGCATACAATCTATTGATAATCTGAAACTGTCCTGCTCGCTCCGATTGATAATCTGAAACTGTCCTGCTCGCTCCTGTTGATAATCTGAAACTGTCCTGCTCGCTCCGATTGATAATCTGAAACTGTCCTGCTCGCTCCTGTTGATAATCTGAAACTGTCCTGCTCGCTCCTGTTGATAATCTGAAACTGTCCTGCTCGCTCCTGTTGATAATCTGAAACTGTCCTGCTCGCTCCTGTTGATAATCTGAAACTGTCCTGCTCGCTCCAATTGATAATCTGAAACTGTCCTGCTCGCTCCTGTTGATAATCTGAAACTGTCCTGCTCGCTCCGATTGATAATCTGAAACTGTCCTGCTCGCTCCTGTTGATAATCTGAAACTGTCCTGCTCGCTCCTGTTGATAATCTGAAACTGTCCTGCTCGCTCCAATTGATAATCTGAAACTGTCCTGCTCGCTCCTGTTGATAATCTGAAACTGTCCTGCTCGCTCCAATTGATAATCTGAAACTGTCCTGCTCGCTCCTGTTGATAATCTGAAACTGTCCTGCTCGCTCCTACTGATAATCTGCTACTATTTTATGCATTCCTGATTTGAAGCGTTAAGCAGAGTTAGACAATTTGGAAACATAATGGGGTAAAAATTGAGTCGCGCCCCATTTGGGGCGCTAACCTTGCCGGGGCGCAACTTTTAGCGCCCCGAAAAAATTAGCGGCCCCGCGCCGGAACTTCAGTGGTTGCGCCCCAAGAGGGAAGCGGGGCGCAACTGGAAGCACCCCGCATCCCTCTTGGGGCGCTGCGAGTGAATATCCTGGCGCTACGTGCCGCAGCGCCACGCGCTGCGGCACGTCGCGCCGCGGTATTGCAGGCCTTCCTCCCCTTCTTAAAGGGGAGGGACCCTGCGCAACGCGAACCGGGGCCCAGCTGGGCCCCCAGGGATCGGGAGTGCCGGCAAAAGAGCCCGGCACTCAAGAGAAGTGCCGGGCTCTTGGAGCGCAGCCGGCACTTCACGGTGGGGGGGCTTAACGGGGGCCGGGGGCAGGTGCTGGCAGGCGGCCAGCAACAAAAATGGCCGCCTGCCACCTCCGCTTTAAATATCGCCGCCCCGGCTGCACGTACGCCTCCCTGAACCCGTCGGACATAGCGTCTGGCGGTAAATCAGGGGGCGCGACTGAAGATCACGGCCGGGGCGCGAGCGGGGTGCTGCGCACGGCGATGACGTCATCGCCGGCGGCGCAGCGCCACAGGGCGCTACCGGCTGCCGCCGCCGCTAACCTCCCACTAAATTTTTCGGGAGGCGTGGGCGGCGCTGCGCCCGGGCGTTAGCTGCTTTACGCCCCATTAGCGCCCTCTTAAGGCGCTAACGGGAGGCGCAAGCAGCTGAATTTTTCCCCCAATATATTCCTTACTTGCAATATTTTCTAAAGTTTATTATTTACTGCTATTGGGCCAGAAATATTAACATTTCTATGATGCAGGCGTCCAATTTCCTGATCACTGGGGCTGGGAAAAGGTCAGTCTCAGGAAAATAAAGAACTGCACTTGATATTCTATTTAGAATCATAGAATCGTACAGCATAGAAGGAGGCCATTCGGCCCATCGTACCTGAAATTTGAAATTAAAAACGTATGATTGAAGAATAGGTACAGTTCAGATTTTGCATTTACTTATTAAAAGAAAAGGCACAGCTCCCCGATTAGCTTAGAGGGTAAAGATACTGCCTGGTGTACAGCTAAGCCAACAGACCAGGAAGCCCCAGGTAGTAGACCTGGTCTGTACAGTAATAAGTTTGTGGATCTCAGTCAGTCCAACATGTGGGATGCTGTAATAAAAACAGAAAATTCTAGAAATACTGATGCTGTAATTGGTCTTCATGCTCCAGGCTGAGGATGGTCCCTGTTTGACCCTCTTCCCCAGTTAGAAAATGCATTTATACAAAGTTACAAACTTTCACCTCCTCCCTTCCCACCGTCCAGGGCCCCAAACACTCCTTCCAGGTGAAACAGTGATTTACTTGTATTTCTTTCAATTTAGTATACTGTATTCGCTACTCACGATGTGGTCTCCTCTGCATTGGGAGACCAAACGCAAATTGGGTGACCGCTTTGCTGAACGCCTCTGTTCAGTCCACAAGCATGATAATGAGCATCCGGTCGCTTGCCATTTTAATTCTCCGCCCTACTCCCACTCTGACCTCTCTGTCCTCGGCCTCCTACACAGTTCCAATGAAGCTCAATGGAAGCTCAAGGAACAGCACCTCATCTTTCGATTAGGCACTTTACAGCCTTCCGGACTCAACATTGAGTTCAACAATTTCAGATCCTCCCCACTCCTCCCATTTTTTTGGACAGCAGGTGCTGGTAATGGCTCTGCTGTTCCCATTTACAGCTCCTCTAGACCCATCTTTTGTTTCTTTTATTTGTTCCATTACCATCCCCTTTTGCACCATCATCCCTTTTGTCATTTAATCTCTCCTGCCTTCCACCCTATCACAGACCTTCCCTTGTGTTCTTTCCTCCCCTCCCCCCTTTCCCTGCCTCTGTACTTGCTTAAAACCTGTTACATCTCTAACTTTTTCCAGTTTTGATGAAAGGTCACAGACCTGAAACGTTAGCTCTGTTTCTCTCTCCACAGACGCTGCCTGACGTTCTGAGTGTTTCCAGCATCTTCTGTTTATATTATAGAAAGTGCACATGTTTGGGCATTAGGTGTAGATGACCTGGGTTCAGCTGTGAGGCCCTACTCAGTCACGAAGCTGGTCAACAATCACTAGCCGAGGTTTTTAGATCAGGAATGCCCTTTTGTTGGCCATGAAGTGGGTGTTCCCAATTGGAAAATTGAGTGGGGATCAGTAAAGGGCAGCTTGGCTCAGTGGCAGCGCTTTCAGCGCTGAGTCAGGAGGCAGTGGGTTCAAGCCCCACTCTAGGATTTGGGCATGTAATCCAGGCTGACTCCAGTGCAGGACTGAGGGTGTGATGCACTGTTGGAGGTGTCGTTTCAGATAAGATATTAAACGAGGATGTAAAAGATGCCATAGCAATTTTTGAAGAAGAGCTGGGAGTTCTCCCAGTGTGCTAACCAACATTCCTCCCTCAATCGCACCACCAACACTGATTAACTGAACATTTAGCTCATTGAAGTGTGTGGGACCTTGTGTACAAATTGACTACTGCATTTGCTTAGGTACCACTTGTTATTTTTCAACAATAATTCATTGGCTGTGAAGCGCTTTGGGATATCTGGAGGACATAATAGGTACTATACCAGTGCAAGTGCGATCATTCTTTCATTTTACCTCAGTTTCAGTTTTCCAATTGGATTGGACATGGTGCAGGAAGTCCCTGCCAATTCGTGGGCAAGAGGCTGTCAATTAGTGCATGATGGCATGCGCTCAAATTCTCGTCATTTCTGTCCATTTCATGCTGTTTCTTTACCCGGCCAATCTAAGCGTGTGTTCGGAGTTCCTGGGCGCTGTGCTACATATAGAAATCAGTTTAAAGTGACAAGTACAGAGACTGTGACGCTATCCTTCTTCCTGTTTTGTGTTTTGTGTTCCCTGTTGTCACTGAGGAGTAGAAAAACATGCAGCACCGCATCAGTATCCCTGTGGCTGTGCTACAGCCTTTTGACTAGTTCCGTTGTCATTACACCACAGTGGCTTTCCCACTGGAAATTACCCTAAATCTCTGCATTTTGGAGGAGGAGGAACAGACATGTACCAGGCAAGTCACATCACCCACCCAGCATAGAATTTTACAGCACCGAAACAGGCCATTCGGCCCAACATCTGTGCCAGTGTTTATAATCCACACGAGCCTCCTCCCACCTTACTTCATCTCACCCTATCAACATATCCTTCTATTCCTTTCTCCTTCATGTACTTATCTAGCTTCACCTCAACTACTCCCTGTGGTAGCAAGTTCCACATTCTCACCACTCTCTGGGTAAAGAGGTTTCTCCTAAATTCCTTATTGGATTTATTAGTGACTATTTTATGTTTATGGCCCCTAGTTCTGGACTCCCCCCACAAGTGGAAACATCACATCTACCGATCAAACTCCTTCACAAAGACCTCTATTAGGTCACCCCGCAGCCTTCTCTTTTCTAAAGGAAAGAGCCCCAGCCTGTTCAGTCTTTCCTGATAGTTATACCCTCTCAGTTCTGGTGTCATCCTTGTCAATCTGATTTGCACCTTCTCCAATGCTTTTATATCCTTTTTGTAATGCGGCAACCAGAACTGTGCGCAGTACTCCAAGTGTGGTCTAACCAAGGTTCTACCTCAACAAACGAGGCAAGAGACAGTATTAAGCTAAAAAGAGAAAATAATGGGACTTAAGATAGACTTCAGGACTTGATAGTTTCCACCCCAAGGAATTAAAAGACATAGGGGAAGAAAGTAGAGAATGTTGCTAATAACAGGCAGCTAACTTTTTTTTTCCCTATAGAAAATGCGAATGCATTCAAACCGAGCTCACAGTGCAGTTATAGATGAGACAAGCCATCTGCCGCCAAGAGACCGATTTCTGGGGCACGAATACTTCACCAGGCCCAAAACCACACACACATTCCGGGTAAGGAGGAACATAAGATTTGGCTCAACGAGTTTAACCAATGGGTGGCTGAGAAAGGTCTCGGTTTGGATCCTTGGTCAGTAAGTTAGCCAATCGAATGGTAGAGAAGCTGGAATTGTCCCTGTTTGCCCCAGGAGAGCAAGTGTTGGGGTGGTTGAAGACTGAGCTTGGAAAGGGAGGGGGATGATCCAGTTGTTGTGGTCCATGTCGGTACCAATGACATGGGGAAGAACAGGGGGGAGGTACTGCTGAGGGAGTACCAGGAGATTGGAGCTAAATTAAAAAGCAGGACCTCACAGGTAGTAATCTCCGGGTTATTACCCGAGCCATGTGCTAATTGGCATAGGGACAAACAGATCAGGAACGTAAACACGTAGCTGAAGGAGTGGTGTAACAAAGAGGAGTTCCATTTCATGGGACACTGGCACCAATACTGGGACGGGAAGGAGCTGTTCCGCTGGGACGGGCTGCACCTGAACCATGCTCGGACCAAGGTCCTAGCTGAAAGGATAAGTAGGGCTGTAGAAAGAACTTTAAACCAGTAAAGAAGGGGGAGGGCTCTGGCAGAAATAATAATAAAAGTGGAAAGAGCCTAAAGATAAGAAATGGGGATGAGAGCGAAGTCCAGATCATCAATAGTGTTAAAGATAATAAAATACTTACGGGGGAAAAATTGGGTGGTGCCCCTTTTGGGGCACTAACATCGCCGGGGCCCCTCCGCCGGAAATTCATCTGTAGCGCCCCAAGCAGGAGGTGGGGTATGACTGGAAGCGCTCCACCTCCTTCTTGGGGCGCTATTACTGGAGTTTCGCGGCGCTACGTGCAACCGTGCCACGCGCGTCGGCACGTAGCGCCGCGTCATTGCAGGCCTCCTCCCCTGATTAAAGGCACCCCGCATAAAAAAGGGAACGGGGCAGGTGCTGGCAGGCGACCAAAATAAAAATGGCCTCCCGACACCTGCCCTTTAAGTAGCACCGCCGCCGCTGAAAAAACGCCCCCTGACCCTGTCGGACATATCGTCTGGCGATAGATCAGGGGGCACAAGGGAAGTTTGCGGCCGGGGCGCGAGTGGGGCGCTGCGCATGGCGATGATGTCATCGCCGCCGGCGCAGTGCCGTGGGGCGCTACCTGTTACTGCAGCCGCTAACCTCCCGCTGAATTTCGTGGGAGGCGTTAGTGGTGCCGCACCCGGGCGCTAGAGCGAGAGGTGCAAATCAACCCAATTTTTCCCCTTTCAGGTTCAGAAAAAATTTAGGAAATAATAACAAAATAACTGATAAAAATACAGCAGGAGCGATGAAAAACAAGGAGTGTGATAAGTTAAAAATATGTGAGACAAACAGCATTGGGGCAAAAGGGCAGGGCAGGGTCTGTTGCCCAAATAAGAGTTCTAGACACTAATGCACGTAGCATAACCAATAAAACAAGTGAATTAGAAGTGCAAATCCACCTTAAATGGTATGATGTAGTGGCCATCACTCAGACTTGCTACAAACGGCATGATTGGGAGATAGATATTCCAGGTTATAAGGTCTTTAGAAAGCACAGGGAAATTGAAAAAGCAGGAGGAGTAACAATATTGAAAGGGATACAATATACAGCATTACAAAGAGGGGATATCAGTAAGGGTGAGCAGGCAGTCGAAACACTCTGTGTAGAATTGAGGAATAGAAAAAGCTCCTGATAGCAGTAATAAAGTAGTGGGATGAATAAATGCGGAGATCAGAGAAGCTTGTTGCAAAAATAGAGTTGTTATAATGGGAGACTTTAATTTTCACACTGACTGGGGAAGTAGAACAGCTCAAGTCCCAAAGACAGCGTATTTCTTGAGTGTATTCGGGACAGTTTTCTGGAACAATATGTTCTTGAACCACCAAGAGAGCAGGCCTTATTAGATTTAGTGATGAGCCTCAGTTAATCAATAATCTAACAGTAAGGGAATATCTAACTCATAGTGACCATAACATGATAGAATTCGATATTAGGTTTGAAAGGGAGAATCACAAACGAAGGTTTTAAATTTAGGTAAGGTGGACTTTGGAGGGATGAGGCAGGAATTGACCTCAGGAGACTGGGCGGAACTATTAATGGATAAAACGATAGATGAACAGTGGGAGGTGTTGAAAGAAGCATTTGGTAGAAAACAAGACCTGTGCATACCCTGAAAGGGCAGGAGCTCGACTTGTGTAATTAACAACCTTGATCAACAAGATAGTATAAAACTAAAAGAAAGGGCTTATATCAATGCAAAGACCAGTAGAGATCCTGCGGATTGGAAGAGATAGAAAGATAGCAAAGGGATTCAAAGGAAATAGTAAGAGCTGCAAAAAGAGAATACAAGAAAAAACTTGTAAGGGATATCAAGGAAAGAGGGTGGCTCAGAGTAATGAGGGCAGACACAGGTGATATTGTAATTGAAAAATCATGAAATAGCAGACTTGCTAAATAGAATTAAATAGAATGTACAGCAGAGAAACAGACCATTCGGCCCAACTGGTCCATGCCTCTTCATCCAAACCTATCAGCATAACCTTCTATTCCTTTCTCCTTCATGTGTTTATCCAGCGAGGAGGGGTGGGGGGGGGGAAGGAGCGGGGGGGGGGGGTGGAGCGGGGGGGGGGGAGGAGCGGGGAGGGGGGTGGAAGGGGGGCGGGTGGAGGGGGGCGGGGGGAGGGGTGTAGAGGGGGGGCGGGGTGGAGCGGGGAGGAGGGGGGGGGCGGGTGGAACGGGGAGGGGGGAGCGGGGAGGAGGGGAGGGGGGATGGAGCGGGGAGGTGGAGCGGGGAGGAGGGGAGGGGGGGTGGAGTGGGGGGCGGGGAGGAGGGGGTGGAGCGGGGAGGAGGGGAGGGGGTGGAGTGGGGGGCGGGTGGAGCGGGGAGGAGGGGTGGAGCGGGGAGGAGGGGAGGGGGTGGAGTGGGGGGCGGGTGGAGCGGGGAGGAGGGGGTGGAGGAGGGGAGGGGGGGTGGAGCGGGGGGGAGGGGGGGTGGAGCGGGGGGGGAGGGGGCGGGGAGGAGGATGGGGGGTGGGGAGGGGAGGGAGCGGGGGGGGGGAGCGGGCGGGGGGGGAGGGGGCGGGGAGGAGGAGGGGGGGTGGGGAGGGGGTGGGAGCGGGGAGGGGCGGGGGGGATTGGAGCAGGGAGGAGGGGGGAGGGGTGGGGCGGGCGGGGAGGGATACGGAATGTTGTCCAGGTGGCTGCAGGCTCTTAATTTGATCAGCTCAGTGATTGTATCATTGCTGAAGTAAATGCTAATTGTTTACAAAATGGTCACTTCAGGGCCTCAGTGACGCATTAAGGGACAGTAATAACAAATATTGGATTCCTGTGGTCTTTTCCAGTCAGATATTTCTTACCACCGGTCCTTCACAGCTCTGGATTATGCTCATCAGTTACGCACTGGCAGGAAATCTGCGGGGTCAGGTAAATTCCTGTTGTGATTTTAACTGCTTAACTTCCATTTGTCAATCTCTTGCACTCCCCTACCTTCCCTCTGAAGTGGCAAAGAAGCAGCTCACCAGGATGTTTAGTCCTGCAGATAGAAGCACTATGAGTCAGTCAGACAATGGCCCAGTGCGTAAAGGCGCTTCCTGATATCCAGTCCTTCAGACAGAGAGGTCGAAAGAAAGAAAGAAGAACTTACATTAAGATAGTGCATTTCATGATCTCAGCATGTCCCAAAGCACTTCACAGCCAATTAAGTACTTTTGTACTGTTGTAATGAAGGAAACATGGCAGCCAATTGGTGCACAGCAAGTTCGCACAAACAGCGATGAGTTCATCTGTTTTTTAATGGTTTCCCAGAGGGATGCATATTGACTAGGACAGGTGAACTCATCTGTTCCTCTCCGAACAGTACCATGGGATCTTTATCATTCCCCTGATCGAGTTGCGGAAAATGCCCAAATGTTGACCTTGGGTGAGAATGGTATTCAGCTCAGCAATGCTGCCTCCATGCTGGAATAGTGTGAGGGTCTCACTCTCTCTGCTCACACTGTGTGAATGGCCACTGGTGCGGAGGTTGGCTGCTGCCTGTGAAACCCTCCATTGACAGACACCAACTTCAGGAGATGAGGGAAGGACAGAGAATTGGAAAAAATCCAATCTAACAGAAGATTCAGATCAATTCAAAATAGACAATAAAAACCCTCTTGAAGCCCGTTTTTATGCGGGTTTGGTGTAAGTTGTGATCAGACTGAGATAAAGGAACAAAATGTTCAGTTGGACAAAAAAAATCAAGGGAAAAGGAGTAACTTTAAATACAAGCAAATAAAAAATAAAGGGGCAAATATTCGGTCGAGCCCCCTTGCTACTTTTAGTGCCCTGAAAAAGTTAGCGCCCCCGCGCCCAAAATTCAATGGTAGTGCCCCAAGAAGGAGGCGGGACGCTACTGGAAGCGCTCCCCCTCCCTCATGGGGCGCTCCAGCTCAATATCGTGCTGCCACGTCGCGCCGCGGTACTACAGACCTACCTCCCCTTAAAGGGGAGGGGCCTTGCGCAGTGCGACCCGGGGCCCAGCTGAGCCACCAGGGATCGGGGTGCCGGCAAAAGAGCCCGGCACTCGAGGAGGGCAGAGGGGGCAGGTGCTGGCAGGCGACCAGCAAAGAAAATGGCCGCCCGGCACCTCCCCTTTAAATATCGCCGCCCCGGCCGCATGTACGCCCCCCTGACCCTGTTGGACATAGTGTCTGGCAGTAAGTCAGGGGGCGCGACCAATGTTTGCAGCCGGGGCGCATGTGTGGTGCCTGCCTGCAAACTGAGCAGGAGTGGAAAATAAACAATCTTGGTAAAGGAGGGAATACCTGCTGTAGTGAGGACTGATGTACCCAGACAGAGTCAATAGAGTTAGAGATCAAAGGTGAGGGATCGAAGGACAGACCCCCTAATTGTGGGAGGGAGATGGAAGAGGAAATCTGCTGACACATCAGCAAGATGAGAGAGCAAAATAATTGCTCCAGGAGATTGTAATTAGCCACTCATTGATTGGGACAAGGAGGGTATAAATGGAGAAAGGGAAATGGAGTTCCTAAAATGTGTGCTGGATTCCTTTCTCAGCAATATGTTTGTCTGCCTTTAAGTGGAAAGGAATTGCAGGATTTATTTGTGATTAATGAATTCGAGATGGATGAGTTAAATGTGGGTGAGCACCTCAGGATTAGTGACCGTAATATGATTAGCTTTAGCATCAAATAGAAAGGGAAAAATTGGAACAAAAACAAGGGCATCAGGTTGGAATAGGGCAGATTTTAGAAAGGTGGAGTGTGCTCGCTGAGGTGGAAAGATAAATTGGTGTCGAGGGTATTGGATCAGCACTGGGATATTTTTTAAATGGAGGTTGCAAAGTTATAGAATAAATATGTACCATTTTTTTAAAAGGAGACTTCTACTTTCAGATAAAGAGTTAAGAAATACATTAAAATTGAAGAAGGCGGCCTATGGGGTCTATATTTTTATCAACAACTTGTATTTATGTAGCACCTTTAATGTAGAAAAACATCCCAAGACGCCTCACTAAAATAGATGTCAAGCCCAAGAAGGAGATATTGAGGGTGGACCAAAAGCTTGGTCAAAGAGGTGGGTTAAAGGAGGGTCAAATGAACACGATCAGGATGAGATACCGCAAGGATTTTACTGGGCACAAGGGCACCAAAGGCAGAGTTGAGAGAGTGGTTGAGCAGAACAACAGGTGCAGGAGTATTGTGAATGAAGGGCCATGGCTGGATAGTTGGTCATGTGAAAGTGCCGTTGTAAGTGACTTGGGGGAGAGTTTCTTCCAGGTGCGGACACAGAAGGAGATAGGCTTGGAATTTTATATCATTAAAAATAAGAGAATATGATTTAAGATAATTGGAAAAAAATCTAGGGGGAGAAATGAGAAGATTTTTTAATGCTCACTTGTTATGATCTGGAATGCGCTGCCTGGAGGCAGATTCAATAATAACTTTCAAAAGGGAATTGGATAAATATTTGAAAAGAGAAAAATTGCAGGGCTATGGGGAAAGAGCAGGGGAGTGGGACTAATTTGATAGCTCTTTCAAAGAGTGGCCTCTTTCTGTGCTGTAAGATTCTATGAGAAAATAAGGAAGGAAGTTAAGAAAAGGGATAAGAAAAATAAGGAGGGTGCATGAGAAGAGCTTCTCAAAAATATTAAAAAGTGCATTGAAGTATTCTACAAAACTGTGAGTAAAAAGCAAATTCTCAGTTGTACAGTGAAACTCCAGAGGAGAACATAGCCATTTAGTGAAGGTTAAAGGTGAGGTCCTTAACAAATACTTTGCTTCAGTGTTTACAAAAGGGGAAGGGAAGGGCATTGGGGAGGAGGTCAATCCTGAATTGTTTAATAGCAAGATAAGAGATAATAAATTAAAGTATTCGAGAAGTTAGTTAAGCTAAAGGAGGACAAAGTGCCAGATCTGATGGGATACATACAAGGATCCTGAGGGAAATCATAGAATCTTACAGCACAGGAGGAGGCCATTCGGCCCGGCATGCCTGTGCCGGCTCTTTGAAAGAGCTGTCTAATTTAGTCCCACACCCCATCTTTTTTCCCCATAATCCTGCAAATTAGTCCTCTTCAAGTACATGTCCGATTGCCTTTGGAAAGTTCCTATGGAATCTGGTTCCACCACCCTTTCAGGCAGTGCGTTCCAGATCTTAACAACCCTCTGTGTGAAAACATTTCTCCTCATCTCCCCTCTAGTTCTTTTGCCAATTATTTTAAATCTATGACCTTTGGTTACCGACCCACTTGCCAGAGACCTATTTGCTCTATCAAAACTCTTCATAATTTTGAATACCTCCATTAGGTCTCCCCTTAACCTTCTCTGCTCTAAGGAGAACAATCCCAGCTTCTCCAATCTCTCCACATAACTGAAGTCTCTCATCCCTGGTATCATCCTGGTAAACCTCCTCTGTACCCTTTGCAAGGCCTTGACATCTTTCCTAAAGTGTGGTGTCCAGAATCGTGCACAATACTCCAGCTGATGCTTAGCCAGTGATTTGTAAAGATTTAGCATGACTTCCTTACTTTTATATTCAATGCCCCTATTTACAAAGCCAAGTATCCCATTCGCTTTCTTAACCGCCTTATCAACTTGCCCTGCCACCTTCAAATATTTATGAATATGCTCCCCCAGGTCCCTCTGCTCTTGCACTCCCCTCAAAATAGTACCATTGAGATTATGCTGCCTCTCCATGTTGTTGCTACCAAAGTGCATCACTTCACACTTATCCGCATTAAATTGTATCTGCCGTGTGTCTGCCCATTTCACCAGTCTGTCTATGTCCTCCTGAAGTCTGCTACTATCCTCCTTACAAAACTTAGCAATGTAGTAAATAGTATCATCCGCAAACTTCGCAATAGTACTCCAAGTGCAGGTCATTTATATACGCCAAGAAAAGCAATGGGGGGAATTTTGCCAGCCCTGGGGAGGCGGGTCTGCCGGGAAAATGGCAGAAACTGGGAGCAGGTACCCAACCCGCCCCCAATCCGCCTCCGACTTGCACTGGGACCTGACTCCTCAAGGCGGGAAAGGGATTACAGCCACTTAATTGCTTGTTAACAGGTAGTTAACAGGTAGTTAACAGGCAGTTAAGAGGCTTATCCCCATTTTACCAACAGAAGTGCGGGCTTCCCGACGTCGGGAAACCCTGCCAGGGTCAGTGAGGCGAGCAGTGGGTCTGCGGGGGTCAGAAGGTTCGAAAATTGCGCTATGGAGGTGAGTGATGGGTGCAAGTGTGGAGAGGTAAGTATGGGAGGTGAGTGAAAAGTGTTAGAAAAAGTTTACTTACCTTTGCATCTTCTTGCAAGCTTCAACCGTTGGGGATCCGGAGGCTCCTCATCTCCACGGCAGAGATGACACAATGGCTGCTGTATTCTCCGATACAACAGCCATCTGATTTCTGCTCAGGAAAGAGGTTTGGTGAGTCTTGAGTACAAGGACTCCCCAAAGAACAGAGATTGTCAGTGTTTTGACAGCTTCGGTCTTCCCAATATTTAATTGGAGAAAATTTCTGCTCATCCAGTACTGGATGTCGGACAAGCAGTCTGACAATTTAGAGACCGTGGAGGGGTCGAGAGAAGTGGTGCTGAGGGAGAGCTGGGTGTCGTCTGCGTACATGTGGAAACTGAAGCTGTGTTTTCGGATGATGTCGCCGAGGGGCAACATGTAGATGAGAAATAGGAGGGGGCCAAGGATAGATCCTTGGGGGACACCAGAGGTAACGATGTGGGAGTGGGAAGAGATGCCGTTGCAGATGATTTAAAAGATGAAATTACTAAATAGCCAAATGAAGAGAAAATTATTAGAAGCTGCGATGAGCTATTGATAAGATGGTTGAATGGGCAAAACAAAATTCAATGTCAGTAAAAGTGAGATTCATTTTGATTTAAAAAAATAAAAGTAATGATTAAACATTGAATGCTGGGTAATGTGGATGAGTCGAGAGATTTGGGGGTTCAGGTTCACGAGGCACAAACAGCACCTCGTATATAATGGTATAAAAAACTATTGGAATGCTGGGTTGTATTGCACAAGATATTGAATATAAAAGTTATCATAGATTCTATCATTATATGTATATAAAAATTAAGAAGTAATGGTGAATTTATATAAAATCTTAGTACGATCACAGTTAGGGTACTGTGTGTAATTTTAGGCTTCATGCTATAGGAAGGATGTTGAGGCAATAGAGAGGGAACAGCACAGATTGACTCGGATGCTACCTGATGTGAGGAAATACAAATACGAAGAAAGACTTGAAAAAATTGGGGATTTTTTAGAACAGTGGAGATTAAGGTGTTTAAAATTATGAAGGGAATGGACTGCGTAGATAGAAACAGACCATTTCTAGTGATTGAGGGGTCTAGAATGAGGGGATATAGATATAAGATTAAATGTAAGAGATTTAGGACAGAGAGCTAGAGAAATCTTATTTACATAGATGGCTGTACAGCTGCGGAATGCACTACCTGAGTTAGTGATTGAAGCAGCGAGCATCGCCACATTTCACCACTGCTGCTTCTAATTTACATGAATGATTGGACTCAGAAACCAATGCAAATTGGTCAGATTCGCAGATCCTACCAAACTAGGTTGGGCAGTGGAATTGGAAGAAGCTACTAAGAAATTACAAATAAAAACAGGAAATGCTGGAAACATTCAGCAGGTCAGGCATCATCTGTGGAGAGAGAAAAACAGAGTTAACGTTTCAGGTCAATAACCTTTCATCACAAATTACAGAGTGTGTTGGACAAAATATGGAAGTGGAGCAAACAATGGGAAATGAAACGTAATGCCTCCGAGAATACAGTACTTCACACAGGAGGCAGAAACGGGCAAAATGTAGTTTGTGAAAGGTGTTGAAATAGCTGAGGATGAAGTTATTAGAGACCTAGAAGTCTTAGTAGACTAGATACTCAACATGTCGAACTAATGCAGAGCAATAATCAAGAAGGCCGATAGAATGTTGAACTATATAGCCAGAACAGTGGAATACAAGTTAGAGGAAGTCATGATCAAATTCTGCAGTGCTCTGGTCAAGCCAGACTGTGAGTGCTGTTTCCAGTGCTGGTCACCGAGACATTAGGAGATAGGGAGAAGTGTTGGAGGCAGTGAAGAGCACAGCTACAAGGTTGCTCCTTAGTATCAGCGGTCTGAGTTATGTTGAAAGACTAGAGAAACTTTGGCTTTCGGCCTAGATTGGAGGTGTTGGAGAAGGGATCTTATAGATGTATATAAGGTAGTGAGTCGGCCTGTAAAATTACTAGAAATTCAATTGTAGAAGTAGGAAAAAGGACCACAGGTTCAAATTAGTAAAATGCAAGCGTAGGACCTATTAGGAAGTTCATCACATGCACATCAACACATGCAATGGATTTCCAGATAGAGTAGTGAAGGCAAAATTCCTGGAATCATTTAAGCACCAATGGGTCTTTCTGGATGGATGAACGAAGGTGTGAGCCAAATGCCCTTCTTCACCTGGTGACCTTTCAGAAAAACATTCAGCCGGCTAGCAGGTTCCAAACTCAACTGTTCAAAAATGCAGCATATGGACTTGCTCAAGGATTTACCACACAAATAGAAGAAGACTATCCCTTTGCCTGGACAAAAAGGAACTTTAAATACCTAAGCATATTTGTCACACCCAATTATCAGCCTGTTAGAGGAAAAAAGTCCAAGAATCATAGAAATTATAGAAAGTTACAGCACGGAAGGAGGCCATTTCAGCCCATTGTGTCCGCGCCTGCCAACAAAGAGCTATCCAGCCTAATCCCACTTCCCAGCTCTTGGTCCGTAGCCCTGCAGGTTACAGCATCCCAAGTACACAGCCAAGTACTTTTTAAATGTGGTTAGGGTTTCTGCCTCTACCACCCTTTCAGGCAGTGAGTTCCAGACCCCACAACCCTCTGGGTGAAGAAATTTCCCCTCAAATCCCCTCTAAACCTTCCACCAATTATTTTAAATCTGTGCCCCCTGGTTTTTGCTCCCTCTGCTAAGGGAAATAGGTCCTTTCTATCCACTTTATCTATGCCCCTCATAATTTTATACACCTCAATAAGGTCTCCCCTCAGCCTCCTCAGTTCCAAGGAAAACAGACCCAGCCTATCCAGTCTTTCCTCATAGCTAAGATTCTCTACTCCCAGCAACATCCTTGTAAATCTCCTCTGTACCAATCACATCTTTCCTGTAATGTGGTGACCAGAACTGCACGCAGTACTCTAGCTGAGGCCTAACTCTCTTCTTAAAAAAAAAACGGAGCTGTATCCTTCTGTTGCTGCTGGAGATGGTGAGTGCCATGAAGATGAATTTGCTCCCCCGCCCCCTCTACATGCTTCAGATATTGCCCAGCCAGATCTGGCTCAGTAGTTCGAGGACCCTGATGAGCAAATTATTAGGTTTCTCTGGGCAAGGTGAGCAAGAATATCCTGAAGCAGCCCAACTCCCAAAAAGGTGGTGATCTCCCAAGCTTTAAGCACCATGACTGGGCAGCCCAACGCCAGAGCATCATTGACTGGAACAAAGTCTCTCCCCAAAAGCTCTAGCTTGCTCTGGAGGCAAACATCACTCTATCAGGTCAACTATACACACTTTCCCCTCACAAGCCTCCATAAAAGGTGCATAGAAGGATCCAAATGTAACCTTAATCCTGACAATCTGAAGTGTAGCTGTTGCCGCACTGAAGGTGCTGCTGGATGTGTCGACTCTCTCCCCGCTCTGCCGGAAAGATGACCCAGTAGAGGATCTCCATGTGACTTTCAAGGTGTGGCATGAGAATTATATCACCGGATAGGCAAACTGCTCTACCAGGGCTGGACCATGTCTTTCCAGCAGCTGGGCAACAAATTTCCCCTCACCCAACAAGATTGTTTCCACTCCCTCCAGATCTGCCACCTTGTGCTCAGTGAAAATCCAATGCAAATTGAACCTATTTGAACTAGCTCATCACAAACCAGAGACACCACACTTCATAGCTAGGACATTTACCTCATACCATCCACATCTGTGCCAGACAGCACAGAAAACCTACACGGCTACTGGGAGTGTGTCTTGTGATGCTTCTGATGTCTAAGGTGATATAAGGCCCTCTCCGCCAGGCCAACCTCCCACCTGTCCCAAGCTCCCACAATCAACCCAGGCTGCCTGCTCAGGAGAAGATCCCATGTGTGCAGTGCTGATGAACCCTATTCCCCCTCCTCCAAACTCCTTGCACCCCCCTGACCAGGATGAGAAATTTCTGAGGGGGGATCAGGCAAAAAAGTCTGAGGACCATTGGGGAGCTGTAAATTAATATTTTAGCCACTTAATTAACTCAATTTGATTGTGTTTTATTTATTCCAGATTATAATTCTATTGGAGTGACTGGGATCAGTTTAAGTATCTCCAGCTCCTCGCACCTTGATGTGTTGCAACATCACAGTGGGTCACTGGTTGAAGCTGAAGAGAAGATGGAGGACCAGACATCACTGGGTAGGACATGGGGAGGACCTTAGGAACAGGAGGAGGCCATTCAGCCCCTCAAGCCCGTTCAGCCATTCAATTAGATCATGGCTAATTGGTATTTTCTACCCGCCTTGATTCTGTAACCCTTAATACCCTTGTACTCGTAAAATCCTTTAGAGTTGTTCTTGATATTCCTCGCAAGTTTTTTCTCATATTCCTTTTTTGCAGCTCTTACCACTTTTTCCAGGTACAGGGTGGGGAGGAGGACAGGTAGGGGAGGGAGACAAGGGTGAGGGGGACAAGAGGGAGGGGAGGGGGACTGGTGGGGAGGGGGACCGGGCGGTGAGGGGGACAAGAGGAATGGGGAGGAGTGGGGGACAGGGCGGGGGACAGCGACAGGGATAAGCTGAAAATAAATGGAAAATGTTTCTTTCTTTCTATACCAGGTCACCGTTTACCACTCCCCATCCAACCTCATATACGTGGAGGCATTGCCTCAAGAAGCAGGACCGCGTTATAGCAAGCAATGAAAGAGGAGCTGCATGGAGGCAAGAGTCTACACCTCCCATCCTAGTGAGTGTCCTCTGGGATCAGCCTGTGTGCTATCCCATGGAACAGGCTCTGTTTGCACTGTCCAGGAGCGTGGCCAGGCCAGCAAGCAGCACTGCTCTCTGTCTAACAGAATAATATTTATTGAGAGCAACGACTGATGGAAAATATGTCACCAGCCATCCCTCTCGGTGCAAGTGCAATGAGAAAGGAATTTCCAGTCCATTTGCTGCAAGCACCAAGAAATTATGATTTAATCAAACTCCTGACTGCCGATTTAGCAAAGCCTTTGTACACACACTGATATTTACAATGACAAAATCGTGTCCAATTTAATCTCAGGTGTTTGATTCACCTTCTCCCACACAAGCCACTGCTAGCCAGTGGGCCATTCTCTAAAGAAGTCTTAGCCAGGTTTAGAGGATTTTCTGACTCCAGTCTATGACTCGTTAGGTAGTAGTTGTGAGATGCTGGTTCTTGAAGTAGCTAGTGAGAATACTTTGTTATCAGGCAACCCTGATCTGTAGGGCCCCTGAGAATGTGTGGGAGTGAGGGGACTGGGAATGTGTGGGAGTGAGGGAACTGGGAATGTGTTGAAGTGAGGGGACTGGGAATGTGTGGGAGTGAGAGGACTGGGAATGTGAGGGAGTGTGGGCTCTGGGAATGTGTGGGAGTGAGGGGACTGGGAATGTGGTTGGAGTGGGTGGACTGGGAATGTGTTGGAGTGAGACGACTGGGAATGTGAGGGGACTGGGAATGTGTTGGAGTGAGGGGACTGGGAATGTGTGGGAGTGAGGGGACTGGGAATGTGTGGGAGTGAGGGGACTGGGAATGTGTGGGAGTGAGGGGACTGGGAATGTGTGGGAGTGAGGGGACTGGGAATGTGTTGGAGTGAGGGGACTGGGAATGTGTGGAAGTGAGGGGACTGGGAATGTGTGGAAGTGAGGGGACTGGGAATGTGTGGGAGTGAGGGGACTGGGAATGTGTGGGAGTGAGGGGACTGGGAATGTGTTGGAGTGAGGGGACTGGGAATGTGTGGAAGTGAGGGGACTGGGAATGTGTGGGAGTGAGGGGACTGGGAATGTGTGGGAGTGAGGGGACTGGGAATGTGTGGGAGTGAGGGGACTGGGAATGTGTGGGAGTGAGGGGATTGGGAATGTGTGGGAGTGAAGGGCTCTGGGAATGTGTGGGAGCGCTCCTGGGAATGTTTTTTGGAGACAGGGGCTCCTGATATGACAAACCTGTCAAATGGTATTTCTGGGCCATTGACCAATTGCCATCCAGCAATGAGAGGGTAGCTGGACCTTTGTCTGTGCCACTTGAAAGCTGGCAGCCGGGAGGTGCTGAAAGCAACCTCAGCTGGTATCCTCGCCCAGGGGCATGCTTAGCTCATTCTTAGCACCTTCCCATGGCAGCGGGGCCCAGCCTGGGAACTGTGTGAAGGGCGTAAAGGTACTTTTTTAGCAGCTTAAAAGGAGGGATCTTTGTATAACTGGAGGATGAGCAATACAGACTGACCCCGGAGTAGTGGGTCAGAAACCTGCGGCAAGGACGGCCGATAGCAGCGAGTAATGCACAAGGGAATAAATTCTGGCCGTTTCTCACTCTTGGAGTAAGCTTTTGGAAGAAGTTGTCCAAATTCTCAGCTGTGAACCTTAAAGCGCAGAGAATAAAAGTCCTGGTCTCACTGTGTGGCCTAGGAGAGGCCCTAGTGGACCCATGGCCCACTCTTCCACAACCTTTCTGGCTCTCTCACTCTCTCCCCTCGCCCCACCTAAGGGGAGATAATTGGCAGGCTGCTCTGTCCTGAGAAGTGGTGCATTGACAGAGGCTGAGGGTTCAATGTTTTGTCAGCAAAGCCTGACATACACTGATTTAAAAAGTATAAAGAGTCTTTTTTAGCTCCCAGAGTGGAGCAGATTCCTACAATATAGAATCTACAATGATCTCCCTCCTCATTTTAATCAAAACACAGGAATCCATTTCAAGTGAGTGGAGCCTTGTGAATGAGCCAAGTCTGAACGTAGCAATCGTGTCTATTGCTGCACAAAGCGAAGTGAATATTAGGGTGAAGTATTCCTTTATTCAGGCCTCTCCTGCTCAGGGGTACCTGTTTGAACGAGTTTATAGAGTGTAGGACGATAAAATGGATGAATGATCAGGATGCTGCAGACAGCTGGACATCTGGCAGGATGGTCAGAACCACACTGTGTGACTTTACACACCCGACACGTCTCATCAGGCTCACTGCATAAGAACATGGAAATGGGAGCAGGAGTAGGACATTTGGTCCTTTGAGCCCGTTCCGCCATTCAATAAGATCATGGCTGATCTTCTACCTCAACTCCACTTTCCCGCCCTATCCCCATATCCCTTGGGTCCCTTAGCGTCCAAAAATCTCTCAATCTCTGTCTTGAATATACTCAATGACTGAGCATCCACAGCCCTCTGGGGTAGAGAATTCCAAAGATTCACCACCCTCTGAGTGAAGAAATTTCTCCTCATCTCTGTCCTAAATAGCCATCCCCTTATTCTGAGACTTTGACCCCTAGTTCTGGACTCCCCAGCCAGGGGAAACATCCTCCCAGCATCTACCCTGTCAAGCCCCTTAAGAATTTTATACATTTCAATAGGCCCATTCTACTCAATCTCTCCTCATAGGACAATCCCCCCATCCCAGGAATCAATCTAGTGAACCTTGTTGCACTCCCTTTATGGCAAGTATATCCTTCCTTAGGTAAGGAGACCAAAACTGTACACAGTACTCCAGGTGTGGTCTCACCAAGGCCCTATATAATTGCAGTAAGACTTGTTTACTCTTATACTCCAATCCTTTTGTAATAAAGACTAACATACCATTTGCTTTCCTAATTGCTTGCTGTACCTGCATATTAAGTTTCAGTGATTCGTGTACAAGGACACCCAGGTCCCTCTGAACACCAACATTTCCCAATCTCTCACCACTTAAAAAATATTCTGCATTTCTATTTTTCCTACCAAAGTGGATAACTTTGAATATTAAGGAAATCAAGGGATATGAGGATAGTGCAGGAAAGTGGAGATGAGGTAGAAGATCAGCCATGATCTTATTGAATGGCGGAGCAGGCTCAAAGGGCCAAATGGCCGACTCCTGCTCCCATTTCTTATGCTCTTCACATTTCTCCACATTATATTACATCTGCCACGTTCTTGCCCACTCACTTAACCTGTCTATCTCCCTTTGCAGGCTCTTTGCATCCTCCTCACAACTTACATTCCCACCCAGCTTTGTATCATCAGCAAACTTGGATATATTCCATTTGGTCCCCTCATCCAAATCATTGATATAGGCCCAAGCACTGATCCTTGCAGTACCCCACTAGTCTGCCAACCCGAAAATGATCCATTTATTCCTACATTCTGTTTTCTGTCCGTTAACTCCATGCTGATCTATTACCCCCAATCCCATGAACCCTAATTTTGTGTAATAACCTCTTGTGTGGCACCTTTATTGAATGCTTTTTGAAAACCCAAATACACTACATCGACTGGTTCCTCCTTATCTACCCTGCTAGTTACAATCTCAAAAAACTAACAGATTTGTCAAACACGATTTCCCCTTCAATCCGTGTTTACTCTGCCCAATCATATTATGATTTTCTAAGTGCCCTGTTACCACATCCCTAATAATAGATTCTAGCATTTTCCCTACTACTGATGCCTAACTGACTAACTGGTCTATAATTCCCTGTTTTCTCTCTCCCTCCTTTCTTGAATACATTTGCTACTTTCCAATCCGTGGGGACTGTTCTAAAATCTAGGGAATCCTGGAAGATCAAAACCAATGCATCCACTGGGCTGAATTTTGCCGGCGCTCAGAGGGCAGGTTCGGAGGCGGGTCAGCTGTCAAAATAGCAAAGATTGATAGCGGGTAGGGAACCCGCTGTCAACCCGCCTCCACGTGAGTCTCCCAGGTGTCGGGTCTGTCGGCGCTGAACAGACCCGACACCAAGCAGCAGGGGAGGCAATTCACATCATTAAATGGGTTGTTAACATCCAATTAAATGTTATTTTAAGCCTACATTTCAATTTTACGTGCTCCCCCACAGGTTACCCGCTGCTCGGGGAACACATCAGCTCAGCATGTCGTGAGTGGATTCAGCATTGAATTATCTCATGACCTGACAGCTGCCAAAGTTGTATAAATGATCCCATGTTACAGCTGTTCACTTTCAAAGCTCGGAAACTGTAGGTTACAGCATTTGGAAGACATATTGAGCTTTCTGCAGCTTGCAAGTGTTTGGAGCCAACTCTCTATCCAGTGCCAGCTCATTGGAACAACCTCTCTCACTATTGACAGATCGCTTCTGTCATCTCAACCTCACCTGCCATCTATTCCATCAGCATCGGTGTCCTTGGTCCTCAGAATCCCACCAAGATCAGCCCCATCACCGGGCACACCAGCAGCAACAACAACAACAACACCAGCCTTCTCCGCAATCAACTGATGCTGCACAGGGCACAGGGCATCAGCATCCGACCACATTGCTGCCCAGGACGCCAGGGATGGCCTCATCGTGGCCAGATTTACTTCACTTGACGCTGTACATCCTGGCTGCCATATGATGCACCAGGTTGGCACCACCCCACACCAACACCATAAAGCATCCCTACAATGCCTAAGCCATTCCTTTCACACTCGTCACCATTGGGGGGGGGGGGGGGGGGGATGTCTCACCATTCACTATAACTCACTAAGCCACTTCCAAAGGTGCACACAAATCTGTCCAAAAACGCAAAGTGCTGAAAATAAAGGTTTCAATGTTTGACAGCACATTGCCAGAAACTTGATCTACTGAGATCATTGAAAGGTTTGCACCACTGCAGCCTGGTCTTACTGACCACATCCCTGCTTGTGCCCTCCTGTGCAATGTGCAACCAGGCTGCATTGATCTCCTGGGGAGGTCTCTTCCGCCCATGGGAAGGGAAGAGAACCTCCCTGCGTGCTGTGACTCCCTCCATGAGCATATGGAGGGAGTCATAGGAGAGCCTGGGTGCAGCCGTGCACCTTTGTGCAGTGCTTGTCAGTGTTTACAGCACCTCAATGCTGTAGAACACTGACAGCAGAACTGTCAAAATCAATTTGGACATGGCCCCTTTAAGGAAACCGGCTGATGACACGTCATCAAATGACATCATCAGACCCACTTCCTTTTAATTGGCCGGGAACCTCGTAGGGTGGGCTTAACAAGCCCTATTAACGTAAAATCACTTGGAGAGTGCGGGCTGCAGTAGGCAGCAGGCTGGGACTGCAGCACCGACCCCGGCCGCCCCGGACCCGCCTCAGTCGGCAAAATCGCGGCCACTGTCTCTGTAGCCAACTCTTTTAAAACCCTAGGATGTAGGCCATCATGTCCAGGGGATTTGTTGGCTTTTTGTCCCATTAATTTTTCCAGTATTATTTCTTTACAAATACTAATTTCTTTAAGTTCCTCATTCTCACAAGACCTTTGGTTCCCCACTATTTCCGGAATTTTTTTTGTGTCTACTGTGAAGACAGATACAAAGTATTTGTTTAATGTCACTGCCATTTCCTTATTCCCCATTATAATTTCCCCTGTCTCTGCCTATAGGGGACCCACGTTTACTTTCACTAATCGCTTCCTTTTTATATACCTATAGAAGCTATTACAATCTGTTTTTATATCTCTTGCTAGTTTACTCGCATATTTCATCTTCTTTCTCTTTATCAATTTCTTGGTCATCCTTTGCTGAATTCTAAAATCCTCCCAATCCTCAGGTTTACTACTCTTTTTGGTAACATTATAAGCCTCTTTACCAATGTTTGCCATTGTTTATCTACCATCATATCTTTTAATCTAGTTTCCCAATCTACCTTAGCCAAATCACCCCTCATACCTACATTGTTTACTTTGTTCAGATTTAAGACCCTAGTTTTGTACATCACTAAATCACTCTCAAACTCAATATAAAATTCTATCATATTATGATCATTCTTCCCCAGAGGCTCCTTTACTACAAGGTTATTAATACTAGATCTAAAATAGCATGTTCCCTAGTTGGTTCCTGGACATACTGATCTAGAAAACTATCTAGACCAGTGCATTCCATGAATTAGTCCTCCACACTACCACTGCAAATTTGGTTTGCCCAGTCTATATAAAAATAAAAGTCCCCCATGATTACTGTATTACCCTTGTTACATGCACCTCTTGTTTCTTGGCTCCACCCAAAGTGATTCTACATCTTGATTCTCTGAGCTAAGCTCCTTTCTCTCTACTGTCTTTCTGCCATTGTTTATTATCAGGGCTACCGCCCGCAGCCCCCCCCCCCCCCCCCCCCCCACACACCTCCTTTTCCAATCTGCCTATCTCTTCTAAAAGTCAAGTATCCTGGAATATTTAGTTCCCAACCTTGGTCACTCTGCAACCACATCTCCATAATGGCTATTAGATCAAACCCATTTATTTCTATCTGTGCTATTAATTCATCTATTTTGTTGCAAATGCTTTGGGCATTCAGACATAGTGCCTTTAATTTTAACTTTTTTCTATTTTTCCCTGAGTCATTAATGCCGTATTATCTTTGTTAAGCTCTCTGTCCCTTCCTGACCCACTCTGCTTATTTTTACCCAAATCACTACTCTGCTCTGCAGCCTTGACATTTCTCTCACTGCTTTTGAATTTACCCTTTCCTGAATCCTACCACCCCCACTTCACTGTTTAAAGCCCTATCTACCGCCTCAGTTATTTGATTCGCCAGGACACTGGTCCAAGTGGAGCCCATCCCAAAGCAACAGCTCCCTCTTTCCCCGGTACTGGTGCCAGTGCCGCATGAAGCGAAACCCCTGTCTCCCACACCACTCTTTCAGCCACGCATTCAACCTTCCAATCTGTTTGTCGTACTTCATACTTTAGAGGGTCCAGTGCCAATAAGTCTACGGTGCCCTCTTATTGCATCTATATTACATGTGAAAACATATATCAGCATTAAAACTCCTAAAGGTAGCATTGCTGGTCAGCTGCATCGAGAGAGAGATATTTTACAAAGGGTGAGTGATGTTAGGCTCACCAATAGTCTACAGGAATTCACTTCAATGACCAATAACCCTCCCTGCGCTGGTCTGAAGAGCTTGATTGAAAGTGTTTGAACAGATGGTTCAGGGATCAGGACGATATGTACAAGGCTCCATCAGTATGTCTTCAGCTGCTATTATGTTGATAGATCTCTGCTAGTGGGTAACTTTGGCAAAATAAACCCTCAAAGTTTTCAGTATGAAGCATTAGAATGTAGAAATACTGCCACAGAATAATGCTTGGTTTCTTATTCTAATACATTCAAAATAAAATCCTATATGTATAAATCTCTATATTAAACTCAATTCCCTTTGATTCCTGCTCAGATCACACACACATTGATCCAACCCACACATCTTCCACCACTTTACATTGGTTTTTAGTCCCGTTTATTACTGTCTGCTTCTCTTGCCATGCTGCTGTCTCCATGTTATTGAGGTTTTGAGAGACCAAGCTGATGTGAGCTTTACGTTTCCAGTCCAGGTCAGCTAGTGCCCTTCATGCTTCCTCGTCCCATGACATGGTAAACAGCATTTCTCCTCTTCTCTGCATATTCGCTAGAGTTCAAAGTTGCATGAGGCTCCTGTTGGTTTCTCATCAACTTCAACCAAGTCAGCATTAGATCTAGTTAATCTCTTCCTGCTCTCCTACCTTCCAATACTCAATGTCCTGAGGCAAACTGGACTGTGTTGGATGGAGCTGCAAACCTGCCCTCTGCATCCTCCCCGCCCCTAAATAAAGCTCAGTGCCCTGAGGTAATGTGTCCAAGGTCAGTGTTGGATCCAGCCATGCTTCTCCACCCCCTCCTCCTCCTTCCTTCCTCCTCCACCCCTTGCCCTCCACCCCTCACCCTCCACTCCACCCCACCTCCTCCTCCATCCCTTCACCCCTCCTCCAGCCTTATGTCTCCCCGCCAGCCCTACCTGCCTCCTCCAGCCCTACCTCGCCCCCTTCAAGAACCTCCTTAATCCCTCTGCTCTTTGACTATGCTTTTGCCATCTCCCAACTCTCCTCTTCTTCCCCCACCCCGTCCCCCGCACACAATGTGCACTCGCTATCCGATGCCTGTAGAGTGCTACATGTATCATTGTCCATCAGTTGCACAGCAGTGTCAGTTGCATCTTTGTAACAGTCTTCATGCCTGCAATTTCTGTTCTCTACCTTTTCAGGTGCCCTGCCAAATATTTCTGGCCAATGTTGCTGTGTTAGGAGGTGTGGGAGAGTGTGTCTGGAGCACGGGACATTTCTGATAGCAAGTGCTTGGTCTCCACATGGTGGCATTCATGAGTTGACCTTGAGTAGGGCATTGTGAGGACCACATCACTGTGCTGCCTCATGTCTGGGTCAGTAAGAACCTTGTGCAAGTGTTGGGAGTGTGCCGGCTGTAATGGTCTGTTGGGTCGGTGTGATACTGTACTGAATAGATTACAGAGTCAATTTAAGGCAGTGCGAAGTCTGTCTTATTGCTGTCAGTAAGATTAAAATGCTATTTTTGCTGATGTTACTGAATTTTTGTAAATCTATATGCCAGAATTTTTATAAATGTACTCTAGTTTTGATTACACAATAAAATTTGCCCTAATATGAGAAGTTTCTGCAGTTAATTCTGGTTCAGTGATTGTGTTCATCCTTAATTTCTCAACCATTTGTTCAGGGCGTGTACTTGAATTCTCTCTCCGTTGTCTGTTTCTCATTCAGTTCCTTCTTCCGTTTCCATTTCTTTTCTCTCTTGGTTTTCATATTGTATGTAATCCAACCATTTTATCCTTTATTTCCCTTTTCTTTGGTGAGTGAGTGCTGAGTGAAGTCGATGGTTTTAGTGTGTGAGCAGGGGGCAGCTCCAGTGGTGTGGAGAGGATCGGCATTCTATTGCAGAAAGAGAGAGTCTGGGCAGCAGTTTCATGGCTTTGCCACTGAGGAGTGATTGCAGCCAAGAGCCCAGTTGTGAGCATAAGAAAGACCTCCTCCATCCCCTCAATGACGAGACCAACACTCATTCTGCAGGTGGTCAAGTCTGGCCTGTGTGGCAGAGGCTGCTGGCGAGTTCACGGGAGGTGAGCGCCTGGGATTTCCTGCACACTCCTCCAGTGGGAGCGCTTGTCCCTGTGCTGTGGGCAGTGTCCTCACCAGCACTGGCGAATCTCAGGTCAGGTGCTGAAGGGTGTGGACGGGCTCACTGGGCAATCCAGAGCTGGCAGGTACTACAATAACAATAACTTGTATTTATATAGTCGCTTTAGCATAGTAAAACGTCCCAATGCGCTTCACAGGTGCGTAATCAGACACCGAGCCACCAGATATTAGGACAGCTGACCAAAAGCTTGGTCAAAGTGTGGAAATTATGATGAACCTGTATAAAACACTGGTTCGGGCCCAACTGGAGTACTGTGTCCAATTCTGGGCACCACACTTTAAGAAGGATATGAAGGCCTGAGAGAAGGCCTGGGAGTCTCAGTGAGTGGACTACCTGCGAGGGAGACAGTCAGCAAGCGACACAACGAAGGAGTAACGTCAGAATTCAAAGGTGTCGCTGGCACAAGGGAGCTGAGAGGTGAGTATAGGGTGAGTATTTGTGGTAAGTTTTTTTTTTGTTCTCTGAGTATATTTCTGCTAAGTAGATCATAGCCTATCTAATAGAGGGACGTGCTGATTGGTGGGTAGCTGCTGAGTGTTTCTTGTTAAGTTTTAAGTTTATTTAGGCTAAATTACCTCCATAGTCTGGTAAATATAGGCATAAATGAGAAGTCGCACAACACCAGGTTATAGTCCAACAGATTTATTTAAAATTACAAGCTTTTGGAGCTGTCGCTCCTTCTTCAGGTCGGGTAGCTGTGAGAGAATCTCCCAGAATTCACAATATAAACACAGAAAAAATGTATTCAAATCTTTCCCTACATCAAAGACACACTAAGAGCACAGCCAAGACAATGAGATGTGTCCCAGGGGGTCCAACGTGTCAAAACACCTGCTGGCTGCATATCCTCTCCATTTGTGTTAGGTACTTGTGTTAGTTTTTTTTTTTTAAAAACCTGGAAAGACCGGCCATGATGTCAAGTCACGTTCTGTATCGTGACATGAACCCGATATCGCGATTGAGGCCATCCTCATGAGTGCAGAACTTGGCTATCAGTTTCTGCTCTATGATTTTGCGCTGTCGTGTATCCCGAAGGCCGCCTTGGAGAACGCTTACCCGCAGATCCGAGGCTGAATGCCCCTGACTGCTGAAGTGTTCCCCGACTGGGAGGCAACCCTCCTGCCTGGCGATTGTTGCGCGGTGTCCGTTCATACGTTGTCTCAGTGTCTGCATGGTCTCGCCGATGTACCATGCTCTGGGGCATCCTTTACTGCAACGTATCAGGTAGACAACATTGGCCGAGTCACATGACTCGGCCAACGTTGTCTACCTGATACGTTGCAGTAAAGGATGCCCCAGAGCATGGTACATCGGCGAGACCATGCAGACACTGAGACAACGTATGAACGGACACCGCGCAACAATCGCCAGGCAGGAGGGTTGCCTCCCAGTCGGGGAACACTTCAGCAGTCAGGGGCATTCAGCCTCGGATCTGCGGGTAAGCGTTCTCCAAGGCGGCCTTCGGGATACACGACAGCGCAAAATCATAGAGCAGAAACTGATAGCCAAGTTCCGCACTCATGAGGATGGCCTCAATCGCGATATCGGGTTCATGTCACAATACAGAACGTGACTTGACATCATGGCCGGTCTTTCCAGGTTTTTTTAAAAAAAACTAACACAAGAACCTAACACAAATGGAGAGGATATGCAGCCAGCAGGTGTTTTGACACGTTGGACCCCCTGGGACACATCTCATTGTCTTGGCTGTGCTCTTAGTGTGTCTTTGATGTAGGGAAAGATTTGAATACATTTTTTCTGTGTTTATATTGTGAATTCTGGGAGATTCTCTCACAGCTACCCTACCTGAAGAAGGAGCGACAGCTCCGAAAGCTTGTAATTTTAAATAAATCTGTTGGACTATAACCTGGTGTTGTGCGACTTCTCATTTTTGTCCACCCCAGTCCAACGCCGGCATCTCCACATCATGAAATATAGGCATGACAGGGCAGCTCAGTCCCATGATTTGCACATCCTGTGCCATGTGGGAAATCCTAGACGCTTCTTGCGGCCTGGACAACCACATGTGCAGGAAGTGTCGCCAACTGCAGCAACTCGAGCTCTGGGTTTCGGAGCTTGAGCAGCAGCAAGAGTCACTACAGTGCATCCGCGAGGCTGAGAAATATTTGGAAAGCACGTTTGCAAAAGTGGTCACCCCGTAGCCTCAGAATGTGCAGGCAGAGAGGGAATGGGTGACCGCCAGACAGAGGAGGAGGACCAGACAGGTAGGGCAGGAATCCCCAGAGTGCATCTCGCTCGCTAACCGGTTCACCGTTCTGGAAAGTTGGGGGGGTGATAGTTCCTCTGGGGAGAGCAGCCAGAGCCAAGGCCACGGCACCACGGGTGGCTCAGCTGCACGGGGGGGGGGGGGGGAGGAGGAAGAGTGGAAGAGCAATAGTGATAGGGGATTCATTGGTTAGGGGAACAGATAGGCGTTTCTGTGGACGCAGACGTGACTCCAGGATGGTATGTTGCCTCCCTGGTGCCAGGGTCAAGGATGTCATTGAGCGGTTGCAGGACACTCTGAGGGGGGAGGGTGAACAGCCAAGAGGTCGTTGTCCATATCGGTACCAACAACATAGGCAGAAAGAGGGATGAGATCCTGCAGGCAGACTATAGGGAGCTAGGAAAGAGATTAAAAAGCAGGACCTCAAAGGTAGTAATCTCCGGATTACTCCAGGTGCCACGTGCTTGTGAGTACAGGAATAGAAGGATAGAACAGATGAATGCGTGGCTGGAGAGATGGCGTAGAAGGGAGGGCTTTAGATTCCTGAGGCATTGGGACCATTTCTGGGGAAGGTGGGACCTGTACAAGCCGGACGGGTTACACCTCAACAGAGCCGGGACCAATATTCTCACGGGGAGGTTTGCTAGTGCTGTTGGGGAGGGGTTAAACTAACTTGGCAGGGAGATGGGCACCAGCATATAGGAGTAGAAAGGAGGAATAAGGTGCATAAAAGAGTGAGTGTGTTGGATAGTACTAGAGAAGAAAATAGTACTAGAGGCGGGACACAGATTTAAGGTTTTGGGCAAGAGATACAGGGGGAATGTGAGGAAAAACTTTTTTACACTGAGTTGTGATGACCTGGAATTCGCTGCCGATGGAAGTGGTGGAAGTGGTGGAAGCGGAGACACTCAATGTTTTCAAGGGGAGACTGGATAGGCACTTGAGGGAAATAAACTTGCAGGGCTATGGGGATAGAGCGGGGGAATGGGACTGACTGGATTGCTCTACAGAGAGCCGGCATGGACTCGATAACCCGAATGGCCTCCTTCTGTGCCGTTATGACTCTATGACTAAGTACTACCATATTAGATAGGAGCATACTAAGAAAGACTACAAAAAATTCAAAAATGGGTTTAGAATGCATGTACATAAATGCACAAAGTGTGGTGAATAAGGTTGGTGAGCTACAAACACAATTAGCCGTGTGGCAATATGATGTTGCGGCAATAACGGAAACGTTGCTTAAAAACGGTGATGACCGGGCACTTAATATTCAAGGGTACAAGGTGTTCAGAAAAGATAGGGAAGGAAAAAAGGGAGGTGGGGTGGCAGTGCTGATTAAGGAAGACATTGTAGTGTTGGAAAGGGAGGATGTTCTTGAGGGGACAAGGACAGAATCCATTTGGTTAGAGTTGAGGGGCAAAAAGGGTGTGATCACACTATTGCGGGTATACTACAGGCCTCCAAATAGTGAGAGGTGGTAGAGGAGCAAATCTGCAGGGAAATCGCAGAGATATGCAAGAACTATAGAATGGTGATATTGGGGGACTTTAATTACCCAAATATCGATTGGGATAATGCTAGGGCAAAGGGAAAGGAGGGGGAGGAATTTCTGAAATGTGTTCAGGAGAATTTCCTTGACCAGTATGTTCTTGGCCCAACACGGTGGCATAGTGGTTAGCACTGTTGCCTCACAGCACCAGGGACCTGGGTTCGAATCCGGGTTCGAATCCGGCCTCGGGTGACTGTGTGGAGTTTGCACATTCTCCCCGTGTCTGCGTGGGTTTCCTCCGGGTGCTCCGGTTTCCTCCCACAGTCCAAAGATGTGCGGGTTAGGTTGATTTGGCTATGATAAATTGACCCTTAGTGTTAGGGGGATTAAATACGTGGGGTTACGGGGATAGGGTGGGATATGTGTCGGTGCAGGCTCGATGGGCCGAAATGGCCTCTATCTGCACTGTGGGGATTCTCTGATTCTGTGACTAGGAAGGAGGCATTGCTGGATCTGGTGCTGGGGAATGAGGTGGGCCAGGTCAACCAAGTGTCTGTGGGAGAACACTTGGGTACAAGTGATCATCGTATCATAAGATTTAGATTAGCAATGGAGAGGAGCAAGGAACAATCTAGAGTGGAACTTCTAAACTGAAATAGGGCTAACTTCAATGGGATGCAAAAGGATCTAGCCAGGGTAAAATGGAACCAAAGAGTGACAGGAAAAACTGTAATGGAACAATGGATGATCTTTAAGGAGGAGATGTTCCAAGTACAGGCTAGGTACATTCCAACAAGAGGGAACGGTAAGGGAACCAAAGCAAGGGCTCCTTGAATGACGAGGGAGATAGAGAAGATGATGAAACAAAAAAAGAGGGTGTATGATGCATGTCAGGTGAATTCTTCAAGGGCGAACCAGACCAAATACAATAAGTTGAGAGGGGATGTGAAGATGAAAATAAGATTGGCAAAGAGAGAATATGAGAGTAGAATGGTGGTTAACATAAATTGGAACCCAAAAATCTTCTACTGGCATGTAAACAGTAAGCAGGTAGTAAGAGGCGGGGTGGGGCCTATTAGGGACAAAGAAGGTGATATATGCTTAGAGGCACAGGGCAAGGCTAGAATACTCAATAAGTACTTTGTATTGGTGTTTACTAAGGAGGTGGATGCTGACAAAATATCGGTAGAAGTGGAAAAGGTAGAAGCAATGGAAGGGGTGAAAATTGATAGACAGGATGCACTAGAAAGGCTGGGTTTGCTTAGAGTGGATAAGTCGCCTGGTCTAGATGGCTTGCAGCCCAGGTTGCTAAGGGAATTGGGGGAGGAGATAGCGGAAGGGCTTGCCATAATTTTCCAATCTTCCCTAGATGCGGGGGAGGTGCCTGAGGATTGGAAAGTGGCAAATGTGACACCGTTGTTCAAGAAAGGGTGTAAGGACAATCCTAGTAACCACAGGCCGGTCAGTTTAACATCAGTGGTGGGTAAAGTTTTAGAAACAATAATCAAGGAAAAAATTAACGGGAGAGGTTTAAGCTAATTAAGGAGAACCAACACGGATTTGTAAAAGGCAGATCGTGTTTGACTAATCCAATTGAATTTTTTGATGAAGTAACAGGGAGGATTGATGAAGGGAATGCAATGGATGTTGTCTACATGGATTTTCGGAAGGCGTTTGACAAAGTACCACATAGAAGGCTGGTTAACAAAATTGAGGCTCATGGAATAGGTGGGTCAGTGGCAGCTTGGATAAGGAATTGGCTTAAGGACAGAAAACAGCGAGTTGTGGTAAATGGCTGTTTGTCAGACTGGAGGATGGTCGACAGTGGTGTTCCCCAAGGGTCAGTGCTGGGGCCACTGCTTTTTTTGATATATATATATAAATGACCTGGATATTGGAATACAGAGTGGAATTTCTAAATTTGCAGATGACACCAAACTTGGGGGTGTGGCAAACAGTGAGGATGATACCAATCAACTGCAACAGAACATAGAAAGGCTAGCAGAATGGGCAGACAAGTGGCAGATAGAATTTAATGCAGAGAAGTGTGAGGTGATGCATTTTGGCAGAAGGAACAGGGAGAGGCAATATACACTTAATGGCACAGTTTTAAAGAGTGTGCAGGGACAGAGGGACCTGGGAGTTAATGTGCATAAGTCCCTGAAGGTGGCAGGACATATTGAGAGAGTGGTTAGCAAAGCATATGGGATCTTGGGCTTCATAAATAGAGGTATTGAGTACAAAAGTAGAGAAGTTATGCTGAACCTTTATAAAGCGCTGGTTAGGCCACAACTGGAGTATTGCGTCCAGTTCTGGTCACCACACTTTAGGAAGGATGTGATGGCCCTTGAGAGGGTGCAGAGGAGATTTACCAGAATGGTTCCGGGGATGGGGGATCTTAGCTACAAGAACAAGGTTGGAGAAGCTGGATTTGTTTTCATTAGAGCAAAGGAGGTTGCGGGGTGATTTGATAGAGGTGTACAAGATTATGACGGGACTCGATAGGCTAGCCGGGGAAAGGCTGTCCCCACTAGTTGATGGTACAAGGACCAGGGGACACAGATTTAAGGTTTTGGGCAAGATACAGGGTGGATGTCAGGAAAATCTTTTTTACGCAACGAGTGGTGAGGACCTGGAACTCGCTGCCGACGGAAGTGCTGGAAGCGGAGACACTCAATGTTTTCAAGGGGAGACTGGATAGGCACTTGAGGGAAATAAACTTGCAGAGCTACGGGGATAGAGCGGGGGAATGGGACTGACTGGATTATTCTAGAGAGCCGGCACTGACTCGATGGGCCGAATGGCCTCCTGCTGTGCCGTTATGACGCTATAAGGTGCAGAAAAGAATTACGAGAATGATTCCAGGGATGAGCGACTTCCGTTACGTTGATAGACTAGAGAAGCTGGGGTTGTTCTCCTTGGAGCAGAGAAGATTGAGAGGAGATTTGATAGAGGTGTTCAAAATCATGAGGGGTCTGGACACAGTAGAGAGAAAGAAATTGTTCCCATTGGCAGAAGGGTCGAGAACCGAGGACACAGATTTAAGGTGATTGTCAAAAGAACCAAAGGCGATGTAAGAAAAAACTTTTTTACTCAGCGAGTGGTTAGGATCTGGAATGCACTGCTTGAAAAGGTGGTGGAGGCAGACTCAATCACGGCTTTCAAAAGGGGATTGGATAAGTATCTGAAGGAAAGAAATTTCGCAGGGCTACGGGAAAGTGCGGGGAGTGGGACTTGCTGAAGTGCTCTTGCAGAGAGTCGGCAGGGACTCGACGGGTCGAATGGCCTCCTTCTGTGCTGTAACCATTCTATGATTCTGTGAAAGTGGTATGTTTTAAGGAGCAGAGAGGTTTCGGGATCGAATGCCAGAGCCCAGGCAGCTGAATGCAGGGCCGCCGATGGGGCAGCGATTATAATCGGCTGATGGCGAGGCCCCGCCCCCAGAGGGGGTGTCCTTGCTCCTCCCCGGCTGCAGGCGGCGCCGCGCCCGCCCAGTGCCGCCATTCCGAGGAGCGGCGGTGAGGATGGCCGGGCTTGTGATGGTGGCGCTCTGCCTCAGCGCAGGTAGGAGCGGGGCC